>KV875232.1:1039966-1080946 GCA_001879505.1 Calonectria pseudoreteaudii
AGCTATAGTCGCCAAAGACCTCCCAATCTATATCCTGCGACCCAGTATCCAAAGAAGGGAGCTGCCGGGCGACGGACCCGCGGGTAAGCTGGACAGATGGTGTTATTTATACGGGTCTGACGCAGCACTAAAGAGGTTCACAAGGTTGTGGTCCCCCCGAACTTAGCGGGATGATGCAACCGGCTTGACGCCTCAGGCAGCCGACGATCGGAGCTGGTATTAATCACTCAAAGTTAATGATCATGTGGGATTCATATGGGGAGTTTTTATCGAAATTATCGAGTCAGGCAGGATCGCGGCCTCGTTTGGAAAGCAATACCCAAGAAAATCGTGGTTGTGTCCCCTGACTAGGGTTTTATTTTGGTGTCGCGTTGAAGCAATTTTGCGAATTGATCGGGTCCCGAGGACTGCGCTCTGCGCAGACGCAAGTATTTCGGTAATGATGCAATTGAGCAACAATCGCACGAGATCATGGGGAAGCCTCGCCAACTTGAATTGACCCTTGGCCCTTCTATCAGTTCGTGACCAGTTCCCGAAACCAATAATAGTGTCTGTCAGGGTGTCAGGATACATGCAACCCTGAATCTAATCTTGTCCTGCGAACACGGAGGGCCCAGGCTCAACTACTAAGAAGGGTCCATTACAATAGAAACAGCGAAAGGCTGGGATAAAACCTTCACTATTGTCCCTTTTTTTCTTCTTTCTTCTTCTTCTTTTTTTTTTTTTTGCTTCTTGGAGCTTTATTCCATCAATTTGCGCAATAGGCAACATATTCGATTGGCGTGAGGATAACAAGGCTCCGTTCGTTTGATGCGCAGGGGTATCCATCACAGGGGAGCTGTCGCGTGCACCTTGATGGCCTCGATTATTATTAGAAAACAATTCTATACCTATTGGTGTCTCAGATTCTATTCAATCACTGCAGGCTTTACCGATGTGACAGCTATTATGGATGAACATGCTCCAATCTTGCCATCTGAACTAAGAAGAACGAGCCGTGCATAGTAGAGTGGGTTCAAGGAACTTTTTCGTTGCAATAATTTGATTGAAATTGAGAAAAAAAAAGTGCGATAATGGTCAACAATGACGGCATTAATATTCGCGAGATGCCCAAAAAGAAAGGTCTCAGAGGGAGTCGAACCCTCGCTGGCGGAATCAGAATCCGCAGTCATAACCGTTAGACCATGAAACCCCGGAAGTGCTGTATAATTGCCTTGGCCTCCTAGTGACTTCATATACCAGGGCAACCTTATCCTTCGAGATGAGGGGAATTGAGAGGTTGAACACTCAAACTCAAACATGCCCATATATGCAGATGCTAAGGATGCACCAAAACTCTAGAGATTTAAATGCCATAAGCAGGGGGGGGGGGGTCTTTCAGCCGCATATTCTTTACAGAACTTGTAAGGAAACATCGGCTTTCACTACCATTGCCTGCCTCATTCTGTTAGGACGTGTTTTGTTTTTGAAGCTGATGTCTTGGTTACAGTGGCGTTCGGGGCAGTGCGCCTCCACCAAACGCACTGCCGCACGCTAAACATGACGCACTAGGCCAAGCGGTCGGCCTCCTGTAAGCTGACATACAGCGGGCTCTCCAGTGCATTGACGGCGCCAAACCGCCAACCGTCGCATTGAGTGGTCAATCGTCGACAGCACCACAAATTCGAAGTGAGATTGACAGATTGCCTCAAAAGCGCGTCAACCCGGCCAAGCCGCCGTCTTCAAGGTCTCAACACGAAGACCCCGGGACTCGTCTGCCTTATTCATGATCATCATCTCATCATAAATCCAGACAGCCAGGTCAATAACTTGCGGCTAGGCCACCTTGCACCAGGATGGCGGTGCCAAGATTCATTGAGCGCTTCATCGACGCTCTCCAGACACCCACCTCTATCGCCATCTTCAGCACCATCCTCATCATCCTCCTCACCACCAGATTCATCAGTGGAGGACAGTCTAAATTCAGTGATGGGTCAAAGAGCGCCCCTTCAGCCCCATATTGGGTCCCGATCCTATGCCATCTTCCTCAGATCTACGTAGGCGCCACCTCGACGTTGCGACGGTTCAGGAATCTATACTCGGAAGGCCTCTTCTCCATCCGCCTCATCAGCAGCGTCCACAATTTAGTTTTCAAGCCAGCTTTGTCAGAAAGTCTTCTTAGCCAACCCGAATCTGTTGCCGATAAGCATGCCTTCGTCCGGCGCTTGATGGTCTCCAATTTCGGTCTGTTCAGCGCAGACCTTGATGCCTATGACAAGGCGGCAGCAGAGCTGGAAGAGGTCACCAAAGAGTATCTTTCTGGTTCTCACTTGGAGGAAATCACCAAGAACACCTCGAGATACCTCAAACATGCCGCTGCAGACCTTGTTTCTTTCAACTCGTTCCCAATTGATCACTCGGATTGGGAGCGACTTGCTAACGCAGAAAGGATTGAGGACGACGTTGCCAAGGGCGAGAGTATCATGGAAGTGGACTATGCAGAGTTGATCAATAACTTTGTAACGAGGTCAGCCAACGCTTCTGTGTTTGGCACCGACTTTGTCGAAAACTTTCCCGAAATCTGGCATTTCTTCTGGAACTTTGATACCGCATTCCTCACTTTGGCGATGAACGTTCCCATCTGGTTTCCTTGGCCAGCTAGTCAGCGAGCCAGATTTTATTTGCGCAAGCTTCGCGATTACCTATGGGACTATCATGATGCTTGGGAGAAGGATCTGAACGGAGAGAACAAAGACCCCAGGTGGCAAGACTTTTACACTGCGAGCCCCCTCATCAAGGCCAGAGTTGAAATCTTCCGCAAGCACAAATTGCCTATTGGTGTCCGCGCATCTTGTGATCTGGCTTTGCTCTGGTCAATCAATGCGAGCTCGGCTCCCCTAGTCTCTTGGTGTGTCCTTGAGCTGAGCCGAGATCCCGTGGTTCTCGAGCAGGTCCGCGAAGAAATCTCCCAATGTCTAGAGATCGTCAATCCCAAAAACGAGTTCAGCCTTGCCGTATGGGTCCCTCCCAGCATTGAAAAGTTGGATATTGACGGGCTCTTGACAAATTGCCCGCGTTTGAAGGCCGCTTACCTTGAATCTGTGAGATTATACGGTGGAGGTGTGTCTACAAGGTGGCTGAAGAAGGATGTGACTCTCAAAGATGGGGACGCCTCGTACCGTCTCGAAAAGGACACCTATGCACACATCGTGGAGGATCTTCATCACTCTGATCCCAAGGTGTTCCCCAACCCTAGTGATTGGCAACTCATGCGGCACATTAAGGATGCGGAGGATGGAAAGGGCAAGAAGATTCAGATCTTCGATGGAGGCAGTGTTAAACCCTATGGTAAGTCATTTCTGCACCAACCCCGATGCTTCAAATACTGACGAGTTCAAAGAGGGCGGTCTGACACTTTGCAACGACTCCGAGTTTACTTTGCGGAAGGTATTGATGTATACCTCAGTTCTTATTTCGCTTTATAACTTTGGGCCCGTAAAGGGCAAGAAGTGGTGGCTCCCGAGCATTGTCAAGGGCCCCGTATCTGCTCGTTTCCGGCAGCAGCCCAGAGTCTGGGTCAAGCGGAGAAAGGTATAAGGGCAGAAAAATTGATAATTCGAGTTGGCTAAGGCGTTTAAGAGCATAGCTCAGGATACGATGCGGGAATCTTGATTCCGAATGTATTGTAAAATATGTAACAACTCAAAGTTCAGAAGGTGTCTTATTACAGAATGCCTCGTGATTCGCATAATTACCCTGATAACCCATCGTTATACGTTAACATTATTTTAGGTTGGTAAATCACTAGTAATATTAAGCTGAAAGAACTGTTAAGCGCATAATTATCAACCGCTGCCGTGACCCAAACGCCAAAAACCCTCACACGACCGCCCAACATTTGCAGTAAGAGACCTTAGTCCTTCTTGACTCTTCTCTCTTGAAAGCTGGTGTTTGCATGTTCAATCTCCACCCGCGCACCATCCCAATTCTTCCGCTTGCCCGCAAAAAGCCTCCAAACCGCTGCCGTTTGCGGTCCATCCATCAGCATCCCCCAAAGCCGCCTCTCCTTCAACCAAAACAACCATCCCTTCCAGCCCCAACCTAGATTTTCTTCCACTCCCATACCGGCAGTCTTGTCAGCCCAGACCAACCACTCTCTGGCCGGGACAGACGCAGGGATGACGGTTCCCCGTTGAGCAAGACTGCTAATGCGCCTCTCTTGTCGTGCCATCCATTTCTCCATTTCCGCCTGGGGTGGGAGGCTCGAGTGGCCAGCCCATACCTGGGCAATGCACATGCTCGCAATATCGGCGAGTGAAAACGCGCTGGTTACAAACCATGCGCATCCAAGAAAAGCCAGGGAGTCGGGTTCCTTGAGGGAGAAGATGTTCTGGTAGAGCCGCGGTAGTGATCGGCCCTTGGATCCCGAGGCAGCAAGCCACAGGTCTGACTTTTCACTCGTTGGACTTATTTCTGGGTCAATTAAATCGAAGCCGTACTTGTAACCGGTGCAGCAAATAATGGCGTCCGCCTCCACAAGCCGCCCATCCTCCAACTCAACCACATTAGGGCCGACAATCTGTCTGATTCCAGGGACAGATGTTATCTCCCCAGAACGGAGCCTATTGAAGAGAGTATCAGAGACGACAGGGTTGACAACCTTTATGGAAGGGGCAGGATCCAACTGCCAGTCCGGGTCTGGGTTTCCAAAGGCTGACTGCATGATGCACTTTGCTTTTTGGTTAAACAAGTACTCGGAGTAAGAAGGGCACCACGATTCGAGGAAGCCGACCAATAGAGAGAACCTATAACTGAGACTTGCCGAACCTCTAGCCCTGTCAAGATCACGGGGCAGCTGATGCCATCAGAACAGTACCACACGCGGATGCATATAACCTACCACAATGGCCCCATGATTGTGAGCAATGGTGACGCTAGACGCCTTGCCGACTAATTCTTCCGCGACATCGCATCCCGTGTTTCCCAAACCAAGAATGACAACCTTTTTTCCGGAGAATTCGTCTGGTCTACACGTTATCAGTAGTTTATCCGACCTCGGTCTGAAGGCGCCAAGTCACACCACATACCGCTTGAATCTCTTGGAGTGAATTATCCGACCCGCAAACAAGCTAGACCCCTGAATATCAGGAATGATTGGGTCATGGTGCGGCCCCGTAGCGACGACGACCTTGTCAAAGTACTCTGACGCGACAGACTCAAAGTCTAGCCTCCACTTGCCGATCCGATGCTCTCTCACGATACGTTTCACCGCCGAGTCGAGTCGCATACGCGACCGCAGCCCAAAGTGGTCCACGTAGCTTTCGAGATAGTCGTTGACGGTTTGCGCCGAGCAAAAAGATGGGGTGCCTTGGAGGGTCAGCGTAAGATAAACTGGGGTTGGTTACACCATCGCCGGGAAACACTCACCCCTCTCAAAAGGGAAATCCGTATATGAACCCTAACACTCGTAAGACCCCCTCCCCTCTCAGATGCAAAAGCTCGGCAAAAAGATTTGTTGAGGGGATTTCATACCCGAGAAATAGAAACGTTCACGACGGTCGCTGCCAGATTGTCAGAATGAAAGAAAATTAAATAGGTGCGCAGCAGCCGTGGAGTAACACGACCTTCCGCCAGCGACTTACTCTTGAGCACGCTCAACGTCTCTTCATCCTCCGTGTAGTGCCACAGCCCGCCGACATAGCTGCTACGCTCAAAGCCGGTAACGTCGAAGCCTTCCTCGAGCAGATTTTTGACGGCCACAATGCCCATGGCCCCTACATGCGAGTTGGTCAGCGGTGTTACCTCGACTGGATCCTCGATGGTGTTAGTGCGCGTACCGAGGCCAATTACGGCGACGCTCTGGTCTCGCGGGTCAGTTGGCGCCATGAAAACGACAGGTCAACGGTGCATCCTCTAAGAAGGTGAAAGTGAGCAGAAGTGAAAACAGGGTGCAAAATAAATACAACATGACAACTTATTCAATCGACCTGCATGCCTGCCATGATGTGAGCATCCCCCTGTCCGATGAAGCTGCGGCAAGCACCATGCTCAAACAGCCCAGCGCTTCTTAGAGGGACCTTGGTGACCCACCGCGGAGGAAATCCGCACTGCTCGATTTGGTGTGGGGGAGACGGGTCAGGTCCCCGATCGCAAATTCGGTGCAATTTCTACCATTTTGCTTACAGCCACCCATGCGGATTATTTTGGTCTGGATCACTAGTTCGTGTGTATGCGTCCAGTTCCAGCCTAGACCGCCGCTAATTGCTTCTAGGGCGCATGTTCCTGGGTTGAAAAGAAGGAAAGTGGGATCCGTAGACGAGGACCCTTATTTGGGCATCCTGGACCTGTCTGCTCCACCAAAAAATATCCATCTACTTCGGCAGTTTTTTTTGACAATGCTCCGGTTTGGTGGCGGTATGCAACTAATTTTTTGGTAGAATCCGTCTATCAGGTCTTTGTGGATAAATTCAAGCTTATCGCTAACCAAATATCAAGTGTCCAAACGTCGGTTAAATTGCATCAGGGTCGACCGTTGCCTCGAGGGTGCTCCAGTTGCCACGCAAGCGACGCGTTGCCTTTTCAACATTCCTAACAGATGTCGGCAATAACCTAGTCGATGAAAGTGGCCAAAAAAATTGAACCACATTTCGTGCCTTAGGATTCGTCTGTTTCACGACTGCAGCAACCAGATCTGGCCGTTCCTGCTGCACTTGAGACATGATGATGATTTATTTTCAGGAAATCGATCTTACACTTTGGGAGCGGCTCAAAATACCTAAAAAAGAGATGAAAAAATCATTCTCCAATAGGAAAATTACTTGAAAAGATAAGCTCATTCCCCAAAAGGCAATTGGTAAGGTACAGCAGGTGTCGGATGTTGCATTTATCCAACGTCTGTTGTCGAAGCCTGCCAGCGCCGTCAGCATGTGCTTGAAAAGTGATTGCATTACATTTTTCGCTGCTAGTGTTCCTTTCCAATATATATACCATCTCAAGTTGAAAATAAAGATGGCTTCCATCGATCGAGGAAGAAATCGGCCGCGGTCCGAACCACTCGGCCCCACTACCCCGGCCAGTACGACATTTAACCGGAGGCCGGAACAAGCTCACCCGCCCCGGGAGTGATCCCGGGCGCTCACTTGGTGGGGGGGATCATTCAAATGTTATCATTAGTGATAGGAGGTAAACATTGCCGGGTGATGCCTGCATCAGCTCTCAGCTTAGAACTGATATGGCTGGGCAATGATTCGTTAGCTCCGTAGCACCCTCTGAAGAATGGAGGGTATAGCCAACGTGGGACCTCAGCACGCAAGCTAACGACATGCATGCTTCCTCACCAGCTCAATCCGATTGGGGATTGGAAAGGGCTTCAAACCTCGATTCATGTCTGCTGAACACCGAAGAAGACCCCGCACATTTCAATGCGACTGTGAGCTAGGCAAATCTTGCCAATCCTGAACGTCGAATCTAAAAGCATGCAGAACAGTGTAGGGATATGTCGTCCATTGTGCAGTGGTGGGGAAGCGCCTAGACGTCATCGATGGGTGGCCCCAATGGGAGCATCAGCTGGCGAGCTGTAGTCAACAGGCAATCCTGGTATTAATACAGTGCCCAGGTGACTCGATTGCGATAGAATCCCTGGCGCCGTCCACGTTAAAGGGCTCTTACCGAGACAACCCCGCAAGGATTCAACTGAATAGTGCTGCGGTGGCTTGCTGTTAGCATGGAATTCTCAACATGGTGGTGAGGAAGCTGACGCTTCCATGACGTTTCGAGGTCACTGTCCCATCCTGAGTCGCGACTATCTTTTCATGTTAGGGCTTTGATCCTGGCGTATATAAATCCCGTGTCCCTTCTATCTCTGTTTGGCAAGATTATGCTGTCCCTAGCTTGTTAATTCTCTTGCAACCCATTTGAGCCGCAACTCACTCCGCACCCCGATTCTCTGCACACCATGGCACCGCTTATGTCCTCTTCCAGTCAGGGTGTAATCAAGCTATTGGCTCGGATTCCGTCAACCTCAACACTTGATGATCTACCTGAGCTTGTCAATCGACAAAATGCCCCAACCGCTACCGCTACTATCACGGTAGTCGCTGCCGATGTCAATGCCGGCGGCACCAATCTCAGCGGCGGCGCCATTGCCGGAATCGTCATCGGCTCTATAGCAGGATTTCTGCTGCTTCTTTGGATCATTCGGTCATGCTTTAATCTAGGCGCGCCTCCACAGGAAGGCGGAACGGAAAAGTGGTATCGCGATCCTCCTCGTCGCCGACACCGCCATCGATCTCACAGCATACGTCGCTCTTCCAGCCTTTCTGTGCCGCCACCAGTCATTATCCATGAATCGAGATCGCGAACTCGTCGCAGCTATTCTCCATCACACACGTATTCTGACTCAAGTCGAGGTCGACGAAGTCACCACCCGCATCATTAAACGAGAAGTTCAGACTCAAATATAGGAAATTGACCACGGCTTTATTCACGACGAATACAAAGAGGAAGAAAAAAAAAATAACACGTGCGAGAATTTCTTTTCTAATCATGAATTTATGAATCATACAGTAATGGGCTTCTTTTTGGTGGTCTGACAATACAACAATAATGAAGCGTGTGGATTTAGATGCTTGAAATTTGGTGTCAATGCTAGTGAACCATCTTTTGCAGACGAGCACTTAAGATATATTTACAATTGGTATTGAGTCGAGAATAGAATTAAATGTGTTTTTTTTCTCTCAAAACGCTGTTCAGATGGTAGACCACAAACACCAAGTGATATCCAAGCTTCAAAATGAAGGCATCCATCACCGCGCATCTCCAACATCCTAACAATTGCGACACCATCAAGACCAATTTGATTTTGCCCACCAATAAAGACCGTACATTAAAATTTAACACCCGTTTGTGCCAAAAGAACAAAAATATCTGAGACATGTCTCAACTGAACCCACATCTGAGCTGAAGAAGACCGCAAAAAGGAAACCGAGCTCCCCCGGGTGGGCTCGAACCACCGATCTTATGATGTGCCATTTGGTAACAGTCATACGCCTTAGCCAACTGGGCCACAGGGGATTTTTAATTGGTTGATGTCCCCGTCGCATTTTAGGCATGATGAAGCAACGCAGCGTCTTTTGACTGGCTCGCTCCAGCCAGTTCAAGGTGTCCCAGCGTACTGGGCTCGAACTGAAAACATCACTCTTCATTTCAACCATCCTTTTGTTGTTAAATTTTGTCAATAAGCTCCAAATCTCATTCAAAGGCTAATTTTGGCGGCTTTCTCTTTGTTTTAAGGCCTCGTTGGACTCGATCCCTCATTGTTGATCAGACATCCAGCTCATTTGTTAATTATGCCCCATCACCACCCTCAGCTATGGCTTTAAAATTCTCCTCCATGAAATCATGCCAGTGCTCGTTTCTAGCTTTCTTGGGTTCCCATCGCAAATGGGTCTTGGCGAGATCGGGAATGGTTTTGTTTCTACTCGACGGGTAAGCTTGGGTCAATAGAGCCAGAAAATTCTCACACACCTGAGACGAAAGTTCGTCTTCACTAGCTCTTTGCTCCATCCGTGCCACTTTTGCGCCGCTTCTTCGACCGTGATTGACACTGGTTCAGCCGATTTCCAACTTCCATTACTGAACCCAATCTCTCCAATCAGTTTGCAGGTATCCAGCCAATTATCATATCTGCCTTCAACAAAATACATTCCCTCTCTGCCGCGCGGAATGGATTCTCCCGAGATGATATGTGATACCATAGCTTCGTATAGTCCTGCAAGGTCGTCAATATGGATGTTGCCAACGCCTCCAGACCCGTCGCCCACATACTCAGGGCGTCCCAACTCAAGCCCGCCCTTTATAAGATCGGACATGTACGGAGGCTGCTGGTTGAAACATCCCTTCCCACGACCGTAAATGTTCGGAGGCATTAAGCAGTAAGAGGCGACATTTTCACGCTCCGCAATGGCGGTAACTTCGAGTACTGTTTTCCGCTGAAGGCAAGACGACTGACTCTCGAGATTTTTCAAATGTTCCCAGATACCAGTGGAATCGGACCATTCCGTCGGATTGGGACCCTTCGCATCAGCCGCACTGTCCTCAAGGTTCCAGGTCCCAGACGTCTTGTCATTTGTCAGTAAGAACACTCAGGTGCTAAATTCAAATGGCACCATACATGTATGTAATGCACTTTAGAACAGCTTATTTCCTTCCTCAGAGCAAGTCCAGCGATCATTGCCAGAGCTGATGCAAGATGAAAGCCAGAAGCTGCATGAATAACGATATCATTTTCGCTAGCCAACTTGGTCAGGGATTCAGAGTCGTCCAGGTCTCGGAAAAGGACAGGGAACACGCCCTTCGCTCGGAGCACCTCTGCCTGTTCTCTTTTCCGTACAGGGGTTGTAATAATTAGCTGGCTGACGGACGGGTTTGGCGAGTTGAGCAGTGCTGAAAGCACCGAACCTCCACTGAACCGGTTTAGCCAGACAACAGCGACGCTGGAGAAACGATTGGATCCTCTTACATGTAGCCCGTTGCTCCAGTTAAGAGCAACCTAATCTCCATGCTTACAATACTTGAGGACTGGTGAAGGAAAGCTGCTGCCGCTATAGAGCGTGGATGATCCTGAATTTGAGACGAGTTCCCCGCTTGTCAACCTTGCATCGACGTTTGTCTGGAACCCCGCAAGATGGAACGTCAACTAGCGGCAAGACGTGGACAAGTTAGTAATGAAAAGATACAGCGCAAAAAAAGGGCTAAATTCAAGACTATCGCGTTCAAAATTCTACTTCTAAATCTCGCCAAACTTTTCACCTCCGAACACAATGGCTAACCCCCGCGGTCCGGTCTCACTTTCAACTACTCCAATCCAAGTTGACAATTTTCTTCGTGTACGCATCTCGCACCAACGACCTCATACATCCAACCTTGTACAAATCTAGCTTGTCGAGAATTAAGTCGGATTCAAAGGTTTACAACATGACGGTAGTAAACACGAAAGGCACACGGTCGGCCCAAGTCACATTCTAGCCGGCCTCGAAATGACATGAGACCAGGTCAATCATATTTCATTTCATTTTGCATGAACCTGCTATATGCGCACATTCACACTCTGCCCTTCTTCTAAAAAAGACACTCGCCCAGCATCTTCAAACTCCCTAATATGTACGTGGTATTGTGGGAGGTGTTGAAGCCGGGTATTGGCAGTTGCTTTGGTATCGTTCATTCCCAAACACCAGCAGGCGAAAAACAGTAATCCGGTCGGTATCGTGTATGTCGTTCGTGCCGTTTGCATTTATAGATGACCGTGACAATGCACGTGTTGCACTTGGCCATCAATGTTGTATCCTTACTCATGAGCCTCCTCCGTCCTCTGTACACACCAACGCCAAAATCCAAATCACATCCAACTCACCAAAGTCGGCAACAAATCAACCTCGAAATTTACGATAGGACATCCGAGTTGGACTTGACCACCCCTAGGCCGCCGATATCTCGCTCAAGCAGACGAAGCGCCTCCCTGGCAAACGGAGTCGCAGAGCCTCGAACGCGAAGTGCCCATCTCAGCTCGTCAACACGGGCTGCACACCAATCCATTTCTTCAAACGAATCGGCCGTAGCCCAAAGCAATCCAGAAAGAGAGCCTATTTCAGCGGCTTGATAAGCAGCAGCGCTACCCCAAAACGCCGCCGTATGCTCGGGACGCAGCGACCCCAGCAGCTCGATAGCAGTTTGCACCTTAGCCCGAGCTGTTGAGCGCAATACATCGTACAAATTTCCCGGCGTGTCTGGTGAGAGAATTCGAATCAACGCACGGTGAAGAGCAATCTCAACCGCGGCATGGGCAAGATGAAGAGCTCCATTAGCACAGAGCTCGCGGAGTTTGGTGCTCTGAAGCTGAAGTTGAAGGGGTAAGTTTGCATGCCATTCGCGTAACCGAAACACCAAGGGTTTAGCGAGTTCAACAGCAGCAACAACGCCCATCTGGTCAATAGTGCCACCTGATCGTGTGGCTGCGGCACTGTAGAAAGTACGAATAACATCACTCAGGATATGAGTCAGTTCGATATGGCGAAGAAATAGATCCCACCCAATAGAAATGACAGAGTTGGTATCAGGGGTGCCATCCTCATTGGTAACGAGCTCAGGATAGTCGGGCGATGTACAGCGTTGGACATCCCATTCAGAGTCCTGAATGAGGAACGGTCGTCCGTGAACACAGGCGCCCCAACGATCCTGCATATATAGAGCCCAAGCCAACCGTCGTCGGAGTCCTACCTCCCAACCAGGTATGGACCAAGAGCTGCAGTCAAGATGAATTCCCAAATCCTGAGCCATAGCAACTAGCTGAGCCGTAAACATGCGGCTAGAGGTAAAATGAGTATGTGCACCGGTCTCGACGATACGACGATTACGCTGGAGAAGTAGCAAGCCGGCTTCTAGAGTGCTGAGCTTGGGGCGACGCATATCTTGGGCTATAGTGCGCTCCGCCAACTCCTCAAGAGCGGCGGGGTCCGGGATAGATTCTATCTCACGTCCTGCGAGCGAGCTGTCATATAGTTGCCAGTCGAGGGCCACCAGATATACAGCAGCCAGAAGAGACGGGGCAAAGTGGCGATGTGAAAGACGATGCTTGCTGATGAAGACATCCTTGTGTAGAATAGGAAAACTTGGGTGAACGATTCGAAAATAGAGGTCAACAAGCGTACGGCCCAGTGGCTGAACAGTAGCTTCGATGGCATCGAGATCTGCTATACGCCTGGATTCTGATGCCGCCGACTCATCTGGGTGAACCAGAAAGACGGTCCTATGGTTCAGCCGACGAGAGTAGGTTGAAGGGGTTGTGGAAAGGGCGCCATCCTGATTCAAGGGGAGACTGGGCCTGTGGAGGTCAAGCAAGAAAGGATCCCGATAGTCGGTTGGGCCAATGTACTCGGCGTGGGTCTTCAGATCCAGGCCCAGCGTGTTGCTGAGGATCTTGGGCCTGGGAGCTTCCATGAGCTTCTCCTTGGGCTGTGTCTGCGAGGGCGACTGGCCCGAGGTAGTAGCATTGTTATTCTCCGCACTTGCTGGAGTCGATGCCGATTCGCCGTGGCGGCTTGAAGCAGGCGAGCCTCCAGCGGGACCATTCGTCTGCAGAGGCGGCGAGGTGGTTGTATCGGGGTCCTGAGCAAGCGACTCGTCATTATTCGCATCCCGCGCAGACGTCGGCTTGGGCTGGTCTCGATTGGCACGGCGCTGACGCGGAGTCGGCCCGCGCAAGAAGGTACACGGCTGGTTGTGAAAGGTGCACAGCACGCAGCGATACTGGCCCTCCTCGCGCACGCAGCGCGTCTTGCGCAGGCGGCATGTATCACAGGGCCGCGAGCGCGCAGACGACGACGGCGGCGGCCCGTTGCTGGCGCCGCCGGCACTGCTGCCACCTCCTCCCGGGCCGCCGGGCTCGGCGGTTGGCATAGGCATGGCCGCAAAGGCTGAATCACGAGCGAGCGACGGCGAGAACATTGCCAGACAGGACCCACTGGCGGGGATTTTCCAGACGCACTGCGATAAGGCGCGAGTAGGAGCAGCAGCGGGTCATTCTCGGCCTTTGGCTGGATCGCAACTCAACGAGCTCCCTGGGATGGACATGGGCTCCGCGAATGTGAAAGGATCGAGCGACGCGCCCACGCACGGAATCAAACCTTTTGGCCCGCTGATAATGAGCAAGATGGGCCCCGGGGGGGGGGCTTATCTGGCTGTCGCCCACACCCACACCCCCGATCCTGAGTGTGTGTGGTGGCCCGTTACTCCATGCTATTGTGTGTCTCGCAGGAGCTAACCCGGCGATAAGGGAGTGACACCCATCAGGATGGCGCCATGGGCTATGCGGCGCCCCGCGGGGTCGGAAATCCGGGGAAACGAAAATACCGGTCCTGTAGTTTGCTGCGGGATGCTCAGCTGTATGTTGAGGCTGAAAAGAGTCATTGGCGCGTGTGAGAATCCATCGATGAGGGTATTTACCAACTCTCTCGTTGCTTGATTCTCTTTTCCAACTTCACTATTGCCGGGATCGCCACCCGGTGTTTGTGGGTCGTTGTGGGTTGTCGGAATCCGAGCCCGAGGCTTGTGGTTGCCAACTATGAGAAGTTGGAAGTTGGAAGAAAGAAACAGAGACAACTCTTGAAGGACATAGGCAAGCAACTTTCAAACAGACAACCAAGCACACAGCTTTTCCCCATCTTTATTATTTTAATCCCGAAAGGGTGTGACAACTTTAGAACTAACCTTGATCCTCTGAACGACGCCTACCCTGCAGCTACTCCACCAAGTCGGAATGCTCCCCAGGCAACATCAAAACACCTCGCTTAGCCGCAGTCTGTGGGGCGGAAGAAAAAATACCCTTGCATGCAACTCGTCTTAGTTTGCATAAGGCGCTTCAGCCTCATCTCATTCAGGGAACCTCGCCGTCACAACGATAGGTTATGTGGGTTTCTAATGATGACAAATTTGAAGGCTTAGGAAGGTTGCAAATTCAATAACCTGCTAGCTTAAAGAGGAAGTGCGAAGGTGTGTATTCTTTACATGTATTGGCTGACTTAAGCTGTTCCCGCGTATTAAACATCATTTGTAAGTCATGGGCAGACTCGCTAATGCACTTTTTGTCGGTTCGGCGGGTGGCGGCGAGCCAACCAGGCCATTTGGCCTGCCTGGGATGCTGTTCAGCGCTCATATTGCGCTCACATAGTTGTGTCTTGATGCTGTGCTTTTAAATATAGGACAATAGCCGTTCTATTATCTTGCAGAGTGTTTGAGTTCACCCGCAAGCGCGTCATGTTGTGTCCTTATTTTCTCATTGCTGCCGCTTTGCCGGTACTGTCGCTGGCCAAGTCCTTGCCGGCAAAGACAATTGGCCAACTTTCTGTTGGAACATGGCTTGAAAATATCGCAGTGCGCCCCAATGGCGATCTATTGTTGACTCAAATGTATCCTGCGGCTACTGTTTACACGATTGAGAACCCATCAGCCCGCGCAACTGCCATCAAAGAGCTGGTTTCCATTCCCGCTATCCAGAGCATTTATGGAATTGCCCAGGTGCCCCAGAACAACTATGGTCCCGAGACTTTCATCCTAGTTGGCGGTAACTCGTCCGCCCTCGGAAGCCCCATCGTTGGCACCTTCAGTGCCTGGGCCATCGAGTTTCACGGCTCGCAGAGCGGCGCCGCATTCAGCATCAGAAAGATCAGCAAAATGGACAAGCAAAGTTCATTTCTCAACGGAGTGACCTCGATTCCAGGAGTATCGGACGCCGTTCTCGTTGCCGATTCTGCAAAAGCCCTGGTTGGACGCCTTGATTTGTGGACTGGCGCTTTCGATACCTCGGCCTTTTCATTCCCCGAGATGGCCCCTACGGCAAATGCGACATTGCCCGTCGGTGTCAATGGAATCCACATTAATGGAGGATACCTATATTTCACTAACTCCTACGCTGTATCTATTTATCGTGTTGCCATAACACCTTCGGGATTTCCGCGTAAGGGAGCTAAGCCTGAATTGGTGGTGGATTTGTCCGACAAAGCAACATTTCTCGATGATTTTATTTTTGATGCCGAGGGAAATATTTACGCTGCCAGCAACTTTGACAACAAGGTTGTCTTCTTCAACCCGAAGTCTGGCAAGTCCAAGGTTGTTGTGGGAGGAACTGATAAGATGACCGTTGCTGGAGACACGGCGGTCGCATTCGGTCGTGGTAAACGTGACAAGGACACGCTCTATGTGGCCACATCTGGTGCCATCTCTAATCCTGTCGGAGGGACTAAGACCGAAGGGGCCAAGGTTGTTGCTGTTGATGCTGACGCTTAGATAATGGGCGCAATCAATGGCGTGTAGCTTGCTATGTATCTTGAAACCCACAACGGATCCAACTGGCAGAATGCGACTGAACAATCAAATAAGACCTATATGTTCTAGATAAAAAAAATATTACACTTCCTCTTTGACCTGAATTACTATTTTCCCAGTGGCTCGCCCCTCTTTTAGCTTCTTGAATGCGTTTGGCACATCCCGAAAGGCATATTCCGAATCAATTACTGCCTTGACCTTTCCCTCAGACATCCACGCTCCGATCTTGGTAAAGAACTCTGCTGTGTTTTTCATGTTGACAAAATAGTAATCTCTCCCCCCCAAAAATGATGGTCGCATTGTTTTGGTAAAGGCCTGCGCAACGCCGGCCATTGACGCGGTCTCGCCGACACCCACCTGCACAAATGTGCCTCCTTCTTTCAAGAAGGCCGAGGACATGTCGTGCAGGTTTGTGTCGTTCCCCACGTTGTCAATGAAGAGATCGAAAACTGGACCTCTGGCTTTCAGGTTTGATCTCAGGTCCACTTTTGTGTAGTCGAGAACTTCATCAGCTCCCAAGCTGCGACATAGCTCAATCTTTCTCCAGGAACATGTCGCAACGACTTCTGCGCCTAGGACTTTTGCAAGCTGAATTGTCCAGGTGCCCACACCACCACTTCCGCCGTTGATGAAAACCTTGGAACCGGGTCGTAACGTGTCTGGCATGAGTGATTGATATGCTGTAGTTGCAGCGGTTCCTACTGCGGCCGCCTGGATAGGCTCTATCCCAATCGGCAAGATGGCACAGCAGTTATCTGGAATGACAATGTATTCCGAGAGAGTTCCGTGTTGAACGAGTCTGTTAAAAGCACCAAAGACGAGCTGTTGTTCATGGAATCCAGAGTTGGAAGGGTGTTTGGCGATGACGCGTCCGCAGAAGTCCAGACCAGGCGAGGCTGGTCGAGGGACCATGACTCTCCCAATGAGCCCCGACTCTGGAATTTTGTAATCCACTGGATTGATTGATGCCGCAATGACCTGGATGAGAAGTTCGTCTTTGGCTAGCGAAGTCTCGCTGGGAATCGTGGCCTTCTCATCGATGACTAATGCCTTTTCGAGTTTGTCACCCGCGCTAGAGTATTTCCATATTTTCATGACCGCCATTGCGAGAAGAAAGATGCCGTGAAGAGACTGCACGAAGTCGGCGCAGAGGAAAAGGTGGACGTGAATGTTGATGGCACTGGTCTCTTGGAATGCTTGGTAATTTGGTTTCTTCTCTCCCTTCTCGAACCACCTTTATAAACCCCGTCGTATTGGATCCGGATAAGAATTCGCCGAGCTGAATATGGACGGCCTGTGCATCGCGGATGTGACGGCTTAAATGGGAAATTGAAATAGGGTTTATGATGGAACTTTTCCTCATCCTTGTTTCCTTGTCTGAACTTTCTGATTAGTCTTGGCTAATTTGACAGGTGTCAATCTTTCGTTTTTTTACGGGACCGTGCAGATCATCTAAGCGTTAATACGAAATACACGAAAGCCCACGGATCCCACAATAGCTAAACGAATCCTTTGGCCAACTCCAATTCTTTTTTTCATTAGCCGTTCCCACTGAAGCGATCAGATAGCTACAATCTTGTCGCAACGACGATGCTCTTTTATTTTTATTTTATTTTTATTTTTACAAAGAATGCTTGAGAAAAAAAAGGCCAAATCAGCCGCGCAATTGAAACCCGTACAATGATGGACACACTAATGTATTATTGGTATCTTAGGTAGGAGCATCGAATCGCTCTCCATTTTCCGTCCGCGGGAATTGCCCTTTGGAGCTTAGCCATACCCCAGCTTCTTTGGCTTCAAATAACCTCTTCATCACCTGGAGGCTGTCATCATCTTCCCATCTTTCAACCTTCAGGGCTCCTTTCCTAGTCTTTGATTGGAAGAATGCGACAGCAGTCTCCAAGATAAAAGAAATACCGACGATGAACACCCCAAACCCGATGAGAATGGAAAGCCATAGCACGGAAAAGTTCAAAGTTCCTTGCGTCGCTCTGACCCGCTGCTTATGACACATTTTCTCGAATGCGCTGTTAAACTCGTAATCTTCGTTTTCGCCAGAGCTGCCTTCAGGAACTTCCCAGAACTTTTGGGTCGTGACATTGGCTGGCGCTAAAGGGCCGGCAGCGAACTCCTGAAATTGGTATTGCAGCTTGGCGAGGGCGTCGGAAAACAGAGAGCTCATTTCGATTTCCCACTGGTTCGACGGAAGAGTCAATTGCGTGAGACCGGCGACGCGTTCTTGAGCTTTGAGAAAATTCTGTGTGCGCGTCCAGACCATGTGGTAAAATGTCGATAATCTGATGTTAAGCCCTAGCCGCTCAGCGATGACCAACTGTTCTGAGTTGAGTGCCATCTCTGGTTTTCTGAAGCTTTGGACGAGCTGCCCACCACCTTGAAGTGGCGTGCAGGAACCGGTTGTTGGGTTGCATATTTGGTGTCGGTCGACACATGCAATCGGACTCACCCAGCGATCTGGTCGGAATCCCCACACGGTGCCGAAGTTCGCAGCGATATTGGCAGAGAAGACTGGGTCGTCGTTCTGTGCTCGGTGGACGACGGAGTTGGGTGCAATTAAAATGAGCGAAACATCGCCGTCAGGCACATCTAACTCTTCCACTGGACGCCAAGACATGAGATTACTTCCCGCCAAGGAGTAATATACCCAGGAAGAGTAGGAAATGCTCATATTTCTTCCCATTTTGTTGTACAAAAAAGTCCAAGGGGTATTTGTTTGACGCCCATAAAGATACCTGATGAACGAGTTATCCTCAACGTCTAGTCTTTCGGCTTCGGGGTCTCTGATTTCCTGTGCGAATCCGGGCATAGTTACTAAAGGTGCGCACGTAGTTTGCCTCTTGTAACTTATTCTGTTGGTTTTTGGTTCGTTGATCCCGAAGTGCGAATGGGAATCGATCATGTCCGCCTCCATTCGAAAGCTTGGGGCGTCTAGGCATACCGCCGCGCCAAAGGGGAAATCAGTAGTATAGTTATTCCATCGAATTGAGGGAACTGGTAACTCCTGACAAATGGTTGATGTGTTTTGGTAGCACTGCTTGGAGTAGATGGCCGCATGCAAGTTATCGTATCCATATTTCTCATTAAGATGGTCCCAGCTTACTGGCTCGAAATAGCCACAGGTTGATGATTTTATCAGCCTAAATTCGCTTGCTCCTTCGGATATCTGAGAAGAGAAGATAGCCAACAAGGAAAACAGAATGACGTAAATGATCCCAACGCCGGCCCATGGGAGCGTCCTCAAAAGTGCTCTGTCCGCAATACCACGCCAGTGCCACGCCTGTAGCATAAAGAGCCAAATAGCTCCAGCCGGGGTGGCTGAATTTCGGAAAATGTGTTGCCGTTGATAGTATAATCCATCATGTGGACCATCAGACACTAGGCATTGATGGAACACAAACCCCAAGATCCGCCAAAAGCGGGTAGCGATGACAGTTACAAATGCTGCCGTGAATGCAAGGAGGAGTCCTGCATCGCGCGATGACAGAGTAATTGTTGCGCCGAGGGCGCTACCCTTTGACCAATCTGTCCAAACTCCGGTATGAATTGTGTAAGACATGAATGGAAGATTTCTTGCAAAGCAGTTAATGAGAAGAGTGAAAAAAGAGAACAAGGGCACATAAAACCTGGGAATGATATAGATATTCTCAGAGCCTGATTTCGACGCTGAAAATTAGCTTGAGTTTAACTACTGGACAGACCTCTTGGCTGCATGAGCTATTGAGCTTGGCAGCTCGACCGACGTGGGCTTGGCAAAATTGTGGCACAATACAGGGCGAACCAGAGCATGAAAAATGTCATCGCGTGAGTGATATGACTTCTGTGGCTGCTTTGTATTTATGTTATTGGATATGTGGACATAATTGAATGCGTCAAATATACTCAGCTGTAAACTGTCTGCCGTCTGCCCAGACCAGTTTCTTCCAAAAGCGAGACACAAGAACGCCTAACTAAGAGAATTAGGTAATTAGAGTCAATGATTTGGGCAAGCAGTGGAACATGATTGACGCAAGGCATATTAGTGTTCTGATTGACTCTGGTATTTTTGGCAGGATCTCCATTGTTCGAAATTAAAGGGAAGCGACGGAACTATGTCTTCACTGGAAAAAAGCTATTCTGGCTTGGGTTCTTACTCGTTTTTTGAGTTCAACTTCATCCATGTTTTTTACTGTACAACAGACCTCGTCACGCATTGAACCCCCAAGGTCTAAACCGCCCTGATCCTTGATCGAAGGGTTCGGTGTCATTTGGATTTATGGGATCTGCGAAAGTGTCGGAGTTGTTTAACTGGGGAAAGCTTTGGATGAATACCAATCCACATACGCTGCATGCGAATTGTCAATCGTGGCATGTGTTACCGCGACAACTCTGCTCCCAAAAAGACTAGCGGAGAGGATCGCTGAGCCTTTTTATTGTGAAAGATGTCCGAGATGTAGATACATTATCAGGCTATCGCATGAAATCAGGTTTATTATGGACCTACAAGGATCGGTTTTGCTATTCTATTATTTCACTCCAACCATACATACCACTTATTCATCCACAGCCCACACACTGGCAGCTTGGTACATCTGCCTGCGACGCTACTATCTTGCGGGAAAAAAAACGATGTCTTAACCTCTGGCATTTCCCTTCGACATAGTTAACATGAGGATCATCAATATGATCAAATAACTTAGAAAATCGTGCTTACATAGACAATACGGCATGGCGATCAAGAATATATTCTGCACTCAATTGGACGATGCCGCGATCGAATTAGTTTAGGTACATCCAATCTCAAGGTGAGGTGAGTGGAAAAGTGAGTCCAATCCAAGCCCACGGAATAAGAGAAGCTTCAAATATTTAATAAATAATTTATTTTGATAATAATTTCGAAGGCCCCTCTGTTTTCTTTATTTCTGGCTGTGGTTTGGTCTAGATGAGTGGGTAACCACGACTCTCAAGCCATTAGCCACTATGACCTGGAGACGCTGCATGCGGTTAGGGCTTTTCGACTAACTGATGGAATTTATGATGAATTATTTGAATTGAAAAAGGAAAATATCTTGGAGGTTTTGGCTCATCCGCGATATGTCATCTAAAGAGGTCATGAGACCTTGCGCCGGCGGCGGGTGGTCACTGAGGACAGCCTACCCTCGCCGCCGGCGGGGCACTGTGATTGGCCAAGGTCCAAGGGGAGTGGCCTGAGCAGGGCACATTGGCCCTGTAGTCGGTCCTCACACGCCCCATCAGTCGATACTTTCTGTCGTGTCTAAGCAAAAGGACGGTTCGTGGATAACAACCGACCTCTCAAATAAAACTGTATTTAATTCAAAATGAATTTTGTGGTTTTCTGCGAGAGAGAAATACCCCGATGTATTTTTCACCCACGCCGTGGAAACGAGGGAGGAACTTTAGCCAACGAGTCTCGATTGTTAGTGGCAGCTGTCCCAAAATGCCGGGTTTGGTGCGACACGCCTCTGATACGGCCGGATGGCTTGATAACACACCCTCCCACCGCCGCCTTCTCGCCTTTGACGGGTGCCCTCAGGTTCTTGCGCCAAATCCCCGCGCGTGGGGGATGATGCGTTGTTGATCCTGTCCCTGGGCCCCCAGACTGACTCTGTCACGTCGCATCCATTCTACCGGATCTCTAGAACCATCACTGCTCTCTCGTCTCCCGGATTGGTCTTCACGCACGCCCGTGAGAGGCATCGCTTTCAGCCTCACCACTCGCCGGCGGCCGCCGAACAAGCGAAAATGAAACTGCATCTTTCTCGTGTGCATTTTCAAGCTCCATGGTAACCACGAGAGAGCGCGAGGCTATTATCGGCTTTTACGCATACGTGCCCTCGCAACGGTCGTTGGGATACTGGCGAAACATCTATTAAAGGGAAGTGTCTTGCAGCGATTATCAACTCCAACAATCTTCAACCAACGCAAATAAAGAAGAAGAAAAAAAAACTTACTTACGAAGCGACTTGATTTGATATATTTCTAATTTTGCCGTGTCGAATAAACACATCATTTCGTGTCTGTTGGAACTCATTTTTGTTGAGGTTCTAGCATCTGCCGCTATTTACTCATTCTCTCATCCGCTTCATCTCAAATTTTAAACATGGCCAACTTTCCTAACGAGGTCAAAGCTGTGAGGCCTCTCACAATAGAGGAATGGAAAGCGGCTCAAATCGCCGGTGACGGCTTGGAACGACTTTGCTCGCTCGTGGAAACTGAACGCATCGCAAATGTATCAACGCGGGCCTGGATCTCTCTGGCAACAAGGCAGCAAATTGAGGAACAATGGAATCGGCTCCAGTTGCTTGGAACCGATGCTGAGATTCTCCCACTTTATGGCGTTCCTTTTGCCGCTAAGGACAATATTGATTGCGAGGGCTTTGTCACAACCGCGGCATGTCCGGCTTACAGCTCTGAGCCAGCCCCCAAGGATGCACCGGTTATTGCAAAGATGAAGCAAGCCGGCGCCATTATTGTTGGGAAAACCAACCTGGACCAGTTTGCAACAGGGCTTGTTGGTACGAGATCTCCTTATGGTGCCGTCCCCAACTCTTTCGATCCCTCCCGCGTCAGCGGTGGTTCTAGCTCCGGGAGCGCCGTGGTAGTCGCTCGAGGCGCTGTCCCATTTTCCTTTGGTACCGATACCGCTGGATCTGGTAGAGTTCCAGCGGGATTTAACAATGTTGTTGGCTTGAAGCCTACCCGCGGAGCCCTCAGTGCTCGAGGTGTTGTCCCAGCGTGCAGAACCCTGGATTGTGTGTCTATTCTTGCTCTCACCGTGGCCGATGCCGAGACGGTACTTTCGATTGCGGAAGGATTTGATGTCGAAGATTCTTATTCTCGTCACCGCCCTGATGCAAACTCCTCGCCGCCACCAAGTGGCTTCGGTACCGGGAAAGCTGCAACAAAACCATCGTTAGCAATTTGCTCTGAGCCAAACTGGTATGGACGCAACAATCAGTGCCAAGCATACGAAAAAGCTCTCGAAAAGGCTAAAGCCTTGGGTTGGAATCTTGTTCCTATCGACTTCAAAATGCTCTTTGAACTTGCTGAGCTTCTTTATTCAGGGCCATGGGTTGCAGAACGATACGAAGCCATCAGAAGTTTTATCGAACGCGTTCCGGAGAACGCAATGGATCCCGTTGTACGAGGAATCCTCATTAGAGCACAGACACTTTCGGCAGCAGATGTATTTGCGGGAGAGTACCGTCGACAGGATCTCACCCGTCAAATCGAGGTGGCGTTTGGGAACTTTGATGGGATTCTCGTGCCCACCACCCCGACTTTCCCCACGATGGAGCAGATTGAGAAGAATCCAGTTGGCGAAAACTCGCTGCTAGGAACCTACACAAACTTTGTCAACTTTTTGGATTGGTCTGCTCTCTCCATCCCTGCTGGCTTCAGACCAGATGGGCTCCCTTTCGGAGTCACTCTAATCTCCAACCGCTGGCAAGAGCCTCAGCTCCTTCGATGGGCTAGACAATGGTTTTCGAAAGAAACCAGGACTTTGGGTGCAACAGGAGTCAAAGGCCGCGAGACCCCCGTTGATGAATCTCTCACGCCCTCAGGCTATGTTCCAGTCGCAGTCGTGGGTGCGCATCTTTCGGGGTTTCCTCTGAACAATGATCTCGTATCTCGTGGTGCAGAACTTCTTCGTGCGACTAAAACATCTAAATTTTATCGATTCTTCGCTCTGAACTCGGCACCAGGACCCAAGAAACCTGGTCTGCAACGGGTATCTTCAGACGAAGAGGGCAGTGAGATCGAGGTAGAGGTATGGAACTTGCCAAATTCTGCTTTGGCCAGCTTCATGTCTACCATCCGCTCTCCGTTGGGTATTGGATCTATTGAGCTCAAAGACGGAAGTTGGGTCCCCGGCTTCGTTTGCGAGCCGCTGGGGTTGGTCGATGCAATTGATATCACCTCGCACGGTGGCTGGAGAGCTTACAATCGTCATTTAAAAGACATGACCAAACCTCTGCCGATCGGCTCACCAGTTGGTTCGATATCAAGAGTTTTGGTCGCTAACAGGGGTGAAATTGCGGTTCGCATCATCAAGACCATCCACAAAATGGGACTTCAGGCAGTCGCAATCTATTCTGATGCCGATGCTGATGCACCTCATGTCAGCGATGCTGACGTCGCTCTTAGATTGGAAGGTAGCTCAGTTTCGGAAACTTACCTCAACATTCCGAGGATTCTGGAATTGTCAAAGTCGTCCTCTGTGGATGCAGTCATTCCTGGATATGGTTTCTTGGCAGAAAACGCCGAGTTTGCTACGGCCGTCGAGGAGACGGGCATGAAATGGGTCGGCCCAACACCAAAGCAGATGTCCGATCTGGGACTGAAGCACCTGGCCCGCGCAATCGCCGCTGAAGCTGGAGTTCCCACAGTCCCGGGGAGTAAGAATTTGCTTACTTCACTAGAAGATGCCATACGAGAGAGTGAACACATCGGCTTTCCACTAATGCTAAAAAGCACTGCTGGCGGCGGAGGCATCGGCCTAAGCCACTGTAAAGATGCCGAAAGTCTTCGAGCCACCTTCGAAAGCGTTCAACGCCAGGCCTCGGCCAACTTTGGAAATGGAGGCGTATTTCTGGAGCGTTTTGTCGAGAATGCTCGACATATTGAGATCCAAATCTTGGGAGACGGAACGGGTCAAGTGATTGCAGCTGGGGAACGTGATTGCTCCCTGCAGCGTCGTCACCAAAAGGTGGTCGAAGAAAGCCCCGCCATAATGGTCCCGGAAGAGGTACGAGAGAAGATGAAAGCCGCTGCTGTGCGCCTCGCTGCCTCGGTCAAGTATCGAAATGTGGGAACTGTCGAGTTTATATACGATATTGACACACAAGACTTTTACTTTCTCGAAGTAAACACTCGACTGCAGGTTGAGCATCCTGTCACAGAGTCAGTAACTGGCCTCGATTTGGTTGAGTGCATGCTGAATATTGCCGACGGCAAGGCGGAAACTCTTTTTGGCTCATCTTCTGACACCATCTTGGTTTCTGGCGTTTCCATCGAAGCTCGACTGTATGCAGAGAGCCCTCTTCAAGCATTTCGGCCCTGCTCAGGTCGAATCACACACCTAGAGTTCCCTTCAGATTTGAGAGTTGATACTTGGATCAGAGTTGGCACTGAAGTGACTACCTCCTATGACCCTCTGTTAGCTAAAATCATCGCCTTTGGAGAAACCCGCCGTGATACGTTGGAGAAGTTGGTAAAGGGACTGGTGGCTACTCGCTTGGAAGGAGTCGAAACGAACCTCGAGTATCTGCGCCAAATCACCTCGTCCTCTCTCTTTGAGTCAGGAGATTATACCACAAAGTCGCTTGATACATTCCAAATGGTGTCGCAGTCGTTCGAGGTCCTCCAGCCTGGTGCCCTGACCACAGTTCAGGATTATCCCGGGAGAACTGGGTACTGGAGCGTAGGCGTTCCACCTGGTGGCCCCATGGACGAATTCTCTTTCAGGCTAGCCAACCAGCTCGTAAACAACTCCTCGGATGCGGCCGGAATTGAGTGCACCTTCCAAGGACCTTCTCTGAAATTTCATTGCGACACTGTTATTGCCGTGACCGGAGGCGGTGCTCCCATCACCATCGATAACGAACCAGTTGCGTCTAACCAGGCAATTCGCATATGCTCCGGGCAAGTTCTGACTATAGGAACTGTTGAATATGGGTATCGCGTGTATCTTGGTATTCGGGGCGGCATTCGGGTGCCCCTCGTCATGGGAAGCCGGGCGACGTTCGAGTTGGGCAAGTTTGGCGGGTTCAAGGGTCGAAAGTTGCATGCTCGAGATATTCTGCCAATAAACTCTAGTGAGGCCTCTGCAAGCTTGGAGGAAACTCTTCCGGCCGCTCCGCCAATACCTATTCCCCGTGAGCCAAAGTCTCGGTGGATCATCCGAGTCATCCCTGGTCCTCACGGTGCACCTGACTACTTTACCTCTGAGAGCTTCAAGTCATTGTTCTTGAGCGAATGGAAGGTACACCACAACAGCAACCGCCTGGGAGTCCGACTCACGGGTCCACACCCAGAGTGGTCACGGCAAACCGGTGGTGAAGCGGGCTTGCACCCTTCCAACATCCACGATAGTCCGTACGCGGTCGGCAGTGTAAGTTTCACTGGGGACGAGGCTGTCGTACTAGCCTGCGATGGCCCTAGTCTCGGAGGGTTCGTGGTGTTCTGCGTGATTGCGTCAGCGGACCTCTGGAAGATGGGCCAAGTGAGACCGGGAGATACCATACGGTTTGACATTATCAGCGTCGAGGCTGCACTACAACTCGAAAAGCAGCTCGACGAAGCGATTGTGAATATATCGCCACTCTCAATTCCTGAGCAAACTGGATGTGATGAGTCAGTCATTGAGAAACTGATTGCGGAAAACCACGGGCTAGTCGGCCGAATCGATCAAGATGGTCAGCAGATTGTTGTTCGGCAAGCAGGGGATCGCTCCATGCTCCTGGAATTTGGAAATGCGACTGCCTTTGACTTGCGACAAAGCTTTGGCATTTTCGCTTTTTGCGAGCGGCATAACCACAGCCCCATCCCAGGAGTGGAAGAACTTACGCCTGGCGTTTTCACTCTGCAGGTCCTCTACAACAGTGGCCTATGCCCAACGACAATGCTCAATCGCATCGAAGAGCATGTTGGCTCGTACAGTATGCCGACTGAGGTTCCCTCTCGCTTGTTCCGTCTCCCACTTGCCTTTAATGACAGCGTCAACCGAGCTGCCGTAGAGCGGTACTCGGCGACGATCCGAAGTGATGCACCTTGGCTGCCAAGCAATATCGAGTTCTTGGAGAAGCTCAACGGCATAGAAGACATTTCCAACTTACTCAGTGATGCCACTTTCCTCGTGCTCGGTCTCGGTGATGTTTTTATGGGATCGCCTTGCGCCATCCCACTTGATCCTCGACATCGCTTGTTTGGAACAAAATACAACCCATCGCGTTCGTTTACGCCCCAAGGCGCAGTGGGCATCGGTGGGCAATACATGTGTATTTACGCCACCGATTCTCCCGGTGGTTATCAGCTTGTTGGCCGCACGGTTGATGTCTGGGACTCACTTCGGATACCAGTCGAGCGTGGCAAAGCAGCTGAGTCCGGCGAACCAGCCAGCAAGCCCGAAACCAATCCTTGCATGTTCCGCCAGTTCGATCGCATCCAATTCTACCACGTGAGTGAAGATGATTTGAACGCAAAGAGCCACGACGATCTCGTCCGCGTGAGCTCGGGTGTGCTGGACCTGGTTCAATACGAGGCGTGGCTTGAAGAGAACAAAGACGACATTGCAGCCACAGCGGCACGCCAGACCAAATCCATTGCCAGCGCGCCGTTTGTCGATGATCTGTGCCGCCCATATCTCCCCAGCGTCAGAGCACATGACACGGTCAACGGTCTCGCTACCGGGCAAACCGACATCAAAGGGGAGCGCGTCGCAGCCTTGGTGCCTGGCCGATGCTACAAAGTCTTGGTCAGCAAAGGAGACGCGGTGAGTAAAGGGGATGTGCTGGTAAGCCAGAATGCTTGAGCAGCCGGGATACCAACTGACCTTTTTGTGCAGCTGTGCTTGGAGTCGAGCAAGATGGAGGTGGAGATTCGGAGCCCAACGAGCGGCACATGCACGGCCGTTTTGGTCGAGGCGGGAGACCTAGTGGAGGTGAATGAAGACATGGTCATTATCGAAGCGTGAATAGGACAAGCGATGTAGGAAATAAATAGAGGCGCAAATCATTATTTCTTCTCAAAATCACGTTAGTTCTACTAGAATTGGACGGAAGTGCCAAAAGGTTCATCTTGAGAGCAAAAAGGGGTGAATTGTTTACAAAGATATCTGTAGAGTCTATCCAATGCCCACGACGTTCCCAACCTGTAGACCAATTTGTACTGTGAGCCGCCCAAGTTCCCCCAAAAGGTGAGTAAGGTGTTGGTTGAGTGGCAGTGTGAGGCTGTCGCAGAAGATTCGAAGGTCCAGGGGTTGCGGATCGGATTCGAAAAGGAGATGCTGTCGAGCTGGTCCGAGATGTGTACCGCGGAAATGACTTCGTAGACAAACAGACCTTTTGCAATCTCTTGATGGATACCATGGCTGCATGTGCTGGCCGAACTGGTCGGAGGATCCCTTCTTCTCACTTCTCCTCTACTTCTGTCCATTTTTCTTAAGCCACCACTTCTTAATGGCGGCCGGCACAAAATGGTGCCGGCCGCCATTCTCAACCATCCAGTCCCCGAGTCTCTTCCAGAGCGCCCAGTCGACCAGAAGTGGGTGAGAAGATGTGCCCCTTCATTATGAAGGCATCCTAGCAATGTTAGTTCATGTGAAGATGGCAAGGTGAAAAATCAAACTTACATCGAAACCGCTCCACTTCGAGACGCCCAGGCGCTCTGGAAGATACTTCGAGTCCTGGTGCCCTTTCAGGAGAATTACACCCTGGAAATGTTAGTTCATATGACCCAGGTCAAATCAAGACATGAACTTACATCGCGTTTGGACCCAAAAGCTACCCGCCACTTTTTTCTGGCATTTTTTGAAGAGGCCTTTGATGACAGAGTGCCCAGTCAAGAGAAAAGCACACTGATGATGTTAACTTGTGGAGGCAAGAGTCAACGGCAAACATGGAACTTACTTTGTGTCCTCGCGGACGGTCGAGGTACCCGTTGCGCTCCATTATAATTCAGCGTCGAGGGACACTTTGGCAACGTCAGTTGGTCAAATTGAATGATCAAGGCCAATCATCAAACTCACATTGTCCCCCCATTGACTTGGGGCCAGCAGCCTAAGCTGCCACCGAAAATACCGTTTGCACTCCGGAGTTGGCAACGAAACGGTGCCAAATCAAAAGTAAAGCACCTTGTAAAGGTCAGTGCATTCACGGGAAGGGAAGAAGAAGAAGCATCAATTCAAATTCCAACCCACCTAGTCCGGCTTGCAGGACACATTGTCCGCAAGTGCCCTCCAGAATGCCCTCTTGGCCTGAACTCGATCAAGACGATGCCTTTATGGAAGTCAGGTACCCTAAGACCATTAGCCCGCCCGAAGAAGTGACAAGGTGACACGAAAAACTTACATCGTCCCCAGTCGGCAGGGGCTTTTGAGCCCGACATTCCGGCGGATCAGGGTTGGGCACATGTGGTCTTGGCTGATGGTAGGAAAGTGTCCACATGCACCCAACCCAGAGGAAGTGGCAAGGGAAAACAGCCCTCACCTTCCGGCGGATCAGGGTTGGACGCATGTGGTCTTGATTTCCTTGTGGGAGAATTGCCACACACGCCCAACCCAGAGAAAAACGGGCCGTTCTTCAAGATGTGACGTTTTGTCCTGTACTCCGAACCCATGATTAGTTAAGACAACTACCAACTGAAGCTCAGTGAAGAGGATGAAGGGAGGGAGAAGAATTTTGAAGAGACCAAGACTTACCTGGGATCTACTCTGGAGTCGTTCAGAGCTTCGCCGTGTCGGCAAAGCTCTGGGACTCCAAGAGAGTCCTCAGGACGAGGAGTTTATGTGAAGAAGAAAGAAATGAAGGAGGAGAGGAGAGGAGGCGAGGCGAGGTATAAATAGGCGAGGAGAGGGAGTGGGGCAGCCGGAGTGATCTAGGCAGGACAGTGACTGTTTGCTCGAGGGTCTGTATAAATATTTCTCTGTGTGCACCAATTTTCTTGAAATGTGCTTGCCTTAGGGCTTTGTATTGGTTGACTGGTTAACAGAAGTGATCTGAAGGCCACGGGGAGCTGAACGGTACCAATTGGGCCTCTCACTTCTCCTGAGGGAACTTCTCGAGGCGAAGCCAGCCACTGACGGTGCCTGGGGGGACAACGTGTGTTTGCCTTGACCTATCCGCATTCACATATTCACTCCGTTTTAAGACCATCTAATTGCAGAATTTATTTGAAGTACCACTTGTGCAATAGTCATTATTTCATGTTGATCATCCCTTGATTACCCATGCACCCTGAATGATGACTGGGCTGCGTCCCCGCAGACCCTCTTCCAAATAATGCGTAGCATGTTACAAACGGCAGTTCTTCTTCTCCAATCAGTAGCATCTAGCTTCTATTTACTTCATGCTGTGTCGCGTGTTGTGCTTACGTTGTCACGGCATCAGTGACGCCTGCTAAAATCGAACATAGCGTACAGGTAGCTCCAAAGTTCCTTGTTCAACACTTGCCAGGGCGACCACTAAAACATCAAAGTATTCTCGTGAAATTTTACTCGAATGTAGATCTTCTCTTCTAAATGCTGTGGAAGCTTTTTTCGTTAAGCATTTAGTCGAGCTGTGTCCAGAAATCACTCCTACCTCACGCAGACCGGGCCATCATGGCTGCCCGGCTGCCAGGCCATCGCCGCCGCGAGACCAGGCACCAGCTCGCCGGGATTGATCAAACAAATTCAATCAAGTGACTGATTCGACCGATTGATTGGGGCTCCACCGCTCCCGGCAGATGACATGCAGGATTTACTGATCTGGCACGCAGACGACTGCCGCGCCGGGGGAGCCCTCTGCATGTGGGTGGAGTGATCTGAGATCAGGCGGGCAAACTATTTAAACCCCTCCCCTGATTCTCCTCTTCTTCTTTTCTTTCCTTCTTTCTTCATAGAACAAGCCGGTGGAGTCTAGAGCTCAAGAATCCTGGACTCCGCGAACTCAGCCATTGCACAACGCTGGGGGACCCTCGAGGCGGTAACTAATTTTTGATTTCTTTCCCCCCATCTTGGATACATTTCCTTTGTCCTCTTTTTGGATGATGTGGTTTGTACTCTGCGGCGCGACTGGCAACACAATTTTTTGTACCTCTTCACGACCATGTATGTGGTCAACACTTTTTTTTCATTGAGTTTGGGGTCCTGAGCCCTGTCTTGAAGAAGAAAATGTAATAGTCTTTCGGTTGTGTGTGATGATTTTTGTGATTCATGTTTGCCTAGACTAGAGCTTCGCTTTGGGATTTTTGGAAGACGTGTGGGAATGATGAGGCCAGGGATAGTGCTCGATTAAGGAATAGTCTTTCCAGAATCTTGTATCCAATACAATACGATGGTGTTCTTTCGGTGAGCCAAACGATGCTGTATCTAAAAATCTGATGACTCGTCGTGATAATGGTTGAGTCTATTGTTATGATTTGTGTCCCGGAGAATGGGTGTGGAACATGTTGGAGCTAAACTGAGCCGGCTTCTTCTAGGGTTTCTCCCTACCTCCTTCTCGAATCCATGAATTTTTACATGTGAGCATCTGTATAGATGCAAATACGGAAGATCTCTTCATGTCCGTCATTTCCGTCCTTCCCCTCTGGTTTTGTTCCCCGTCGATGTGGCTGGCCTTCGACAGTTTTCTGTTTGGACACTTCTACCCTAGAATCCACCCCACGCCACCACACTGCCGAAACATCATCACAAAGAAGACCAAAAAACACCACGACCATATGAGTATCGCCAAAAGAAGCACGTACCATCTTGGCATGCTCCTCTTTGTCCCTTGGTTCGTGTGCCCTTCTCCAAATCTCTCAAACGCCCCGCGGCGGAAAGCGGGCCCTCGACCGAATCAGGTATTTCAATAAACACCATCATCGCTTTTACTGACCATTACATCTCGAATAACCTCTAGGAAGCTGCGATCTTGCGATGACTGAAGTTGTAACCGATCGGAACCACAGTGACGCGTCGCTCCTCCGCCTCAATCAAACACACCAGATTACTCCGATGAATCAAGACGATGCATCCAGGATCTCGAGAGAATCATAGAACGAATATCATCTTGACGAAAATTTGCTCTTCGCGGCATAATCTATATTGGGATCTATACCATCTATGGATTTCGCTGGCTGACTCGAAGCGCCCGTCCTAAAAAGCTACTGTGTTTGGCGGGAATAGTGCTGCCTGTCTTTTTACAGTTTCTCTAGCTGCCCTTTTCCCTAGCCATCGTCGAGAATATTTTGCAAAGGAGTCTGGAACGCTGGGTTTCTATTTCTTCCGCGTATTCATCGTCCCTTTCTGGCGTGACGGTTGAACTTAATTGTGGAGGTTCGCCCAGAGCCGAGCACGGAACGAAGAGGAAAGGAGCGTAGTTTCCGCGATCTTCTGGCTCTTTTGTTTTTTTTCCGAGTAGAATTTACTTGAACCAGATGTCACGGACAACCTGCAGCCACAAACATCACCAGGCACGAAAGGGGTGAACAAAGCAGCCCTGAGAAACCCAATCCCAGATCGGAAGCGCGCCAGAAGCTTTTAAAAAGGGTTGCCAAACGAGTGTCTGATCTGGATCACTAAATCTCAAGGCTCAGCTACGATACAAAAATCCATCATTTCCATTCAAAACATGACAATCAGAGTTCGAAACTGCCGAGAGTTGAATGCGTCTGCGGCCATACAGACCAGGATTCCAGCTTGCATCACCGAATGCATGTCTAATATTGTATCTATCCTCTTGTTACTTGTTTAAGCTTGCTCTACCATCCTTTTCTTGGTCTGCTCGCTAACTGAAGTTGATTCATAGTCAGATCCTTTCACCCGAACGAGATACTACGCCGAGTCCCAGTCCACAATCCCAAGATTCATCCGACCAAAGCAGAAGCCACATTTCGTCCAGAGACACGCCAAAGCTTCAAAAACGAATTATTTTTCATCCAGTCCTGACCGGGGGTTCTGCCACGCGGTAATCACTGCAGGCGAGGGGACGTTGGTCCAAAATAATCAAGCATGCGAGTACGAAAAAAAAAGAACATCATTGTTCTCTATCAATTATACTATCGTAATGATTCTATGATTTCTCCCTGATAGCTGACATATGCTGAAGGTGAGTTGTCGAGAAGTGGCGATGGCCGATCCTAACTACCTAAATTATCTCGATTTCTCAATACTTTACTCCGCGCGTTGCCCTGATCCTACCCTTATTGCTTTTTGTTTGATGGCTCGGCAATCAGCTCCTTAGGTACCGAAGGATCCTCGTACGCCTTCACGCCCAAAGCTTGCCAGCATCGGCCGGCCATCAATTCTTCGTCCTTTTTGTTCGATACCATCAACAGCTCCTTCTTTCCATCGCCAAGATGGATGACAGATCGCTCCTGGGTACGGGTTAGTCGTTTTATTGAGGGTTTTTTTGTGGCTAATACAAGGCGTCTCACCAGACCAAGAGTCAACTTAATCATTCCATCTGCCCAAGAGGTCTCATAGACATTCGAGGGCTCCTTTCCACTGATGGCTAAGAGAATGTTGTCTCCCACCGTATCGGCTTGTCGCTGGGCAGCTCGTGCGTTAGGATTAGGTGTGTTTGTTTCGGCAACGTCGCCACAGGCATAGATGTTGGGAAACTCGTCGTTGTCAATCTGGAGTGACGGCTTCACTCTGATGTTGCCAGATTCTGTGAGTGTATCCGGGGCGAGATCCTTCAACAACCCTGACGAAGGCTTTTGCCCGGTGCAGTTGATCTAAACCTGTCAGAGACTTTCTTACTGAGAATTCGACACCTAGACTTACGAACAGATCGCACTCGATGATCTTGCCCGACCGAAGAGTTACTGTGCCAGCCTCCTTGTCCTCGCTCACGACGCGCTCCTCAAGAATCACCTCGCAACCGAGCTTCTCCAAACCCTCCATTGCCGACTTTTGGAGACCCTCGCCGAATCGATGCATGGGTGCCTTTCTGGAATGAACCAAAACGACCGTTTTATTGGGATAAACGGATTTGGCATCCGTTGCAATCTCGACACCAGCAGCTCCGCCGCCGACAACCACAATCTTCCTTGCGCTTTCAATCTTCTTTTGCATCTCTCTCAGACGCATCATGGCTTCTACTTTCTCAGTAGCATTTGACCGCGAAGGTAGCCCTTCCTTCACCTCCGATCCTGTAGCGATGACGAGATACTCGTACGAAATCTCCTCGCCGGTGGCTTGGAGCCTGACCGACTTCCTCCCGATTGACGTGACACGGTCCTGAATCCATCGGGTGGCGCCTTTGGGGGCACCCTTCAAGATATTGCTATAAGGAATATAGGCCTTGTGTTCGTGGCCCTTTGCGACGCAGAAACGGGGCAGAACCCAGGTGAACTGAAAGTGGGAGTTGGGTTCGATGACGACAATGCGATACCGGCTGTCAATGGGCATGTTCAAAGCAATGACCTTGGCGGCGTGGCAGCCAGAAAAGTTGGCTCCAACAATGACAATGTTGAGGTCCCTGACGTCAGCCGGCTTTTTGCCCATCAATCGTGCTGTTAGTGCATTTGTTCTTCTTGTGACTACCCGCCGTCCTTGTCTCATGAGGTAGGCCACGGCATACAATATGACCTTTGCGAAGAGGATTGGTGTATCTAACATGTTTGCGGGAAGCGCCTAGGTCGTTGGCGTGTGTTCAAAATGAATAAAGAATAAGGCATACGGGACAGAGAGGAGGTTTGGGAGGCAAGGCAGGGTGATATGTGTTTATTAACTCGGCATTTTCAACTATGTATCCACGGAGTCTCCATGGATGCGCCGTAATTCGACCACACAGGGCCACGAGACGACGCGTACAATGCATTAGGTCGGACAAATCGGGGCCAGGCCAAGGCCGACCGTGGACCGCTGAGCGTTAGCCCAGTGCCTCAAGGCCGAAATGCTGCCTTGGTTTCGACGGCCCGTACTGTCGTTCCGCGCGGTTAATACTCCGAGCGGTCATCGGTGATTTGCAGACCGTCGGGAGAAAAAGGGTCCCATGTTGCCGGTCCCACCCTGTTCAGATGTCGGAGTCGGAGGAGAATTGGCTCCAGTCTCAGCGCGGTCAGGCACACGCGATGTGGGCCTGGCCTAAAATTATCTGATGATCTGATAACTCCGTGAAAATCTACACCTTCGGCGGAACCGATCTCGGACATCCTTGACACCCTCTTCGGCTTAGTACGAAGTCGTCAAGGTATTCTGCTGGTAAATGGGTTGCGGTCGCTTATCGTAAATCGTTCACCCATTCTCCATCATGCACCACTTATTCTGCGCATCCTCAACTCTAAATGCTGGCGCTTTTGTCCAAGTATCGACTCAACACCAACGGGATCCCTCTGGGCGGCGGGACGATGATACAACAGTAATTACGCTGGCTGTCGACCCTACGTAAATGGCCTGGAGGCATCACCGGCTAGATGCGCCAGCTTGCTTCAAATATCCAACGAGACTCGGTAAATAACTTGACCTGTAGGTACAAGATGTCATTAATTGATGACTCGTATCCTTGATCTTCTCATAGATGTCATCTCGGAGATGTCAAGGTTTCGGTCTGGTCGGCCCCGAGCCTTAGTCCCGTGGCCGATCCCGATGTCTGACATCCATGTCTCAGTGGGGTCTCCTCGGACACTACCCTTGTTGGCCATCATCTTGACACATGCATTGAGACACGATTGACTAAACTAGGATATGTGGCTCTAGTTTGTTCACTCCTTCAATTATATCACATTCATCTTTTAGCATTTCGCAATAGTAGGCACTGAGTTATAACATCGGGGCCTGCCCTTGCCGCGTGGTCGAGGTATTGCACGTTTAGGCGAGAGAGGAGCCATCTGCGATTTTCGTGCAGGTAGGAATGATACGACATCATCTTCGAAAAAAAAAGTAATTAAAAAAAATTCTACATCTGTAGCTCTTGAGTCTGCCAGTCACTCCCGGCTCTTTTCTAATAACTTGCTTTTGGCCCAAGGAAAGAAATGATAATGCGCTCCACATGCAAACACTCCACACCACAGCACAAACTCGGTAGCATAGATGACAATCCCGAGGACATCGATATCAGGCTGGAAGAAAATTGACACGAGGGAGAAGACATCACCAGCGGCATCGATAGCAACAAAAATAAACGAGATGCCGCGAACGCTGCGGTGGACCCAGATGTCCCAGTAGTGACAGAGAACACCCGCTGCCAGGAATACAGCAGATAAAACTGCCATGAGGATCATTGGCCATTCGATGCCCTTTGACTCTGGAATGCGCAGGCCGACAATGAGGCCGGCTTGGATGCCTCCCATGACTGCGGCAACAGGTATTACAACGAAAAGCGACCGCTTTATCGACCATTTCTGCAAATGACTAGTTAGCATATAGTCCGAACATGATTACGCGCGGTTGGCCAGTCACCTGTTCGTAGTAGTAACATTGAATCCAGGTGATTAGACTCAGCAGAGTGAGGATTTGCGGCTGGATTCGCAAGGCAATGTTAAATTCCTTGACAATGTTGTAGACACCGAGCGGCACGCCCGCCCAGGCCCAGAGCATCATCATGGAGGGCTGCAGTCCAGTCGCATTGTGTCGGCGATAGTTGATGACGATCTGGGGAATAAGCTGCAATAGATGGAAAGAAACCCTCCTTGGTCAGAAATCCCCCCCAAGATTCGATGAAAAAGGGCACAAACCTGAATTGACCAGCAGACCTGGAAAAATGATTGTCAGCTTGAGGCATTTCGACGCGAGAAAAAAATGAGAACAAAAACTCACTGCTCCAAGCGTTCCTAGAACGTTGGCTGCCACGGGGACATCCATCGCTCAGCTCTGCTCTGCCCTCTAGCGACCGGCGATAGTGGGGTTGGTTCAGTGAGCAGAGAGACGCCCTTTTTTAAAACTAAACGCGGTTGTGGACGAGTTCAAAAGCAACGCCCAACGGCGGCCACAGCCGAACGCGCTGACCGATAACGGTCCACCTGCTCTTGGCAATCGCCTAGTGTAATCTTATCGCACCCATTTCCTTTGCCAATTTGATGCATACAAAATACATCTTTTTCGCGGCATGGCCTTGAGCCATATCAACTGAATACACAACTGACGGTCTCATTCTAGTGTGTTATTTTTTACCCAGTCGTCTTGCGAATCCCCAGTCTTGCCCGGTCGGCCTCCCGAGACTGCATGGATCAAAATCGATTCTTCACCACAAGGAGTAGGGATACATCTGTCTGCATGACATTCAGATGCGAGATAATGCACGATTCGATGAGGCTGCAGCAGGCTTGCGGGAACACTGGCGATTGGATGACTTGGAGCACACCAATCGTTCATGAGCTGGATCTTATCATTTTTTGTGGTGGCCCGGTATTTATCTCTTCATGGCCTCGCCTTCTTATTTGGTTCTAGCCATTGAATATTCCTCAGGTTTCCAGAGGTAGTTGTCGCAAAGTTGTGGTAATTTGTGTGCTGCTAGAGATGGAATCGACGGATACGAGCTACCAGCAATTGCAACATGACACAACATTAAAGCTTCATATTAAGCTATATTTTAACCCTAATTTAGGACAATTGCAGCTTTGGTCCTCCCTTGAATGAGATATTCTATATTCAAAGGGATTCTCACAAATGATCAATATCGTAAGATTACACAATGCTACAAGCCACCCCTGACAGTGGCTGGGAAGGGAGGCAAGGATCCATTTAGAGAGGTAAAAATAGGGGAAATTCTTCATGGGGAATGAGACAGCAGACGGAATGGTGGTGTGAGACGGGTAAGACAATCTAGGGATCCCTCCAGGTTTCTATTTTAGCAGCGTTATTTATTGTGTTGGTCGTTGAGGGAACCGTGTCCTTAACGTCATCATTCTTTTTTGATCACGGCTCTCATTGGAGCTCTGCTAAAAAATTTTCTTCCCTTTTAGCCCTTGTGTCAATGGTTCATTGGATGTTTCTTGAGCCCTTGGAAGGGAAGAAGGTTGAGAGTACAAAGTAATTGCAGGCTCTTCTGTGGCAGGTGTGTGCGGCACACTAAAAGCTGACGACCGCTGAAGATAAGTGCAGTTTGTGCATGGGAAAAAAAAAAGCAGCGCGGGAGCACAAATCCGATCAATTCAGCATTTATGACGTCCATTAAAATACAGTCTAGCGCAATATACTCTCAAATATGTGTGACATCAGACCACGCGAGAATGAATTGAGTTCCAGCGTATACGCGGAGAGGGAGCGGGACATGAATGAGTGATCGCCGCGGTCCCTTGGGGGGGCCGGGTTTAGCAGGTGAGCGCTGGCAGCAGGCGGCCGTGCGGTAGCTACTCAGTGGACTCAGGTGGTGTAAAGGTCGAACAGGACACCTACGGCGACAGCGGATCTAGCAGCTGCGCCGTTGCAGCCTCGCAAGGCTGCGTCTGCGTCGCCCGACCATGCCGTCCTCGCGATGCTACGATGCCCCCCCCCCCCTCGACAATCCTTGAGAGCTTCCTCGCCTGCTGACGCACGCTCTTCCTCCTCCTCTCTCCTGGCCCATCGTGCCATGTTCACGATACCATGCCGGCCCATTGGACACCGTCCGGCATGCCCGGTCCGCGACGGCTAACTCTCAACAAGCGCTTCAGTCGCATCGCCATCCTCGGCCTCTGCACCGTCGTCGTCACCATCCTCGTCTTCTGGCACAACATCCACGGCAGCTACAATGTCCCCGAGTACTACCCCTTCGCCACGACGAGCTACTTCTTCCCCGTGTCCGTCGCCGACCCGCAGGACAAGAGCACCAAGGAGCTGTGCGCTACCTTCCCCAAGCATGTGCTGCAGTCGATCCAGCCCGTCCTCAAGATGGGCCACGGCGAGAACCACGACAAGATTGACGCCCAGTTCAACAGCGCCAGTGCCTGCTTCGACAAGGGCGACCTGCTCGTCTTCTCCGACCTCGACGAGACCATCCGCGGCCACGACGTGATTGACATCCTCGCGGACCTACCCTCCGGCTACTACGAGGACAACCCCGACTTCCAGCACTACATCTGGCAGAAGGAGATGCGCGACAACGGCACCCTCGACAAGGACAAGGAAGCCACCGCGCGCATCAAAGGCTGGATTATGGACAAGTACAAGTTCCTGCCCATGATTGAGCGCGCCTGGAGGACAAAGCCCAACAAGGAGTTTTATTTCTTCTTCGAGACGGACACGTGAGTTGAGCAACCCCGTCACACGACAACGCAGGGCCATCGGTCCGCGCTCGGTGCATTGTCTCCTTCTTCTACGCAATATACTTACACAGCTGTGTTGCAGATATGTCTTTTGGGACAACGCGTTCCGCTTCCTTCAAACATTCGACCCCGACACGCCCCTTTACATGGGCTCACCATCCCCCGGCCGGCACGACGTCAGGAAGGACATCAAGACCTGGTTTGCCAACGGAGGCCCTGGATTTGTGCTGAGCCGCGGGGCTATCAAAGCGCTGCTGGCGCGCAAGGCCACATCCTCCGGCCAGTACATCGATCCCCCCATCACCGAGAAGTGGCTCCCGCTGCTGAGGGAGGACTGCTGCGGCGATAGCGTCGTTGGTTGGGCACTGTGGAACGCCAGTGTTTCCTTGCAGGGGTACTGGCCTTTGTTCAACCCCCATCCCCTCAATGGGATTCCTTTTAGTGACAGGTACTGGTGTCAGCCTGTCGTGACACTCCACAAGACGCTTCCCCAGGACATGGAGCCACTATGGCGATGGGAGTTTGGACAAAGAAAATTAGGGGTGAGTAACTGGTGATTTTTACATGTGTGTTCGGTTGATGCTAACATGTCGCAGCGCCCGCTCCTCTATTCTGATCTCTGGGGTTTTCAACGTGCAGGTGATCGCCAATGGGCCCTCGACTGGGACAATGGCGAATGGGATGCTTGGATTGCTCCGCCTGAAGCCAAAATCAGGTCATACGATGCATGCGAGTTATACTGCAAAGACCAAAAAGATTGTCTGGGATGGACCTGGAGAGGTCTGGACGACGAAAAGTGCGTGCTTACTCGATCCATCAGACACGGCGACTTCAGAGCGTCGGAAATCATTCCATACCCAGAAGAGCGAGATGACAAGGGCAACATAATACCTCCACCACCAGATAGAAAAGAACGATATGTCGATTTCAAGACGGGTTGGCTCAAGGACAGAATTACAGAGTGGAGGATGGCCAGAAACTGCTCCACAGTACAATGGGTGGGACCAAGCATCAAGAGAGTATTTTAATGTTGTTGCTATGGGCTTGTTTTGGGGCACATTCTGCTTGGGTACAAACAATGGTGTAGATGGAGGCGTTGATAGTCTATTCATTGCAAGTAACGTCATGGTATATATATAACGAGATGCAGCCTCCCAAAAATCAAGACTTTCCGCTGTTCGCGTAACCGCTGGATCAGCATGCTGAGTGTCGTTTAGTGCGGGTATTGAAATCCATCTTCTTGTCTGGTAAACTCTGAGATGCGAACTTAGCCCGCTCAAACTCGTCCACCATTCGAGTGTCCTTCTTGTTTTCGCTGCGCATTATCGGGTTCAAGACAATGGATGCGAGAATGCAGACGATGTAGCTATCCGAATTAGAACCGCCATTGATCAGGATATAGTATCCTTGTCAAACTCATTAAATTACCACGCCTAACTATACAGCGGTATAGTAATGTACCTTGGTTTCGCTTCAGACAAGCTGGGGACTTACAATGTTGCCTGGGCGGGGGGCCACAAAGATGGTCATGAGTATGAAACTCTCTTCTGTGTGCCCGGCTAGGTTGGATATGCCCCACGTGATGATCAAGCTGGTCGTCCCTCCAAAAGAAGCCGCCAGTAATGGAGTAGTATCCCACGACAGGGGGCGCCGCGGCGTGGTGCGTCCACTTGCTCTTGCAGATGATGACACAGCCCAGCAATGACGAACAGGCAGGTACAGACCAGCACCAATATACAGATTTTTCTGAAGTTAAATCAGAGATAATCCGCAAATGGGATGACGATGAAGTAGAGCCCGCCGAGGGGAGAACTGGAAGAGGATCGACTCGAGAGTCGACCCGCCAAACGTCGACACGATGAGCGTGCCAAAGCCGCCAATGGCACTGTTGACTAACTATATACACTAAAGCCATAATAGGTACTAAGGGCCACTTTTTTGAGGTCGCAAATAACATTTCCTGAGCTGTGATGACTTGAAGACGATGCAACACAACGCCCACTGTGCGTGCCCATGACGCAAGCGCTCGACAACGGCAAACTTCTCCCCGCGAGTCCAAGAACCAAGGCGAAGGAGGGCGAATAGGTCACGGCGAAGCAGAGAAGGCGAAACAGGAACGCCAGCGACCCATCTAGAAGGTGGATGTGCTGCCAGGCGCGCGCAGACTGCAGCCGGCGGCGATTTAGTAAGAGCCCTGTGAACGAGAGCCGCTAGCTCTGGCTCAATAGGGGGGAAGGG
>KV875232.1:1082524-1099147 GCA_001879505.1 Calonectria pseudoreteaudii
GGCGGTAGAGGAGAAGGGTGTGGGGGGGTAGGGAGGGAAACGGCATCCAAGATCGATAGTTCCTTGAGCCGCGCACCGATGGGGATGTATACCGCATTTGGCAATTCCTCCTTGACGCCTTACTTTTGGAGGCGTCAGGGGATTGGTGTGATCGACCGCTTAGTGAAAAAGGGTCCAGCCGGGGAAGAAGGGAAGGGAAGTGGAGGGGAGGGGGGGCTGGGTCCGGCAGCTAAGATTTTAGCAAGAGGCAATTCGGAAGTGTACCCGATGACTACAGTGTTGAGGGTGTTGAGACGTAGGTTTTTTTTTCTTTTGTTGGTGGGCATGATGCATGGCACTATTGGGCGAGGGCGCGAAAAAAAAGTCTCAAGATGTAGGTCATGAATCATGAAGTCAATTATTCAAAGCTACCTAAGGTAGTTGTAGTAGCAGTAGTAGTAAGTAGTGGGTAGTAGTAGGGGGGGGGATATCTATCGCCTTCTTCCGTCATCTCGTGGCTCCTGATTGGTTGGGGTGTACTGTCACATTTTCCATCTTACAGCTTGGAGGGGCTCTCGTTGGGATCCTTGACCTCGATAAGTAGCTTGCCTGGATAATAGTTAGCATATATGTATATACAACAAGGTTACTGGTTTCCAGCTTTGTTCTTTGCGAGTTATACATACCAGTGTTGACGCCCTTGAAGAGATCCACAAGCGCCTGCTCGGCCATCTTGAGTCCTCCCTTGACAATCGTCTCGCTCTTCTTGAGCTTGCCCTCGGCGATCCACTGGGAAATCTCGGCGCGGGCCTTGGGGAAGTCCTTGACGTGGTCGAGGACGATGAAGCCCTGCACCTTGATGCGCATGGTGATGATCTGGGAGAAGTAGCGGGGGCCCTGCGCCTTGGACGAGTTGTACTGGCTGACGTTGCCGCACTCGACGAAGCGCGAGAACTCCTTTGCGCGGAGAAGGCACATGTCGAGGATGTCACCACCGACTGTTTGAATTCTCCCGTTAGTGATTTATGTACAGAAAATAGTAATAAATGAGAGGAGAGGGGGGAGTAACCCACCATTGTCAAAGTAGACATCGATAAAGTTGGGCGTGGCCGCCTCAAACTGCTTCTTAAAGTCGTCGGCCTTGTAGTTGATAGCGACGTCGAAGCCCAGCTCCTCGGTGAGCCAGCGGCACTTGTCGTCGCTGCCGCAGATGCCCACGACGCGGGCGCCCTTGAGCTTGGCTATCTGGCCGGCGACGCTGCCCGTGGCGCCGGCAGCGCCCGAGACGACGACCGTCTCGCCGGCCTTGGGCTCGGCGATCTGGGCCATGCCCACCCAGGCCGTCATGCTGGTCATGCCCAGCGCCGACAGCAGGTCCTGCGGCTGCTGCACAGAAGGGTACAGGGATGCGGGTTCGAAGCGGCCCTCCTTGACAATGGCGTACTGCGTCCAGCCCTGGTGCGCCACCACGAGGTCGCCAGCCTTGGCCTGCGAGCTCTTGGAGGCCAGCACCCGGCACACGCCCACCGACCGCATCGTTTCGCCAATCTGCACGGGGGGAAGGTAGGATCGGACATCTGTGAGAAAGCGGTTAGCCCACGCCGGTCTTTTTTATTTTTATTTTTTGTCTTTGCAATTCGTCATGCAACTCGTCATCATCACCATACCTCGGAGCCATCCTCTCATGGCAGGGTCGAGCGAGCAGTACAGCGTCTCAACCAGAATCTGGCCATCCTGGAGATCGTCGGGCGTCGGCGCAGGTGTCGTCTTGGGCGCAAAGGTCTGGCCGGGGATGATTTCGGCCGTGGGGCGCTCGGCCAGCGTGATGGAGAGGTTATCGCGAGCCATCGTTGCTGTTGTGATGTGTGTGGAGGGAGGTAGAGTAGATGGTGTTGTTGTCGTGGATATGATAAAAAGAAGAAACAAGAAATAGAAATAGTACACGACTCAGGTGCGTAAAGCAAGCGGCGGCGAGAAGGGGCTTTTTTTTTAAAAGGGTCCTTCGTGTCTTGAATCAAGGTTTGGTTTCTCGTCTTCAAGTGTCACTGCTCAACTTGCACCGTTCTTGTTCACCAATTCTTTTTTTTTCCGCCTCGCATCAATGCGGACGAGCCCTCCCCATTTGTACTCGCACGGTTCTCAAACATTCCTCTCCCTCCCTCCCCTTCCCTTCTCCTCTTCTCTCGCCTCGGGCGCCGGCCCAAACGACTCATTCGTGCGTGCTGCTCCGTTAGCGTCTCCGACAGTCTCGGTGCCCTTGGACGCCGACGACGTCAAGGAGAAGACATCTCGATTCGGGAACCCCGCGCAGCGCCTCGTCCCACCCCGCCGGGCGCGCCATGCCCTTCAGGACAAATCCCCGGCGCCTCTCGGGGCCGAGTGCCCTCGACGCGCAAGACGTGCACCTTATGCACCTCACCGACCCGGCGATTGCGCATTGTTGAGTGTGGGCATTGGTGGGGTGGACACCTCCTCCCTTGACGCAATGCCGAGGTTCGTATGTCACTGTCTACAGATACCTGGCTTGTTTTTTTTTCTCAGGCCTATTTTTTTTTTTTTGGTCGCGGGGCTCAAGGTTGATAAGCAAGCGCCAATTATACCCAGTAGCATGCACCGGCAGACAGTAGCATAGTCAACAGCCTGCAACTAGCAAGTCAATTGAGACAACCGTCCTCCTCGTTCCGGAAAAGCTCGGCCAGTCCCCTCCGGCTGGCAATTTTCAGAGACAAAGCGTTCCTCGGCACCTCTGCTGCCATCCCAATTATTAATCTATCTCTCACCAAATCTCCGCCCCCGTCAAGGCAGCAAAAACAAAAAAATCAAGCCTCGGCTCACCAACCCACGCCTTGTCGATCCCTCTCCATCACATCCCCGTATTCCGGGCCGTGCTCCCCCTGACGCGCCGGCACAAAGCGGGGCCACGGAACTCGTCGAAAAAAAAAAACAAAGAAGAAAACGTATGTTACCAGGGGGGAAAAAACTCTATATTTTTAACAGATCAAATGGTAGTAAAACAAAATAAGTAACTAGGCCGATGTGTGTGCCTTACAGACTATAGACAAAATAGGAAATACCCAAAACTCTATCTTATGGCTGGTAAAATGACCGTCCCGTGAGGTTGACGACGACTAGACAAAATAAGGAAAATGACCGTCTTCAATCCCAAAAAACCCCAGAAAACCCCGTATGTGTCTGTCCCATTACTTTCATCAAACCGGGCTGAGGAACGTCCTGCGCCGCGCTCTGTTCATAAATTTGCTTCGTCGAACCCTGCCCTTTTCCGAGCTACCCTCGTTCGAGCGCCACTGTTCCAGCATGATTGGCTCGAACGTCTCCTTTTCTTCCACACCCTCGATCGCCAAAGGCTGCTTGCCGTCATCCTCGTAGTATCGCAGCGGCGTCGGGGCTCCAAATTTGAATCGGCTCAGCGTCTGCGCCCGCAGCGACTGATCCGCCTTCATTTTACCTTGATGCCACTGCACCCAGAACATCTGCTCGTGCTCTCGCAGGTATCGGGTGCCGTGGAAACTGTGCAGCACCACCTGTCGAGACAGCATACCGAGCTGTCTGCGGTACTGGGCCTTTTCGTAGAATCGCTTCGTGAGCCACTCGACATCCTTGGGGGTGATGTCGTCAGGAAGCGTGGGCGTGTCCTTTTGGCCAGCCTCATCTGTAAAGTCCGTCCACTGGCCGACCATGCCGAGAATGTTGATCTGGGCCCGGGCCAGCGCGACTGGATCGTTGGGGGGGACGACTTCTCCGTACCGTTGATCCGGGTTCTCAGTGTCCGTCAAGACCAGCGCGGTAGCGCCGACCTCGGTAGCAACGATGGGCACGCCAGCAAGGGCGGCCTCACCGATGGCCAGTGGCAGACCCTCGGAGATGGAAGAGTTCATGAAGAGCCAAGCGTCCTTCAGCACCTCCTTGGGGTTGCCGAAACCAGCCAGGATAACCTTTTCTTGCAGGTTGTTGTCCACAATGAACTTCTCCATTTCCAAGGCGTAAGCAGGTTGACGATCCTTGGCGCCGTAAATAACCAGCTTGTAATCCTTAAAACCAAAACGATTGACAATGATGTCGGCGGCCTGGAGGGCTGCCTTAACACCCTTAATAACTTGCACGTTGGACAACATGACCACAGTGGGTGTGTCCGTTCGGATCTTGTCGACAGGAGTGAATGCATCCATGTTGCTAATACCGTTGACAATAGGATCCACCTTGCGGCGGAACTGATTCCTGGCTCCGATGGTTCCCTTGTCAGTACCAATCTCAATCTCCCACATACTGTGATAATCGTTAGCTAGGTTTCCAATTGATTCATAGTTCCATGTGTCTACTTACGGGTTGAAAAGCGACGCGCAGGGGGTGATGACGTCGGCGTGGAAGTATGCGAGACGCGTAGCCAAACCGATACCAGCCAAGAGAGTAGCCTGGACAGAAAGAGGCAGTTCACTCTGAGCAGCGCTGATGTTGAGACAGCACTCTCGCCAGAGAATGGCGTGATCCCAGATACCAAAATTGGCACCACGACGGTGCTTGAGAACCAAACCAAACAAACTACTGATACCGTGATGCGTACTCTGGAACACGCGGGGGCACTCATCGGGAACCTTGACAGCAAAGATGAAGAAGTAAGCTCTGAAGATACCCAGCGCGATACGGAAGTCCAAGTTGGTAGGTCGCTCAAGCTCAAACCACTCATCAGGGTTGAGGATGTTGGGGTCATCGTAGTGAGTGAGCCAGGCAGCGACCCAAGCATCTTCGACTTCCTTGGAAGCCCAGGTGTAGGTGTAATCCTTGTGTTCGTAGTACTTGGTCATAGACAGAATCGTGTTGCTGTACTTGACAAGATCGGAGCGCGTGAGACGTCTCGAGCGAGCGCCCTTGACGAATTCCATGAGAAGTGGGATAAAGACACCAACAATATCTCTCTGGACGTCGGTATCAGCAACCTTTTCATCAACTTGTGACTCTAGGAGATTGTCAATGACACCGTGATTGGCGGTACCACCATCAATACCCCAGAGGGGAAGCAGCTTGAGGGACTGGACACTCTTCTCGATCTGGAAACGGGGAATACCATAATCGTTGGCACACTCGGCCATGACGTGGTTACGGATGGTAGTATGACCGTTGACCAAATCACGACGACAGTTGGATACACCACCGGGAGCAACTGGCCAACAACCGATATCGTTGAAAACGACGGAAATACGCTCTTCAGTATCGTTGAAACAGTCCTGGGGACGCGTGGTAACCTCGTTTGCATCATTGCTAAGACCCATGGCGTAAAGATCAGTCGTCTTGATAGTTAAAAGAGTAACCTCGGACACATCAGTCTCGATATCAATGGCGGCAACAATCTGTTCAATGTTCGCGTCCAGAGCAGCGCGACCAGCGTCATGACGACCGCTATCACGGGCACTCCAGTATCGTCGGAGCAAGGGCTCCTCGCGAAGAATAAGCTCATCCATCCAGCAGGCAGTCACAGCATCGATAGTACCGCTCTTGAGCCAGTGGCTCCAGAGTTCAGTGCGCAGGCGCCAAGTTGGCACGTTACCGTACATGCGTCGGTTCCAGAGTACAATCCATGAGATAGGGTTCATCGCAGAGACAAAGTTGGGTGTCGTGCCAGCATATCGTCTCATTTGCTTGACCTGGAGTCTGCTGTGGTAAATGAGAAGATCATCAGTGTCGAAAGAGACGTTCTTGGGGCGGACCATCAAGGCAGACTCCTGAGCAAAAACCTCGGGAGCCTTGCTCACAGCCGTCCGGATGCCGTTGGAATCCTGTACATAGGTGGTGATGGCAGGATCACGTCGATGAATGTATTCGTAATCGCTGATGTAGATCTTTCCCTTAATCTTCTTCGCAATTCGGCCAATGTTCTTGGAGGGCGTCCAGTTGTAGTCCTCAATATCGACAGGCTTACCCCAGAATACAGAGAGCATATCACCCGAGTTGGAGTTGGCGAGCTTGTAGTCAACACGGAGCACATCAGAGTTACCTTTGGGAGCTGACTTGTAGTGATACTGGAAGACGTATTCCACATCGCCGACAGTCCATGTACCGCGAGCCACACGACCGTATTTGTCATAGTAACCAACGCTTCGTGAATCCTTGGTCTCAATGACCTTGGTAGCGGGCCAACGTGAGTGGCTGTCGTACTGGTATGTGCAAGATCCGTTTACGCCATCCTCTCGACTCTTGAGACGAAGCTCCTCATCGTACGCATCAACAAACAATGGGTCTCCCTTAGTGGGCTCTTCCTTGAGGCTTCCATTGTGCACGCGCAGCTCCATAGTTCCGTTGCTGCCAATCGCAGCAAATCCAGTGATGGTCTTGCGCGGCATCTCAACGATGATTCTGTTCTTGACAATCTTGCGTCGAGCACCCTTCTGAGCGAGACGAGAAATGTTGGCGAGAGCAGGTCGGTGATAGATCAAGATCCAGTAAATCCAGAAATTCTTCACGATGCGACAGAAGCTCCAAATACCCAAAAGAATTCTGACCAACACTTGCTGGATAGGGGCTTTTCGCAACACGTACACGAGTTCTCGCTCAATGTTGGATGCGCCTCCAGTGATGATGGCGACCCACTTGACAAAGACGAAGGGAATGTAAACAAACTTTTTCCAGAACTTGCGGATAGCGCTCAGTGGCATTGGTGAGTTGTTGATGGTAATGGGTCTCAGCTCGGCAGGAGGATGGGGGATATTTTCGATTCCCTCTGGGAACATGGCAAACTGGTTCATGCGCTCTTGCACCTTCTCGTATACCTGCAGTGTGAGGTAAACGTGGAAATCTTCTGTCTGCAAGTTAATCTTGGCGGCGTCAGTCCATTGGTTAAACTCGAATGTCATTTTGACGGGGTCTCCAGAAATACGATGGAAAATACCCTCTCGGACAGACTGAGGCGTCATTTCCCACTGAGCATCAACATCGAAATCCAAGCACAGGTGCTTCATCAACTCCATCTCGGTCTTGAGAGACAGACGAGACAAATGCTGAGGGCTTTCGAATGAAAGCTCAAATTCAAGACGCTTGGAGAGACCCTCAGTCTGGTAGAGGAAGTGTTCAGCCTGCAGAGCACGGCCATGAGACAGATTGAACTGGGAGCGCGCCACGTGATACAAAATAGACTCGGCAACGACCGATGCGAGAAGAGATTGCCAGGCAGGCAGAGAAAGCTCAGCTTCACCCATGAATCCCAGAGTCAGTTGGAGAACAGAAGACTCCTGGGAGCTGAAAGAGCAAACGTCGGTCAAACCCGCTCGACAGAATTCCTCTCGGCTCACAATCTTGACAGTAATCTTACGTGAAGCCCACATGTCTCGCGCTGTCTGCACAAGCTTTTGCGCCCATCGTGTGTCCCAAGTCAAGTCATTAGGGTCATCCAAAGACCAACAGAGCAATTCCCACACGCGTCTAGAGGTAGGCTTGCCATCCTCATGCCAAATCTTGGACCCGATGAAGTTTTTACGCATAGCTGAGGTTGGGATCGTGGCGTGGGTAGACTCTTCGGCACTGTACCTGCGCTGCACAAACATCTCGTTCTGTTCGCGAACAGCAGACTGGGATCCAGCGGGTGGAGGGGCAAGCCAGTCCTTCCAAGTCCAGAGAGATGTTCCGACACAGGCGCATACAGCAGCCACGTTCTGGGCAATGAGATCATTAAAGAGGAATTGAGATGTGGCAGGAATTGCATGAAGAACACAGCCAACGATGAAACCAATCGCGGCCGAGGAAAAGAGAATGGTGACAAAGCTGGTGACATTCGTAGTGAAACAACGGTTGAACTGGAAGATGATGACGCAGGTGTAACCCAAGGAATACATGTAATAGAGTACCGTGGTCTTCCAGTTATCGACAAAGAGCCAAGTCAGCACGGTCGCAACGCCGAAGACGACCAACAGCTTAGCCATGATGTCGGTAAGCGCCTTCAGAATGCTAGTGCGGCGAAAAGCTTCGAAGTCATCGGCAAGCCTCTGGGCATGCTGCCAATCCTTCAATCTCTCGTCTGACATCTGATCCTTAAGGCCCCAGTATTTGTAAAGAGTGGAGTCGAGAAGCATGGCAGCGATACAGAAGTAGCTGATGACGAAGCAGATACCATAACGGGCGCGACTGTCTTCGTAGATGCTGGGGTAGGGCCCACCGGCACTCCACACCATCATGACCCAACGATCCATGAGAGCAACCAGGAAGAGAGCGAGCGTCTGGCCAACATCATATCGAGCAAGACGGTAGAGAGTGAAGGCATTGTGATCCTTCAAACCACGAATCAATCCCTTTTGCGCATTGCTTGACTCGTTAAGCTGCGTGAACCAGGCAGTGCTGAAGAGTTCCGGCTGGCTGTCGCCCGGGTTTGTCCTCCTGAACAACCATTTAACGTAGGGCATACCCTTTCCAACACGAGAAACCAGAGGGTCAGCAAAAACGTTGCCGGCGCTTGCATTCTTGGTGCGGCGCTGGTATGCTTCGAGGGCCGTGGTGAAAGTCTCAAGAGCCAAACCCTCTTGATCCTTCGCATCATCCCCGCTGCCTTCAGGCTCTTCCCTGGCCGCGTACCACTCCAGGATGTCCTTGTGAGTGAATTTGGGAATGTTATCCATCCAGTTCACCCACTCGTGACAGAGGCGGCGGTACCGGTACAAAGCCAAAACAACGTAGCAGAACATGACAGGCAGATAGATAGCAATGTCATAGCCGTTGACGAAAGAAGAGATGAGGGGCGAGAGGAACAGTAGCGGCATACTCTCAAGGAGAACAGCGCGACCAGACTTGAGGGGGCTGTCAAGTTGGTGCATCGCACTCATGATTCCAAGAAGAATGAAATGAGTGGTAACACAGATCAAATACGCGACAAAGACAAAGCCCACGCTCACGGAGAATCGGATACTGAACATGATCAAGCCCACAACAGATATGATGCCAATGATTATGAACCCACCAGAAAGCCTCTGCACGTGAAAGTAGACCATGTTGTCGTACGCATAGTGGGCAAGATAGTAATTACCCGTGCTACCAACCCAGCCAGTCACGCCAGCACTGACAAGAAGAGCAATGAGGAGAGCATATCCGGCAGCCTCAAGTTGATCAGAATTCATGAAGGCGGTCATGAAGAAACCACGTCCAAGGAAAGTAAGCAGGACAACGTCGATGATGGCTGGCGCGCAGAAAATGGAGAGGGCACCAGCTTCAGCAAATCTCTGCTTCCACAATTCATACGTCTCGTAAGGGGTCCGTTCAATGGGCTTCAGTGTCTCCGGTGAATTGCTATCCTTCTGAGGGGTTGCCGAAGTGTCGGGGGTGAAGTACATCGTCATGATCTCGTTGTTTCTTCGGTCAGCAGCGGTAGGTGGGCGCTGTTCGAGGAAGGCACGATAGCGCTTGTAGATGATGGCACCTAGGTCGCGAGGCAGAAGACCAAAGTAGATTTCACACTGAGATCCGAGAATCCACAATTCAGAGAAGACGGCGGCTTGATCAGGCTGAGAGATGAACATGGGGCAGCGATCAGTCGACTCGTTGTACACTTCTTCAAAGGCAGCCCTTCGCAGAATGGTGAAGAATATGAGAGCAAACAATTCAGCGTTGAGGTCGACGTGGTCGAAGTCATTCTGAGAAGAAGCAGGGTCGTAGGCGTTAAGGAGAACTTGTGTCAAGGCACTCAGAGGTTTTCGCTGTCCAAAGAAGAGTGCATCAATCACGACCTCATTTGTAAGCTTGTACAAACGAAGTAGGTTGTCCAAGCTGGGCAGTTCATTCGCGCCTTGACGAACATAGTGTTCGAGTCGTTGGCGGAATATATCACGTAAGCTAATATCGTCGTCCAGAGCACCTTTGGCACAAGTGAGAGTCCAGGCAGCCTTGGTTGGCTCATCCACCAACATAGTCCAGCAATAATCCTTGATGTTGTTTCCAATGGGATGGGGCAATTCGGATACCTTTAATTTCTGGATCAGGCTGAGATTTTCTGAGTACGTCGCCTGTTCGATGGTGGCTCTAATACTTAATGGCAAGCCAGAAGGGTGAACCTGGTCATTCGCCAGCTCAAGTTCGAGCTCCAATTCGTATCGTCTTTGTCGAGAAACCCGGCAGTGGGCCAACCAGGTGTGGAGAACAGTGGCGGCATCGCTAGAGGCCTTTTGCGAGACAAAGATGTCAACGCAGTGCTCACTAGGGCCCTCCCGAGCTTTTGAGACACCCCAGAAGTGGGCATCACTTTCGGTAACGGCAAAACCAGTATCCATTCCCTTGTAGACCCGCACATGGCGATCAACCAGTGCCTTCACGAGGAGCTTGACAGTGACGTCACAGCCTTCACGTGTTGCCAACGCAGAGAGAGTAGTTACCAAATTCTGTTCCTCACTACCCTCCACGGTGTGAAGCATACCGAGTTCCTTGAGATGGTCCTGGGTATCGACAATTGCCTGATAGTGGTCTGAATGAGGTTCGGAGGTCAACTTATAACATCCCAGAGTCGAGAGGGTCTTTCCATCGCTAGAAGAAGTCCAGAAATTTGTCCTAGGAGGTGCAAGTGTGAAGTAGTCAATCGGAGGGTGTGTTTCGGGAGTCTCGTCTCGAATATCTTCCAACTCGCCGGGAAGATCTCGAAGTCTCAAAAGGTGAGACGCGCGGGGAATTACGGCGTCCAGATCGGCCAATGGCAGTGATGAATACTCATTGAAGTCAGATCCATCCGGAATCCAGACAGATCTCGCTTCAGTAACCCAGGTTTTTTGCAGCTGAACATGTCAGTCACTTCGTCAAACAAAGTTCATCACTTTAAACATACCTGAATCGTTTCAAGACGTCGAAGATACTCAAAGCCACTCAGCGTCTGTGTCGCACTGACGATGGGCACCTTGAGACGGGTCGTAGGATCAAATGGACCATGTTCAATGACAGCGCCCAGGTGCTCAGCTAGCCTAACTGCTCGGCGAACAACGGCAGGGTGAGGCCTCTTCTCCCACCTATCATGGAAACCAATGAAGAAATCAGGTCTATCTTCCCTTTCCTTATGACATCGACCCATGACATCACGCAGTCGCTGCGAAGCAAAGTAATCACGGCGCTCGCCGCTCATAAGAATGACGGCATTCTCAATGACGAGACCAGCAACAAATGTGAAGTCAAGAGACTCAATGACCTCAGCATCATGATTACACGAGAGAATGACGGGAATCTTGGACAGGTACAATCGCTCCAACAGCCCGTCCAACAGTTCGGGCTTTTCGACAGAAGAACATTGGAGCGCCAAACCTGCCAAGTTGTTGCGAGCGAACTGTTGGGCCAAGAAATCGGCAGTGGAATCCACCTGGGACGGTTCAAGGGCCTCGTTTCCAAATGACGCAAGATCTACACTGGCAAGACTCATCTTTTCCTCTCCAACTTCGGTCGGGCACTGCGACGAGCGACTGCTGGTTTCGGCGTCATTGCTACTTCCCATGGCGAGAGGCAGAACGACGAGGTCGTGGGTTTGCGATGCGCTGTGGATTGAGGAAACATCGGTATTCGAGGCCAGGAACTTGAAAGACTTTGTCGATCGGAAAGCGGGCATTGGAGTCTCGGTTCGGTTGAGGTCTCCATCTTTGGGTCCCTTTTTACGGTGTCTAAGACTGATGTTAGAGTGTCTCTGCCAAGATGAGGTCATGGGTCGCAAACTTACCTCGGCCTTTTTATTTTGCGTTTCAGTGTACGCGATTGCAAGGCCATATAGATCAGGTAGAGAATGATGGGAGTGAAGGCGGCAGTGAGGCCTAACGTGAGGCTCACATATTGGAATGGCTGCGCGAACCTCTTGCTTGCACCGAGGACGCTATTGCAGTAGATTTCGAATCGCTGGTCACCACACTCCTCCAGGGCAGCGTCATTCTGCCCCGGCTGGATGAATGATGCCATGATGGCGGGAAAGCGGAGGAAAGAGAGGGGACGTGAACTTGCACAGCGGGCGCTGTGAAAGACACCCAGCAGTAGCGCTGGCGATGACGATAGTAGCGAATCAAGGTGCACACAACGAAAGGAAGAAAGAGAGTGGTGGTTTGAGTCAAACCTCCTACAACGAGGGGCAGCACCTTAGAGGGCCAGGCAGCTTGCAGCTGGTGTCAGTGAGAGATGATGGAATGCTTCTGGAGTGCTGGCTACGGCCGCAAGCAGGAACTGGTTACAAGACATGGCGTGGCGTTGGCAGGGACTGGGAAAGACCGCCCCGCTATGCCAGGACCGGGCTTCTTCCATCACGAGAGTCCGTATCGGGAAATGGTGCAAAACTCTTGGTCGTATTCCAACATTCAGGTGGACCAAGCTTGATCCGGCGAGGGCGTGGAATTTCGGGGGCCCTGAACGGGCTCCCCGCTACCGACACCCCTGCCAGGGCCCATTCAGACAGACCAGGGTCTGGCGGACGGGAGGATCAAGCTGAACAAGGGGCCGAAAATAGAAGGGAAGACTCGAGGCCACGACAAGACCCGCTGAGAAAAAAAGGACCGGCGCTAACGTTACTACGATCGGGTTCGACTTCGGAATAATGCGACACCTGAAGCTGGATGGAGGCATGCTTTCTGGGCGAGTGGGTATCGCAAGCGAGTTGGTGTTGGGTTGGTCGATTGAAGATCGAGGCTGAATCGAGGATGAAAGCCCTAGAGAGAAAAGCGGAGAGTGGTCGAGACTCGCAAGCTTAGGTTTGTCCTTACTGTTTGAGTGCTGACGAGTTACGTACTACGACGGCTGAGTGCCGAGGATGATCGATAAGTGGCTCTTAGAGTTGATGGAGAATTTCTGGCAGAAAAATATCTTTTAATTACAAAGAGTTACGCATGCCACAGAGGCGAGTACGAATGGGAAAGAGCGATCGGCAGAAGCTTCATGGCGCTTCATGACAGAGTACGAGATCAATGGACATGTCAGCATGAGTCGAGAAATGCCGTCGTTGGTCGACAGAATGACACCACTGTGAAGTAGGTGGACTAACCACCGCAGGTTTGCATGTACACCATTCCTGCAGGTTGCACAATTAAGGTAGATAATCGAAGCAGCCACACCATTGTACCGACGCCACATTTCAGGGTAGATCGCGATATCGAAGTAGCGTATTTTTCAGGGTTCGCTGCAAATACTAAGCCACTGAGGAGGTAAAGAAAGAAAAAAAAAAGTTCTCGGTAGAGTCCGAACCATGTGGTAGGCTTAACCCACCGTCGTCACATCCCGTAGTGCGTCTGCGCACGCCCACAACCTTTCAGCGCTCCAGCGCTCCTGTGCAGGCACACCCACCGCCCACTAAGCAATGTCCAGTTCAGGCCCAAGCGGGGACGCGTCCAACGAGCAGGAGTCAGGCCCATACCATACTCCATACACCTGAGCACGTCGTTCCAGCCAGGGCAGGTTCAGTAATCCAACTTCGCTAACCCCCTGGCGGCTCCGCAGCCGCTGGTGCTGCACAAGTCTCCTCCTGGCATTCCCCCCACACGGCACAAGTTCACCACCAAAATCCAACGCACACCCCAGCAGCTGCCAGCCCGGTAGCCTCGGATGGTTGTAAGCGCTCCAGCCGGCACCGAGACGGTGTCTTCCAGCCGTCAACTTCTGCACGCTGCGGTCAAGGAGCACACCCCGATCAAAGTCGGGGGGGAGGGTGTTTTCCTATTCACACGCTATAGAGTACCAAAGGTGGGTGCCACCGCTGGGCGGTCTCCAACAGCCTGCACCGCGCAACGACCCCCCCCCTCCCCGTTGGCACCTGTGTCTCGCTTTGGACGGCCTGAAGCATATTCCTGCTCGCTGGGCCTGGCCTTGTAGTCAGCCATGCGGCGCTGGAATGGAGAGGCCCACGGGGTGCACGATGGTCCAGCCCAGCTCCCTGTCAGGCTCACCGGCCGTGGATCTTGGAAGGCAAGCTAATCACGTCAAAGAAATGAACCACAACTGTGTCGTGCCGCAAAGCCTGTAGGCTTTGGACTGGGGGGGGTCTGCGGCCAAGCTGCATCTAGGCATTCGGGAAAAGGAGATTTGGGCCAGCCGCGTTGGTGGTGACAAGTGCTTGGCTTCGGGCCGCCAATATCATAAAAGCCAGGGCATGTTCGCGAATTTCAGTTATGATCCATTCACACACATTCTCAATGCACATCGTTTGATTTTCTAGAAACGATCAGCGCACTCTTTATCTGAGAATCCTTCCCACTCTTTTTCAGATTACTGTCGTCACCCAGTCTTTCTATCGAACAGCTTGCCTGCAAGGTTGGCCATATCCGAGGCCTCACTCTTTGAAATTACAACCATCAACATGCAGTCTCTCAACAACATGGTTGAGGATGACCTCAACGCCCACACTCTCTCGTCATCTTCCTCGTCTGTCTCGCTCTCCGGCTCTTCTGTTGCAACTACTCCTGATTCTACTGCCGAACATGGCTACCCCACACACGCTCAATCAACGAACCCCAACGGCAACTTCATCCTGGTCATTGGAGGTCTTGGCTACATCGGATCGCACACCTCCCTCGAGCTGCTCAAGGCTGGCCACAACGTCATCATTGTCGATGACCTCAGCAACAGCTTCCACAGTGTTTTCACCCGAGTGAGGAAGCTTGCCGAACAGTACTGCCACGAGAACGGCCGCAAGGTGCCCGTCCTCCACTTCCACAAGCTTGACTACCGCAGCAAGTCCATGCGCTTCTTGCTGGAGTCTTACTCCGATCTGGTCACCTCCCCTGCCAATGGTGCAGACGGCCCGGGACTTACACGACGATCACGCATCTCCGGTGTTATTCACTTCGCCGCCTACAAGTCCGTTTCCGATTCTATTGCTCGACCCATTGCTTACTACCGCAACAACGTGTGCGGTCTCGTCGACCTGGTTGAACTCCTTGGCAAGCACAACATCCGCAACTTTGTTTTCTCCTCGTCGGCTACCGTTTACGGTACTAAGGCCGATGAGGGCAAGCCACTCAAGGAGGAAGACCTTGTCCACCACCCCGAATCCTACATCGACGACAACGGCCAGGAACAAACACGCATGCCCCATGTCACTGGCCTGCTTAGCCCCTACGCCCGATCAAAGTACTTCTGCGAGGCCATCCTCGCTGACATTGCCTATTCAGACCCCAACTGGCGCATCGTGGCCCTGCGCTACTTCAACCCCATTGGATGCGATGCGTCGGGCCTGCTTGGCGAGGATCCCAAGGGTGTCCCCACCAACCTGTTCCCAGTCATCACTCAAGTGCTTACCGGCCAGCGCGAACAGCTCGACATTTTCGGTACTGACTGGGATACCCGGGATGGTTCTGCCATTCGCGACTTCATCCACGTCTCTGACCTTGCCCGCGGCCACATTGCTGCACTGAGCGCCGGGGTTAACGAGCCTTTCCGCACTTTCAACCTGGGCACGGGAAATGGCACCACTGTCAAGGAAGCCGTGGACAGCCTACAGGCCGCTTCCAAGAAGACCATCCCTGTCAACCTTGCTCCTCGACGGGAAGGTGACGTGGGCATGTGCGTCGCAGCCAATAAGCGAGCAGTGTCCGAGCTTGGTTGGACCGCCACCGAGAGCATTGACCAGTGCGCATCAGACCTCTGGAACTTCGTCTCGAACAACAGCTAGGTTCACGAAACGCCCTGACAAAATTCTAAAACGTTGACTGGAGGATTTCGAAACGCCACATTGACGGTGGCACGGGGGACAGGCCGAACAGTGGCCGCTCTCAAACATTCCTTTAATATCCTACTGAATTTGTAATGTATGTATTTTTTTGGCTGGTTGGGCAGTTTTTTTTTGCCCTATTCCTTATGGGATACAAACAATCACTGGATGGAGTAAAAATGGACGGGTCTTTTTTCATGGATGGGCGGGAGAGTTGCCACATCATTTCACGTACAAGGATAGATGACAGACAAAGAATTTGCGGAAAAATACGAGAGCATGATTTGCCTTGGCTCCACGAGATTGCAGCATGGGTGTGAATGAAATTGTGCGGCCAAAAAACCAGCGAGCGCAAAGCCAAGACCAGCCGACTGTAGCCAAGAACGACGACAAATGTAGGCCAAGACCCCGGCACAGAGGGGCGGGATGGAAGACAACAATTCGTCCAATAGGAACAGGGTTATCCATTTTTACGAGTCTCAGTCTATTTTTGTGGAGTATACGAGCCCAATTTTTTATCACCCAGGTCAGAGCCCCAAAAAAACCGTTACCAACAATTGTGACGTCCATGGTTTATGCTTGTCTCGGCATCTGGGTCATAGTTCCAGATACGAGATGTTGATAGAGATCGGCATAAAAAAAACCCTGGGGAACAACGCATCGACGACGCATCGACGCTATATCGTATTCTAGAATAAAAATAAAATAATAATAATAAACAGGGCCCCACGTCATGGAGTTTGTGCGAGGTGACGAAATTTCCATCCAGAAGCAGGAGCCATTTAACCCACACCAAAAAATCCCAAATCTTACTCGGCTCGGGGGTGTGAGACGACATCGCGCGCGCACCTGGGCCACGGCGGAGCCCTTTGGCCGGGCCAAGGAGTCCCATTAAAGTTAGGCTGCGGTGGTGCTTAATCAGGATATGGTAGGCGATGGTATGTCGATTCCCGAAGGAACCGTCTTTCTTCACCTACATGGTGAGCACAGGGGGGGGGGGGCCCCTT
>KV875232.1:1112034-1456135 GCA_001879505.1 Calonectria pseudoreteaudii
AAACCTCCAGAGATGCCCTTGGTTGAGTGTTTATTTCATTGATTCCCAATTGTTGTTTGTGTAACCCTTGGTTGGTCGCTGGACCCATGATCGACACGTGCCAATCTCCGATGCGATGGTAGCTGAATGGGGAAATTGCATGTTTATGCGTCTCTAATAGGCATCTAGCTCGGAGAGGTTCTGAGAATGCACATGTGAGACGAGGCCGAGTCAAGCTATCCACTGCCGTATGATTACCCACAATGTCGCTGGTGGAGAGTTGCCGGTATGAGAAGAGAGCCCTCATTAAGTGGGCTTGTGTTGGGTTTTTTCAATTTGCCATGATTATGCGTGACTCCTGTCTCGATGATCTTATATGAATGCAGTTTACTTTTCGGCTCCGAATTCTTAATTTTGAATCTCGTCATCGACAAGTTGAAGGATAGGATCATGGAACAAGGCTCGAGAAAACCTGGAGAACTGCTGTCGCAGGGATTGATTTTTCAAGCTTTGAATTGCGTCACGCAATCATGCAGAGCGAAATGACTGCAACTTGATGTATGGGGGCATTTCGAAACAAGTAGAGGGACAAGATTGGGGGCGAGTGGCCCATGAATTTTGGCCTCGCCGATCTATACATTGTAAAAAGGCACACAGAAGCTTACCAAAGCCGAGTGGAAAAGTCGTTCCAAGTTCCACCAATCAAGTTTGATTTTTAATATGATTCAATCTATCGAATTGATAGAAACAGCGGGCGGGTCAAAGTCTGAGACCTGAGAGTCGGATGATTACAATCTGGAGCGGACGAAACCAAGAGCAACATTTGAGCTTGTTTTGCAGCGGACAACCCTACTTCTGAGGAGAATAAAATAAGCTTCTGCATGATATATAGATTGCAACGGCGCACGGAGCTATAATTTCCATGTGCGTGGCGTGGCGGCACTTCCGATGTCAGGGATGGGAGCTTTCGTCATCATTGTCTGACCCCCAATGCACCTTGAGGACAAAGTACAACGAATAAAATGTTTCTTGGGATGAAGCACTTGTTGAATCTTGAGGGCCCAATGGGGAACACCGGGCCAAAAGCCCGTCGGGGAGAAGTTGCCGTTTGTGACAGCAGCTGTGGAGAGCTCGGGACCAGGGGATCTGCCTGTCGAGGTCGCACTTGCATGGGGCGGGGAGAAATTGATACCCAGTTTCGAGTCAAAGGTGCTCGGCGCTGTTTGATTGAGTTGCAACGCCCCCCGACATGATCTGTCACACCAGGAGGGGGTTTGTTTTTTCTTTTTTCCCTGATTTTTCTTCTTCTTGTCGGCTGCGAGTTCCGATGCATCCGTCATGTTTCGTTGTCAAAAAAACGGCTTTTGCACGTGCACCCTCGCCAACGGTTTTTAGCTCCGTTTGACAAGGCAGCTCGCTGATTGGTGGATATTTTACGTTGCGGAGAGGGGGCGGGTGTTTTAAACTGTCGTGTATCGGCGCCGTCTCCGATTAACAAGCTGTGCAAGGAGGCACATAGCCGATCATGATGCTCTCCCGCACTTGAAGAATGGGTCCATCTCTGGGAAACTGATGAGGGGGGAAGGAAAAAAAAACGGCGAGGAGTACACGTTTTCCCAATCTGTCCCATACACGGCCGTCTTCGCTTCGGTTTTGGATCCTTATCCAGCAAGGTAGCTGCCAACACGGCCAACTTGACACCACCGTCCCTCGAGTGTGCCCTGATTGTCTCCTCTTTAACGTTCCATCCATCGAGCCACTCGGCGGAGCTGTTGATTTTTCCGTTTCGAATCCATCAGACCAGGCCCCGGCTCCATGCCCACGGTACCCCCGGCACCTTGTCATCCTGTCACTGGGTCGCCCGACAGAAACCCCTGTCTTTACATCTACTTGAAATTGAAGGGACTCGTTAGATGTATCAGCCCTATTCTGGAAATGGCCTCAGTCTGGGACTTCTTGCCGGACTGGAAACGTTGAGTACCCCCGAGGAAATCCATGACCGTACCTGAAATTGCCTCTGGGCAGGGGGGGATGGATGGATGGGATGACAGACAGTCTTTAAAAGCCGGGACGATGTCCCCCTCCCGATTTTGATTCTTGGTGTTTCCAACTTCCTGCGTTGTCGTCTTCGATTCAACAGTCTCTCCTTTCAGTTCTATACTTCAGTACAACTCCGCGATTCCCGGTGAATCTCGACGTCGCTCATTTTCACATTACTTCTGTGTCCGCTTCGACAACCCGGAACGACGCTCAAAAAGTTCTTTGACCATCTCAGCTTGTAAACCGACAAAATGAAGGTCTCGATTGCTACCCTTTGCCTCATCCCCGCCGTCATGGGACGTGCCTGCAAGGTCCGCCACTCCCACTCGAGCGCTGCCTCGGTTGTTGAGAGCGCTACCGCCATTGCCGTTGAGACTCCAGTTGAGACTCCCGTTGAGACCCCCGTCAGCTCGACCGTCCTGCCTGCGGCCACCTCCACCAGCGGCGCTGCCTCCAACGGTTACAGCGGCTCCAGCGGTTCTTCTTCCAGCTCTTCCTCCAGCTCTGCTGCTGCTGCTGCTGCTAGCTCTTCCTCTTCCAGCTCTTCCACTGACTCCGTGGAGCTGTCCTCGGCTGCCATCTCTGGAACTTCCACCTTCTATGGCGGTAACCTCAGCGGTGGAAACTGCATGTTCACCACCTACACCCTACCCAGTGGCATTTATGGAACTGCCTACTCTGGAGCCAAGTGGGACAACGCTGCCGACTGTGGTGCTTGCATCCAGGTCACTGGCCCGACTGGCAAGACCATCAAGGCCATGGTAAGTCCACTAACGCTTGCTGTAACAATAAGCACCATGCTAACATGACTACCCCCCCTAGATCGTTGATCAGTGCCCCGAGTGTGACGCCGGTCACCTTGATCTCTTCCAGGATGCTTTCACTGCTGTTGGTGGCACCGACGGAACCGTCAGCACCTCGTACACCTTTGTGCCTTGCGGCATCACCTCGCCCCTCATCCTCCACAACAAGAGCGGCACCTCCAAGTACTGGTTCTCCATGCAGGTCGTGAACCACAACCAGCCCGTGGAGAGCCTCGAGGTCAGCACCGACGGCGGCTCCACCTGGACCGGCGCCACCCGCCAGGCCTACAACTTCTTCGAGAACTCGAGCGGATTCGGCGCCGACACCATGAGCATCCGTGTCACCAGCACCACCGGAAAGCAGATCGTTGTCAGCAACGTCGGTGTGACTGCCGACGCTCAGTACACTGCCTCGGCCAACTTTTAAGCAAAAAGGGGAACAGAGGAAAAGAAAAAAAAAGGTTGCCGTAGTGTGGGTGGTTGACTTGGGCGCACGTCTGTTGGCATATTTAGCCCATTTGGAAGCAGGCACACACATCATGTAGCAGGCTCTACGACGATTGATTGCGCCTAGTTTTGGAAACCAAAGAAAAAGGGAAGGATGGGAACCGACTCGAATCAGACGGCCCTTGTTGACCCCCCACATTTTTTTTTTTTTAACAACCTTGAAGCTATTATCTTTCTTGTACAAAATTTTACTGGGTGATGTCCTTCTCCATAGAGCTTTTTTAGAGGCACCACTTTATGTATTATACATACCTTACTTTTTTGGCCCCCATACCAAAGCGCACGGCTCTTGTGAACTGCCTCATTGGGACTTTGAGTTATTGCCAACATGGATGACCCCGTGCCCCCCCTTGTTCCGTGTGAGCTAAACGTGGAGGCGAGGGAAACGGCCTGTTTCAGGTATGTGAAAGTGAAATGGGGCCGGTAGCTGTTCGTCGTATCCGATGAATTGTAGAATTCGAAACTAGTATGTGTATGTTCAATAAAGATGAAATGCGCACCGTCTTACTCGAGACAAAAAAAAAAGGAGACGGGGAGTGGTTCCTGAGTTGTGATACGCTCGACCTGTAAAGTCGACGACAGCACAAACGCCCATACGCAAGTGAATGGTGGATTTTCGAAGCGAGCTGGCGATGGTTCCCGCCCGCAATTTAAACGAAATCATCATCGGATGACAACCGCGGAGGCGGTCAATCTCGTTGGTTACTTGTGCTCTGCTCGGCTTTTATTATTTAGGCTTAATCAGAATCCGGAATGCAGCACCGCAAAAAGCTATATGGCTGCCTGCATATGAAACCAAAAAACAATGGTAGGAGCTTTAGAAGGTGATGGATATGGAATTCCCAAGTTTGGCTGATGTAATTTGGGCTTCAATCTCACCCTTTAGGCTATAACCATTCTGATGTCACTTCATTTTGGGTATTTGCATTTACTCGGCCGGACGGGCCATTTCGCCATCTCCGACTTAGCTATAGAAAAAAAGTACATTTCATGCAATCCAGCATGATTACCGAACGGGACTTGATAGGACCGCATCTCGGAAGGGGGATCGTGAATGCTCGTCGCCACGTGGTTAATAAGCTTAGAACCGAGGGGAGGGGGGCTTCATCTACCGATTGGAGCGCATCACGGTTTTGTCAAGGCACTGGACACGGTGCGCTTTGGACACGCAGCGGGCGAAGCTGAATGGAAACTTTGGAAGGGTCTCGTTTCGAAATATATCCGAGTGGTTAAATAGGAAAATGGTGTGCTGGCTGGCCAGCGTCGCATCTCACGGACCCGGCGAGTTTCAGGGAGCCCGAGGCGGCGCAGCGAGGCCTTCCTTCTAGAAGCTCTGGCTTGGCTGCATTGCATGCAAAAAAAGACTGGCGAACGGATTCGATCATCTCGATAGCACCCGAAACCCCGAGCGATGAGCGTGCCGTGGTTTGCAGCAGCGATGTCCTGCTTTGGAGGTGTCGATGCCGCTGCCCCAGTTTATTGTCACAAGAGACTGCGACATCCCCACGGGTTTCCAGAATATCTTGCTTCCTTTTTTTTCTTTCTCGCTTAAAAAAAGCCGGAGAAGGAGCAAAAAGAAAAAAAAGTACCATGCTGCTCACAATGGTAATTGCGGAACCGTCCATTCCCCGAGTGAGTGCTCCATGGGGAACAGGGGACTAGGCGGTACTCTCGGCCCTTTCCCCACAGCATCATGCGACTGGTGCAGTTTGTCATGACTACACTTGACAAATGGCAACTGACACGACGTGCTTAATGCCTCGAAGAGAAGCACCTGGCTCTCCACAGGCGGCGAAAAAAACCACACCCTCTCCGCAACAGCCCAGCCTGGAGCCTGTCGTTAAAATTCCCTATCGAGCGAGCATGGGGCATCGCCGGGGATTGGGTGGAGCCGGCGGGCAAGATCCGGGACCATCAGCGCCGTTTGGCGATCAGAGCCCCAAAACTCGCTGATGCGCTCCAATCGTCAGCCGCCATGCTTGTGAGCTGCATCCTGAAGCCTGCTCTCCCTGCGAGCCGCAGTCCTACGGCGAGCGTGTTACCGGCTCACGGCACACGGCAGTGGCGTTTTGAGCGTCGCGTTCCGCGGCCTGGTAGGGTAGCACCGTAGCGTGAAACAGGCTGGTGGTGGTCTGCAGGGGATAAGCCGTGAGATCATTCATGTACAGGCAATGCTCGCCAAACCTGCCGGAGATTTCAGCCTCAAGCCACCTCGTGGCATGACGACACCTGCCATGTAACACTGTGCTATCGTCAACCCATTATGATTACCCAATGACGTCCGTATTTTCCCGCTGTCCTTGTAGTAAGGACCATCTCTGCTCATCAGGACCCTGAAAGCCGATCCTTCTCGTATAGAGCAGATGAAGAGGCAGCCTCCGGGTAAAACCTCCCACGGGGATCTGGCCCAACATGCCCCGGTGGAGCTCAACTCCGGTTGGGTCTATGAGGCTCATGGGTGTCATGAGGCTGCCACCACGCCATGCCACCCGCACTGCAGCTCAAGAAACGGGCGCTTGTCTTGGTCCAGCAACTGTGGAGGGCGATCCTGGGGCCCCGTCTCCCTCCACTGCAGCGACTGCCGTGGGGAAGGGAATGGGGGGCAACACTCTGTGATGACGTTGAATCTAGCACGAGGGCCCATTGAAACATGCCACACGATACGTGCGCTTCTAACAGCGTCTCCACGGGGTCCGTAAGTGATGGTTGATTGATCCTTGCGGGCGTCCCAAGAGCTGTTCGCGATATATAAAGATGTCGCGAGGCGACGACTTGTTGAGTTGCTCTGGACGCAGCAGCACTCGTCATTTCTTCTCGAGCAACTACAGCAGTTTAGCAGCGGAAAGAAAGACCAAGGTTCGCAATGTATCGGATTTGGAATATTTACGGTATGGAATAGTTCCGCAAAAACCGTGCATTTCATGCTGACATGTTACTGCAGCGCTTGCCGCCATCGGCACCATCGGCGGCATGCTCTTTGGCTTCGATATCAGCTCCATGAGTGCTTGGATCGGTTCAGACCAGTACCTCGAGTATTTCAACCACCCCGGGTCAACTGAGCAGGGCGGGATCACCGCCTCCATGTCTGCTGGATCCTTTGTTGGCGCTCTCGCTGCTGGTTATCTTGCCGACCGGCTCGGCCGTCGCTACACCCTCATGATTGCCTGTGTCATTTGGGTTATCGGTGCCGCGGTCCAGTGCTCTGCCCAAAATGTTGGTCACCTGGTAGGCGGACGTGTCATTAGTGGTCTTGCGGTTGGTGTTACGAGTTCGCAGGTTCTGGTCTATCTGGCTGAGTTGGCACCCTCTGATATCCGTGGTCGCGTGGTCGGTATCCAGCAATGGTCAATCGAATGGGGTAAGCCACAATATATGCCTCCGTAAACATATTTTCTAATCGTCTTAGGCATCTTGATTATGTATCTGATCTCCTATGGCTGCTCTATTAGCATTGATGGACCCAAGGCATTCCGAATCGCTTGGGGCATCCAGGCGGTCCCCGGTGCTGTCTTGTTCGCTGGTCTCTTCTTCTTTCCCGAGTCTCCTAGGTGGCTGGCATCTCATGACCGCTGGGAGGAGGCTCACTCTACGCTTGCCCATCTGCATGCCGGCGGTGACCTGTCCAGCCCAGTCGTACTAGCTGAGATGGAGCAAGTTAGAGAGGCTGTCCGTATTGCTAAAGAGTCCAAAGATGTTGGCTACTTAGGTCTCTTTGCCCCCAAGGTATGGAGGCGCACCATGGTTGGAGTCAGTGTCCAGGTCTGGCAGCAGCTCTTGTAAGTTTGCCCATAGTTTCGGTTTTATGGTTGAGGATGACTGTGTGCTAATGTGGATCCAGGGGAGGAAATGTTATGCTGTACTATCTTGTCTATATTTTTAACATGGCGGGAATGGTAAGACTTAGAGCAACTTTGGGCAGGAGCTGGTCGGCTAATATGATTTGGCAGTCTGGTAATGTCGCGCTGACCTCTTCAATTATCCAATACGTCATCTTCCTCGTCACTACTGGCGTGGTTTTGCCATTTATCGACCGCCTCGGGCGCCGCTGGCTTCTCATTGCGGGCGCTTTCATCTGTGGTATCCTTCATTTTGCATCTGGCGCCGTCATGGCTTCATACGGACACCATGTCGATAGCGTTGATGGTGGGTATCCTTACCCAAAAGAAATTAAATGTGAAACTAATAGAGTAGGCAACGAAATTCTGAAATGGTCCATTACTGGCGCACCGGCCAAGGGCGTCATCGCGCTGGCCTACATTTTCGTGGGAGTATACGGCTTAACTTGGGCGCCTGTGGCGTGGATTTATGCCAGTGAGGTTTTCCCGCTAAAGTATCGAGCAAAGGGTGTTGGCCTTGCTGCTGCGGGCAACTGGGTGTAAGTGGATATGACACTGTACTGTTGACAAGGGTTATTGACGCTGTGGCAGCTTCAATCTTGCACTGGCATTCTTTGTGCCCCCTAGTTTCACCAACATCCAGTGGAAGTCGTACATGGTAAGTATGATTTCACTGTGGTCGATGCCGTCGCTGACATGGATAGATCTTTGGCACTTTCTGCATCGCAATGACTTTCCACGCTTTCTTCATGTACCCGGAAACCTCTAAGAAGACATTGGAAGAGATCGATGCTCTGTTTGAAGGCAACATTCCAGCTTGGCGCAGTGCTTCGGCCGGGCTCACTTTCCATGAGAAGGTTGAGGAGGCGAAGCGGACTGGTGGCCTCAAGGGCGCGGCTTACGAGGAGGAGGAAACTGCGGCGCAGATCGAGACTGCATGAGCATGAACGTATCTGGGAACAACGGCTGGATTTAGATAGCAGGGGAGAGTATGACTGAGAACACACTTAATATTCGGTGGCATGATGTCGCAGACAATCTGATTTGTGCATGTCGGAAAGACTCGGGTTCCTGAACCCGCCCGGTGAGGCACAGAAAAGGATCAGGCGTTGCTCATTCCACGCGATTATGTCGAAATAAAAACCCAAAACCAATATGATCCACTGGGGAGATAAGAATGGTAGCTGTTGACAAGCCCAAGTCGCCATCCTGAGATCAATGACGCCCTACGACTGCGATGACCGGAAAGCAACGGCTAGCAGTGCCGTTGGGGCTGATGAGCAATGATGCAAGCCGTTGCTGCTGCCCCTCACTAAACCCGATGCGGCTAGCAGGGAGAAAAAATCCAGGGCCATGGTGGGGATACGTCCGAGGGGACGCGGGGCGGCAGATCGTAGTGACTCAAGAAACATCAACACCAACTTTAAAAGAATTGCGACTCCGGAATCGGCTTCGCAATTGACTCCATCAAGCTTTCGTCTGCATATATTTATACGCGAGGTAAGTTGAAAGTGCTTTTTGTTTGCCTATCCGAGTTCTCCTTCCATATTCCACTGTGCTTCTAGCTCTTTGCTTCTTCCCCTTCTTCCCCTTCTGCTTTACTGCTTGCGCGCGCGCAACATCTGCTAATTTCTCATCCCCCCCTCTAAAAGCATCACCCAAAATTTGAAGCAATGGCCGGATTCCCTACCATCCACCTCCGAGCTGAGGAGAAGGCTCTGGAGCACCGATCCTTCTCTCCCAGCGTCATCAAGACCCTGATCGATGCTGGATACCCCGTTCAAGTCGAGCGCTCATCCACCGACCCCAACTTCAAGCGAATCTTCGAGGACAGCGAGTACGAGGCCGTCGGCGCCACTCTTGTGCCAACAAACACCTGGCGCGAGGCTGCTCCCGGAGTCATCATCCTTGGTCTCAAGGAGATCCCCGAGGAGTCTTTCCCCCTGAAGAACGACCACATCACATTTGCCCACTGCTACAAGAAGCAGGGCGGCTGGGAGCAGGTGCTTAGCCGCTTCCCCCGCGGCGGTTCTACCTTGGTAAGTAAATACAAATTTGATGCTCGTTGGTTCTGAGCACTAGTGCCAGTAGTTGCGATTTAGAAACGGCTAACCAGATCTTTTCTTGCTAGTATGACCTAGAATTGTACGACAATCCTTCTCTTCTACCCCCCCACCACGACTACGAGTACTGACAAATATTGTAGCCTGGTTGACGAGAATGGCCGCCGAGTTTCTGCCTTTGGCTGGCACGCTGGTTTCACCGGAGCAGCTCTTGGAGTCAAGAACTGGGCCTGGCAGCTCACCCACCCTGGCGAGAAGCTGCCTGCTGTTTCGACCTTCACCAACGGTCGTGGATACTACCTGAATGAGGAGGAGCTCGTGACCCAGATTCGTGAGGATGTGGCCGCTACTGGAAAGAAGCCCACTGTCCTGGTCCTTGGTGCCCTTGGACGATGTGGCTCTGGTGCGGTAGACTTGTTCCGAAAGGTCGGGATCGCCGACGAGGACATTACATCCTGGGATATCGCACAAACCTCCCAAAAGCCCGGACCATATGAAGAGATTGTTCAGGCAGACATCTGTAGGTCATCTCTGCTTGTTTTGGAGGGTTTTGCGTGTTTCGGATGACTGGAATAGAACGCTAACTGAATTGCAGTCCTCAATGCTATCTACCTGAGCAAGCCTATTCCTCCATTCGTCAACCAGGAGATCCTAGCAAAGGAAGGACGTAAGCTGAGCGTCGTTGTTGACGTTTCTTGCGACACCACAAACCCTCACAACCCCATCCCCATTTACTCCATCAACACCACCTTTGATGAGCCGACCGTCCCCGTCGTTGTCAAGGATGACAAGAACTCGACTCCCCTCTCCGTCATTAGCATTGACCACCTGCCCTCAATGCTGCCCCGCGAGGCTAGCGAGGCTTTCAGCGAGGGTCTCAAGGAGTCGCTGCTGACTCTCAAGGACCGCGACACTTCTCGTGTGTGGGTTGATGCCGAGAAGCTCTTCAAGGAGAAGGTGGCTGAGCTCCCCGAGGCTTTGAGGGCCAAGGAGATTTAAGATATAAGGAGTTGAAAAGGGGCTTACGATTTGAGTTAATGTACCCCCGTAAGTGGTTGGGTTGGGAATTAGAACACGGCTGTTTCACAGCATGATAAAAAGTACAAGCCGCAGGGATTAGAAATGCGTACTGCACGAGCACCTCAAGTAGCGATAACCCTAGTTTAATGCTGATATTGGTTTGATTTGGAGCACTCTACTCGGTTCACAAATTTTCAACAGATGCCCCCGGTAAGCCCAATAAAGAGAACAACTGGCACGCCAAACCTATCAGAAGGACTTCACATTTTCGCCTTCACTACTCTACCAACAGTCCGACCGGAAAGCTTACGAAAGGATTTACACCCGCAAGAGTTGTTGATACGATTCACGCATGTATCCAAGATGTCGCATGCCTCGTCGAATTGTAATGAAGAGACGTCTACCAAGAAAAAGCCCCAAGCCGAGAAAAACAACCATTTTCCCCGTGGGTCACAATCTTGAGTGCGAGACGATTGCCACCGAAGCCATATTTTTCCTAACAGATTGTAAATACGGAAACATTGTTGGTTCTTTTGACAAAGATAAGAGCTCAACGCATCCCCGCATTAGCATTAGGTTCTTGCTTGGCCCCCAGTTCTGGTTTGGTGGTTGGGAGAGAGTTTCGTCACCCCGCACTGCCATGGGAGCTCTGGGCAGCTGTTGTGATTGAAGGACGGAGGAGTGCAGATGGGATAAAACCAGGTGTGGTTTTGATGAGACTTACGTTAGAAAATGTTCAATTTCTGACCTGTCAGCGAATCTCTTTGGGTTGCCGTATTTACGAACTACTAAATACATCCACCGCCGTTTCGGTGTAACGTTGCGCACCCTCCGACAATACAATTAGCATCCACCATCTACAACCTGGCGAGGGGGAATTCGTTTCGATAGGACGGAGCAATTGGCTCTCGTCGTTGTCTCGGCCGCATTATTAATCCAGCCAGTGATTACATCAGCCCAGCCAACGTAGATCATACGTCTGCTTGCCGCCCACGGCTCGGTGAGTGGGCGCTATGTCCGCTAAACCCCGCCAGAACTCACCTTGATAAATAGCCCCGCCCAGCTTGCCCAACGACATCATCCTTCTGCTATAGCAATCTGCATCTTACCTCACTACGCAATTCACAATGGCCGCCCTCGCAAAGACTGTTGTAGCTACTGGTGTGTCCTCTGGAATTGTAAGTTTATTTTTTGGCCCTAGGTTCGCTCAATTGCAGCGACTAATTGAGCGGTTTGTTAGGGTTTCGAGGCTATCAAGCAGCTCCTTGAGCAAGCACAGCCCTACAAGGTCATTCTTGGAGCCAGGAACACTTCGCGCACGCAGGCTGCGTTTGACGGGATCCAGTTTGACCGGGCGGCCAACAGCGTGACCGTGTTGCCGCTGGATCTCTCTGACATCAAAGGCGTCAAGCCCTTTGTGCACGAGACCCTGGAGAAGTTGGGTCAAGACAAGATTGACTACCTGTTCCTCAATGCCGGAATCAGCGACAGCGCAGAGAAACCCGGGCCTCATGGCTCAAAGTGGTGCGAGTCCTACATTGTGAACCACCTGTGTAAGCCAGCTCAGCTCTGTACCACCCGCGCTAGGCCACTCGCTAATCGCAAATGTCGGCAATAGCACAGCATTACATGATCCATCTCCTGCGAGAGAAGCTGGTTGAATCTAAATCACGGATTGTCTTTGTGTCATCCGGCGCGATCCGCAACGTGCCTGACACGAGTGAGTGTCGCACCTCGACTAGGATTAGAGCTCCCAGAGAAACTGACACCTCACAGGCGTGCTCGAAAGCAACCTCAAGGGAGCATCCGGCGCACCAATGTCGGCGATTTATCCTCAGAGCAAGTTTGTCCAATTACTCGGCGCTCATTGGTGGCGCCGTCAGCTCGCTGGCACCAACACTGTGGTTGCAGTCTCACCCGGCTTGATCCCCGCCACGAACCTTGCCAAGGGACTGGGGCTCAGTGGGAACATGACAGATGCCAAGTCGGTCCCAGAAGGTGAGAATAAGCTATGGAATATTTTCGCATCTCCGTCAGCAAACTAACAAACGATTGCAGGTGCACAGAGCGTCCTTCGCGCGTTCACCCGCAGCGACTTCCCCGAGGACCCAGAACGCTTTTTCTTGACTAGCTGGGGCGAGTGGTGGGAGAAGAGCGTGTTTGAGAATAGCTTGGATAAGAGCTTGCAGGATAAGTGGTGCCCTAGCAAGGAGGAGATCGAGAGGGATGAGGGTATCTCGTCCTAGGATAAGGGTCTATCACTGAGCGCCCAAAACGAAATCTGATGATCAAAACAAGAACGAATTAATTGGCCACCACCGGTCCATCCAAAATCGTGCAATGCCAGAAGAAATTGGTCCCAAACATCAAAAGAATATCAATGTGAAGCTTGCGCCCGCTTGAGCACGTAGTTAAACACCGTGACTGGCCTGGGTATTTAGATGGGCTGTGAGATGCTACGCCGCGCTTACGAGCTTCTGCATGTTTATTAGGCAGGATGCGATCAATAAACTGGAGGTGGCGCTTGGTGGTAGAGCTGTGGCAACGAGATTCTGCCTGTGGCTGACCAGGTGAAGATGAATGCACTGGATGAACAACAGGTGACATGGGCATGCAAGAGGCGGCGTTATGGGAACACGAGGCGACAGACCAGTGGTTGGGACTGATACGCGGAACACAGTTCTCAGCCATGGCTGAGGAAACCCTATTTCGAGGTTGATTGAGGGGGGGAGGGAGGGCTGTCAGCGTGGCATGATGCAGTACAGAAAAAAAAGGCAAGCCACTGGGTCGATTTCCGTCTGCCACCCACTGAAGTCATTGCGCTTGCTTGTCCTGCTACGAATCGTTTGGCAAGAAATGCGCCACTCTGTAAAGAGGAGAAAAAAAAAAAATTTCTTGCCAGCATTGTCTGCGTCGTAAGGATGAATGATCATGAACTGCCAGACAGATGACCCTGGTCGTCGTCTGAGGCTGTGTACTTGGCGGGTGTTGAGAGTCCAACGAGGCAGCATTGGTATGGCAAGATGCCAAGCAAGGCGTCGTGGTGGCGAATGCGAAAATGGAGAGGAAAATGCGACACAAAGGGAGCAAGACTATGGCACTTGCGAAAGAAAAAGAAAAAGCTCGAGTGGTTCCGTGAGTCAAAGGTGGCTTTGTTTGGATCCCGAATCGAATTCGTCATTGACTGGTGCGAGATGACGCCTCGCTCTAAGATGCGGTCCGGGGGAGGGGTGTTGGTGTCGGCATCGTACTTACGAGAGGGCCATTGGGAGGTCGGCCGGAGTGGTGATGAGCAAGGCTTCCATGTAGCGTTTGGGGTGGTTAATCCAAGACGGCATCGTGATTTGAAGAATGATTAGGTGATGGCTCCGAAGGCTTGGCTTTACATGGGTGACACGCTGTCTGGCGGAAATAAGGTGGTAGCAGCCCTGGGGAGATCTCCCGCGTAGGTCGAACGAGACAGCCGGTGGGTGGCATAGCGCTCTCTGATAGGACAACCGCCGTCGCACTCGCACTCGGCTCTCCACAAGATGGGTGCTTGTTCGGACTGTTAGAATCCCGATGAGCGTACTGTACAGGCTTCATCGTCATGATATTCCTCATCGCTTTAGGCTAGCAAGTTCTTGAAGGCTGTGTTTTGATATCTGGCAAACAAAGGCGAGTGTGAAGAATATCCGGTCCCAAATGCTGCTGCCTTGATGACGCGTTTCCATCCACCTTGAAATAATTTTCACAGTTGCATGCTCATCCTTTGAAGCACCTCCATTCCTCGTACAGTACCTATCCCACCTCCAACAGTCAGAATGTCACCGCCCTTGTTCCCTGTCAGCCCTGTGGAAATTCCCCAAGCCATCACGTGGGTGACAGGATCATGGCAAGTGTATAGATACAATAGGAGCACACACAAAAATAAAAAATTGAAATGATATTAGAAAATAATTGCCCTTACTTGATTAAATCCATTCACTCCATCTATTATTTGGTTTATTCTTGGCCTTCTCTTGGTAACCCCCGTAGTCCAGCTCGTCGAGTGTACTCGTCACAGAAATCACCTAGCTCACTCCGTCTCAGAGTCACCTTGCCGCCATGTCCCGTTTAGGATAGCTAGGCGAGTGCGAGCAACAAGGGTCCCAGACCATTGGGCTCCCCCCTCCCCTGTAACTGCGCCGTTGCATATCTGATGATGATGGCTGCATGGGAGCTGCAACTTTTAGTTTTGCTCATGGCTGGTTGCGCGCTCAGCTTGGAGAGACATGGACGAGACAAATAGCCTTGGCGCGTGCGTGTACGCCTCTGCGCATTTGAGGCACAGTTTCTCGCCTTCTCGATCTTCCCTGGTATATATCGATGCCGTCCCCCCGTTCACCCACCTTGTGCGACAAGGATATCGGGACCCCTAATACAAGTACAAGAATAAGCTGCAATTCCCCTTCTATTTTTTTTTTGTTTTGCGGAGGAAAACTTCTCCTTTGCCCTTGATCCAGAATACGCAAAGCTCTGGCTGAGCTTCCAGACCGCCCAGCATGGCCGACAGCTCCCGGATCCCGGGCAACTTTGTTGTCTTCGGGCCAGATGCAAACTGTACCCTCGCCCTCTGCCCGATAGAGATGAGTGTGTACAAGTACCGGCCTAGTCTTGTCGCAAACGGCATCTTCATCGCTCTGTACTCGATTGCAATGGGCATTCACATCTTTCTGGGCATTCGCTGGAAAAGCTGGTTCTACATGATCATGATGATTTGCGGCTGCATTATCGAGATTGTGGGTTACATTGGTCGCATCATTTTGCACGAAAATCCGTGGTCCTTTGGGGGCTTTATGATACAGATTGTCTTCATCACAAGTGGTCCTGTATTTTACACAGCCGCCATCTATGTGACGCTATCCAAGATGTGCGTACTCCCAATTGAACTAATCCCCCTCCCCCCCATTGCTCGTCTCAGTATACTGACCATGGGACACTCTTCAGAATCCAGTACTTTGCGCCCGAGATTTCGCGTTTCAAGCCCAAGGTCATCTGGGCTATCTTTATACCCGCCGATCTGGTCTGCCTCGCCCTCCAGGCTGCCGGCGGTGCCCTGTCCACCACAAGCTCTGGCTCCAGCCAGACGGGCATCGATGTTGCCATGGCCGGCCTTGCCTTGCAGGTCGTTGTTCTCGTTATTTTCTGCGTAATCCTCGGCGACTACCTCTTTCGATACTTTCGATCTGCGTCGGCCGGTGCGCTGAGCTTTCGCATGCGCATCTTCTTCGGATTCTTATCCGCCGCCGTGATCCTCATCCTTGGCCGGTGCGCCTTCCGGTGCTATGAGCTGAGCAAGGGCTACTCAAACTCGAATCTCATCACTGACCAGGGCCTTTTTATTGGTCTGGAGGGAGTGTAAGTAGTCATATATGCACATTGATTCATGATACTAACGGCAGACATGCAGTCTCATTATCGTTGCCGCCTTTTGCCTATGCGTGGGCCACCCCGGTCTCGTATTCAACGACAAGCTCGTCAACCAAAAGTCCAATGGGTCCGACGTTGAAGTACAATTGGAGACTAAGTGATGAAAACGGAGTTGGGGAGCAGCTTCTGGGGTTGTTGTTACTTGCAATGTGTCTAGAATTGGATGATGCAATATAGTGGGATTTGGACTTTACACAACTGGGAATGGAGTATGGATGGATGGAGTGTCTTTTCACTATTAGTCATGTCGAACAGAGGAAAATAAGTATATAAATGCCCTTTAATTCATTTTATTTATATTACCAATGGTAGTAGTCTCTAGGTTTCTCGGTTGCATGATTAATGATGTGGGTGGATGGACTTTAGCTCAGGATTTCAAAGTTGCCCAGGGAAGCGAGCCTGGACGACTCCTCACATCCACACCAACAATAAGAGTTACAGCTTCGACGGTGCTCACCATGGATCAAACGCCCATCAGAGCTACAGCGGTAGTTGTACGGACTTGTTTTGCACCAGCCATACCCCCAAGCGCAAATAGCCTCACAACCATTTCCAGCCTCCACTTGTCGCATGGGTGCCGCTTCCTCGTTTGAGATGCCCATGACACTACTGACCATGCACCATGAGAATAGGACTGGACTTGGTTAGAGATGTTATCAACGTGTATAGTTTGACTTACTAAGCATTCGCATGTTCATGATGATGGGTATTTAGTGACTTTTAACTGAGATCAATTAACAGAATTATCTGGCACAGCTCAGAAGGATCAAAGCGAATCTATTGGAATCCAGTACGCACACATATATATCCATATTATCGCATGAATTCACTGTAAAAATCACTGATGAAATCCCCATCATCCTGTTTTGCAGCACCTGTTCACGGGGTTTGAGTGTTCTGTTAGTTGTTCAGCGCGGGACGTTGGTGGACTAGAACTATAAGCCATCGCAACTCACAGCATCAGTTCCCTGCAGCTACTCGGAATGGAGTGGACTATTTAATAAATTTTAATAGCGTGGCAAGGAGTTGTTTAGTTAAATTGTTAAAAACGACGTGCCTAAGAGAGATGCATCAATGGAACAAGCCACAGCTTTTGCACCGAGTTTCGATCAAAAGACATTGCCAGGACATGAATCACACATGTCAGTTCTTTTCCAAAATTCACTTTCCTTTTTGATAGAATTAACGGCCTTTCAGAAGAATTTCGTCCACAGGATCAATACAAGTGCTGGACAATGATTGGGCCGTCACCGCCATCCATCACCTCAGGCTCGAGGTAACGCCACCCACATGGGGCTGACCCGGGCTGTTGAACCGTAGCACCGCGTCTGCAACGCAACCCCGCGAGCGAATACATTGTAAAATAAAATAAAAAATGAGGCCGAAGTGGGTGAGGTGGTGTACAACTGGCACCGCAGCTCGTTCATCGGGCTCTGCGGCAGTCAGGCAAATGGGCTGGGGCGTCCTTTCAGCCCTGTGCGTAATGACGCAGCGCCAGCTAAGGTTCCCTGGCTCCGGCGTCAGCGCTAAAGGGAAATCCTGGGGAATAATTGGCGAACATTGACGATCACTTGAATGCTACGGTTCGCTAGCTTTTGGCTCCGGCCAATGCCTGATTCGGTTGACGTGTGCCGGTTGAAGCCACGATGATGGCCCATCAGCTTTGGAAATAGACGACGGCTTGTTCGGCCCATCGGAGAGCCGCAGAGTACAAAATTTCCATGACGTTCGCTGCATGGCGTTTCTATCAAAACCCCAGGAATTAATCATTCGGCTTGACACCAATAACATCTACATCTAATAAGCCTCCTTTCCGCCATTTTGTTGTTTCCTGCATATTTATTCCACAGTGCCAGTCATGATCCCCAAAGCAGCCTTTACTGGGCTAGCAGCCGTGTTTGCCTGCCTCACCGTCATAGTGGAGGCACAAAACAAGACACAGCTGCCCAAGCCTACTATCGACTTCAAAAAGTGCGATTCTGACCTGAACCTCACGTCTGCATTTGAGTGCGGGTCTTTGACGGTCCCCATTGACCACGACAACCCGAAAGATGGCACCATTGACCTCTTTGTCTCGCGGCGAAAAGCAAATGGCACGCGCAAGTCTCTGGGCAGCCTCCTCTTTAACCAGGGCGGCCCTGGAGTGGCGTCTTCATATTTCTTTCAGCTGCTGGCACCCGGACTGCCAATGTTCAGCAACGACCTCCTCGACAGCTACGATCTAATTGCCGTCGATCCCCGCGGCATCGGGTACAGCAATCCTCTGACATGCGACAAGGACCTTTGGAACAAGGCACCGCCGCCCTATGCAAAGGACAAGAAGGGCTATGAGAAGCTCGTCTCATTCAACAAGGCCTTTGGAAAGAGCTGTTTGAAGCTCACAGGCCCTCTCGCCGGATTCATGGACTCGGTCTCGACGGTAAAGGACTTTGAGTTGGTTCGCCAGGCTCTTGGCGAAGAGAAGCTAAACTACCTGGGTTTGTCTTACGGCACGCTCCTTGGTCAGACATATGCGGAGCTGTACCCGAAGCACGTTGGCCGGATGGTCCTCGACGCCCTAGTCGACCACTCACTCACCGACCCCATGTCGGTCATCATGTCTGAATCGCAGACATACCAAGCTACGCTGGAAGAGTTTTTCTCGTGGTGCAACGTCACGTCCAACGAGTGCCCTCTCGCAGGCCAAGACGCCCGTGCCATCTTCAAGAACGTCACCTCGGCCAAGTCGCTGCCCGCGCCCCGGTGCAAGGGCGTCTGCCACACAACGGTGACGGGCGAGGAGGTGCTCTTTGCTGCGCAGACGCGGCTGCTGTTTGAGGACGCCATTGCCGGGTCGTGGTTCTCGCTGGGGGACCAGCTCAACCAGACAGCGCACGGCGACGACGCCTCGTCCTTCTCGACGCCGCTCAAGACGAGCAACACGGACCGGTCGCCAATGTCCGACTTTGCGCTCCGCGCCGTCTTTTGCCAGGATTGGGGCAGCAGCCTCGGGTCGTGGACCGACCTGCAGAGCATCCAGCGCATCGCCGCGGCACTGCTGCCGCTGACCCGCGGCGCCTCCGGGGCCCTGGCCGCCGAGGTTTACTGCGCGGGGTGGCCGGCGCCCGTCCGCAACCCCCCGCACAGGCTGGCGCCCCGGAGCGTTGCCAAGCTGCCTAGGGTGCTCCTCGTCAATTCGCTGCTGGACCCGGAGACGAGCGCTGTCTGGGCGCACGGTGTGCGCGCTCAGATGCCCAGCGCCGTGAACATCTGGCGTGATGGCCCGGGACACACGAGCTACATTCTGTACGGGGAAACAAGCCGTGCCATGGATGCGTTTTTGGTCAATGGCACTCTACCCGCGGATGGGACGACGTTTAAGTCGTGATTGTTGGGGGGGCGGGGAGTGAGGGACGGGGCCTTTCTTCTCTGGATGGTTTTGGCGATGCTTTGTTTGTTAATGTCTGAATGACCCTAATTAATCACGTTTACATATTTGAGAATGATAAAACACACGATGAAGGATATGATTTGACGGATTCACAATCAATCATAATGCAGGAGACGTCTCAGCAATCTCACAGCATGTTAGCATTGAATGCCATGCGTTGTGCAGGTGTTAGCTGCAGGTTCATGACTTTGTAACCTGAAAGAAGATGGGGTTTAGGCCATCTGCGTCATCAACCCCCACCATGATGCCAATTCCGATGGTGACGGCTGGTTATCCGATCCCAGCTGTGGGGTTTACTCCGATCTTCGGGCTATCTCCCAGCGAACGCCGCAGACGAATAAGCTGGATATGTGCTTTGATAGCCGCTATTGCAATGTGGGTGGGGGAGAGCTTGCGACGACACAGGCGCTCTGTGATTTGGACTGATTCCCGTTGAACCAAGGTGCCGAGCGTCAAAAGAAACGTCCAACGAGCGAATCAACGATATGAGTAACCATCCGATATGACCATTCCAAATTAAAAGACAAGAAAAACCTTGGCATTTTCGCTTCCAGATCCTTACTTGCAGCCGTCGGAGTGGGTACCGAGGCTGCGGATACCCGACGGAGTGGGTCGCAGCACTGCCAATTCCGATACGACGGCAGTCGGATTATTCGCCAGTCAGATATATATGTGAGCATTCCCCTCACTTATTGTATTCTCTCGTGTATACTTTGATCCCGAGTAATAAGCCGCAATCCATTATCCTAACCAAAAGAAAAAGAAAGAAGAAACTGCTGAAAATGTCTCCCAAGCCGTCGTTTGACTCGCTGCCTCTCCGCAAGGATGGCCCCCACGGCAACGCATGGGGTCTGTTTGGTGATAACGACGAGTGCGGCATGCTGAACCTGTTGACGCCCGAAGTGGTCGCCCGCGCTGCCTCAGAAATCAAAGATGGTGTGAGCGTGTCGACGGACTGGCCGCTTGATCGAATGTCAAAGCCCTGCTTCGGCCGCGCACCCTTCACCCACACCATCAAGACCAAGACTCCCCGCTCCGTCAACGACGACTCGCTGTCGTTCAACACGCAGAGCAGTTCCCAGTGGGACGGCTTCCGACACTACGCCTACCAGAAGGAAAAGCTCTGGTTCAACGGAAAGACTCTGGATGATCTGCTGACAACCAGCACCATGGGAATCCAAGGTTCGCAACTGCTTCTTCACGCTCTGCAAGTAACGTACTTCTTCTGACTTCTCACAGCGTGGGTTGAGAGAGGAGGCGTTGTCGGACGCGGAGTTCTTCTGGACTATGCTGCGTGGGCAGAGTCTAAGGGCTTGAGCCCAGCCCTGTTCGAGACGACGACCATTACCGTCTCGACGCTGAAGGAGATCGCAGCAAGCCAGGGCACGACGTTTCAGGATGGTGACATTCTGTTCATCAGGACGGGCTGGGTCCGCGGCTACAACAAGCTGTCCGACGACGAGTGCCAGGCACTAGCGGATAAGACCAGCCCACCCGCCATCGGCCTCGAGTCTTCCGAGGAGACTCTCCGCTGGCTCTGGGACCAAAACTTCTCTGCCGTGGCCGGAGACCAGCCGAGCATGGAGGCCTGGCCCTGCCAGAACCCCGACTTTTGGCTGCACGAGTGGCTCCTGGCGGGATGGGGAATGCCCATTGGCGAGCTGTTCGACCTTGAGCAGCTGAGCGAGGAGTGCAAAAAGCGGGGACGATGGTCTTTCTTCTTTTCAAGCATGCCTCTCAAGGTTGGTCACAGATTTCCTGCGATGTGTCGTGGTAAAGCTAACAAGACAGGTTCCCGGCGGTGTTGCCAGCCCGCCAAATGGAGTGGCCATATTGTGATAGTCGTTCGAGTGGCAAAGTTTATAAAGATGGAAGTTGATACCAAATACATTAATTCTTCTCACGCTCTTATTTCCCGCTTTGTTCATCTCGTACTAAGCACGCCAAGATTTATAACTCAACAGCGTGCAACTACCTTCACAACACATCACCTCGAGACCTGTGACGCGTAAATTAGGGCAAAAAGAAATGCCAAATTTTCTGGATGGCAGCTTTCATTTGTCACTTTCAGCTACAGGAGTAATGATGCTCATTCGATGCCATCATGCAAGGTTGCCAAAATCGCCACTCGGAACAACCCGACGCGCTAGCACTTTATCTTGATGCAAGGAGTTGTGTAAAAAAAGTGATACATCTATTTCTAAGCCCTCTTTTACTCTTCTTAGGGCTTTACAATTACTGATTCTATCGATCGCGGGAAATTGTCGATTGACGAGCATCGGAGCTAAAAAAAAAAAAAAAAAACCCTGATTCTATGACGCATCCGTTTGCTGCGTTGGCTATAAAATAGACTACAAAGTATTTTTTTCTCTTTTCCTTTTTTTAATTAACAAATTAATGTTCCGATAGTTCTAGGATATATCAACCGATACAATTTGCAGCGGTGGCCATCCGAGAACCTACAATCACAATGAAAAGCCAAAACGAGGTCATTGCCGAGTTCAATGAACTTGTCAATATGACTGCTGGAGAATTGGAGAAATGGCTTAAATCTGATGGTTTCAAGAGTGCTGGGTGGCTAAAAGAGGACGAGCGTGGCGAGACTGTTGGGCACGACAGCGGTCGAAGAATTGTCGAGATCCTCAAGGCCAACCCCAAGAAGAACCCCAAAAAATACACAGAGGATCAAATCAAGCAAATGCGAAAGGTTGTCTCATACTGGTGAGTTACGATAAATCCCCTCGATGACGACTATCACGGGGCTCAGAGTCTAACACTTTGGCTTCACAGCAAACGCCATCTTGCTCAGGAAGCGAAATCGAACGCCGATAAGCCAGCAGAGGAGTTGAAGAAAACCAGATCATATGCTTCGCTGAAGAACTGGGGGCACGATCCGTTACAAAGTAGAGAGGAAAACTCAGAGGCTAGCGTCTCAGACGAGGAAACTCAGACTGAAGGTGAAGATCAGGGCGAAGAAGAAGAAGAAGAAGAAGAAGAAGAAGAAGAAGAAAGGCACGTCGGCACCAAGAGGAAGCTTTCCCAAAGCCGATCGGGCGCCAACAAGAAAAGGGAAACGCGGCAGGGAAGATGTGGAAGCCAGGAGAACAGTGACTCGGATTCGAGAAAGCCTCCTAAGAACAAGGCTGGGAAGGACGACCACTATGAGAACGAGACTGATAAGAGGGATGACGTCGATGCTCAAGACTCGGATGGCAGCCAAGGCGAATATGATGCGGACGCGACCGAGGAAGAAGACGAGGACGAGGCCCTTGAAAGCCCAACACCCAAAAGAGGCGATACGGTCAGCTGGAAGTGGGGAAACGGCCAGCCAAAAGGCAAGGTGCTCGATGTCCAGAGCAAAAAGTAAGCTCCATTCGCTCCCCCGCATCGCGGATGGCTTCATCTCTACTAACTCGAAACCAGGGCCACGATCAAGACAAAGAATGGAAACCAAGTCAGTCGGGATGGGACTGCAGAGGATCCGGCCGTGATTGTGGATGCGGGAAAGTCAAAGGCAATCAAGTTGAAGCACGAGCTGAACAGCGTTGAGTGAACCATCAAGCAGGTGCTAGCTAGCAAGAAAACAAAAGTTGTTCATTTGGTCCATGTATTTGTAGCAACTTATATAATTTCTCTGGGACACGAATTGTATTGTGATAGTGTTTCCATTCGACCAACAATAGTGCCTTTTATTTTCTATTCTAGTACACAGAGATCCCTTTTATTTTCCCTTCTCTCCATTCTTTCTTAATTCTAATTCATCGACGAACCCTTGTTCAAATGCACTTGTTTGATAAGCTAGATTTAACAGTGGCTTGAGTAGCTCTTCTTGCTCTCTGATGAATTTATAGTCATTCCTGCGATATCTCTTTTTCAGCAACCTGCATTCCCAGAGCATCAGATCGATCCTTAATCTCCAGTTACTATGAAGGAGGTCTCTGGAAACCAGATGCTTTAAATGTTTGGCGAAATATTTCTTATCGGCCTGTGTATAGTTGTTGCCTTTAACTTGTATTTTTCGATCTCTTATAAGATGTTAGTCACATCGCAACCCATAGCAAGAGCTACATACCGGTAACGATTGGCTGATCCGCTATCAGGAGGGGTATCGCCTTCATGAATTATACGCCGTTCCATATCCATGTTGTGATTCGTGACGGCGAATGTGAGGGTTAATTATTGTGTGTGTGTGTGTATATATTCGAATCTTGTGGGATGATAAATGTGTGTGTGCTTGGATGCACACGTCTTAGTAGGACATTGTGTTGTTTTATTGTATTGGAATAATGTTCGAACAAAGATGCATATTATTGCATTATAGGCTTCTTGGACGGTGCTGAAGCCCTCATCCAGTATCTTAAGCTCGTTGTAGAACCATTTCTTGTCTGCCTCGGTATATCGTATGCCTTCAATTTCCTTGCCAAACGCCGTGTCCTTAATCCAGTGGGGTGTATGCATTTTTAGTTTTCAGGTGCCAACCAACCAGTCCCAACAGTCATTATTTGGCTTCATTGATCACAGCTGCTATTGATAGCAGCTCTTGGAGCCACGTGTGGTTATTTTGAAGTTTCTCGAGGAACTTGATCTCTTCATAGCTCAATCGGGTGCCTCCTAACTGTAAGCTCAATGATTGAAGGAGCTTGAGTTGATAAGTGATAAACTGTTGATAGCTTCGGCTTTGTCGTATTTGTGCTGTGCATAGGATCCTCTACCTCAAATTATCGCACCCACTAATTGTAACACGAAAACACAGTTGTAATGAATGCCCTTTTTATTCGTTGATTTGGCCAGCTCACTACTTTTTATGTTGCCATCCAGCCAGTGCTTTACCTGGCATCTCTCTCTTATTGTCAGGCCCCTCCGCGTGCGTTGATCGCGTCGATTCTGTTCCTGATGGCTGCCATCCACTCGTTGTGTTGCGGCTTGATGATTTCTTGAACAAACCGCCGCTCGTTCGGTGTCGGGTTATTGATGCCGCCGGCTGTGTGATTCACCCGTTCTCTCATATCGTACACTGCCGCCTTTTGCTTCGTAATGAAGTCCTTCACTAATTGTAACACGAAAAACACAGTTGTAATGAATGCCCATTCATTCGTTGATTGAGCTAGCTCACTACTTTTTAAGATGCCTCCCAACCAGTGCTTTTACCTTGCATCTCTTGCCTCTACCCAGCCCTCAACCCGAGGCCTCGTCTTGTTCGTCGATTTCGTCGATCTCGTCGATCCTCCTCCTAATCGCCGCCATCCACTCGTTGTGTTCCGGGTAAGTACGCTAGAGAATCATAGCTAGATAGCTGTTGACTTCCTTTTAGCTTGATGATCTCTCGAGCGAACTGTTGCTCGTTTCTTGTCGGATCCTTGAGACCGCCCGCTGTGTGAGCCACCTTGCGTCTCATCTTCTTTATAGCCTGCTTTTGCTTTTTAACAAAAGCTTCATCTTTATCACTGAGGTTAAATGCTCATTATTGCATCATAGGCTTCTTGTTGTTGTTTGACAAAGTGTTGATCTTCTTCATCAAGAGAGCTATGTTGGAATTCGAATAGCTCATACCCAATAATCTGTAGCCTTGCAAGAAGAGGCAGCTCATTAGTTCGCTTATTTCGAAAATGATGGGCATAGCTATCAATGATATAGGCTAAACGTTCCTTGATTGAGCTGCCTGTTGCTCGTGGGCGGAGTGTGCCTTCGGCGTACGCTGCCCGGCTCGGGTGCACGGGTTCGCCAATAACGACGCGTTGAGGCATTTCGGTGTGGTTGATACAGGGGTTGGATGAGCAAGGCGACTGATGGAGCTGTTGGATGGTTGATGGATGCCGTGCGTTGGAGCCGACCGCCGGTCTTGGCAAGGCAGAGGCATCTTAAATAGTAAGGGGCTAACTTTATCTCCGATAAATTATAGCAAAGTTTGTTTTTGGAAGAGAATATTAAGATATTCGTTTTTTTGGTCAGGGCAACAAGATTTAACGGCCAACCATATTGTATAACTCTATTTGTATGCCACCTCTGTGGCTTGGTTCCTGGGTCACCCGGTTGAGCCTCCAGCTTGTTTTTTTTTTTAGTCAGACTTAAATCACTGAGGTTACTAAGCTCTAATTCTGAGTGCTCGAATTCAATGAACTTCAGTCGATGGAATAAGTCAAGATCTTCGATCTTGACTGCAAAGTCGGGTGTTTCGAATATCTTGTGTAAAATTGAATATGATTTTGTGGGTGGGATATTCGAACTTCGACACATATGGCCTCTTATGTATGCCCTTTTAGAAGGGCTTGTGGATATGCCGAACATAAGCTGTTGGATAGGCATCGTGATGAGGCGTGCTAGTTCGAGGCGTGCTCGTTCGAGGCGTGCTCGTGCGAGGTGTGGTCAGGCGAGGCGTGCTTGGTTGCAGCGACTGACGATGAAGGCGTCGGATAAAGGGAGCAGATTTGCGCTCTAAAGCTGGTTGGAAGGTAGTTGTATTGCTTGTACTTGATTGATATAAAGATAAGGTTGAAAATGCTGTTTGAGGTCTTTTAAACTATCAGAGAATATTATTATAATATCTCTTTGATAGTAACTAGCGATTGGTGTCGTTGATGATAGGTGTGAGGGTTAATTGTGTGTGTGTGCAAATCCCGGGTAGAGGTGATGTGATGAGTGTGTGTTTGGGTGCCCAAGTCTTGAAAGAGGACTATATGAATACTCAAGAAGCAGATATCCAATAAGCCGCAATCGTGTATTCAGAGAAAGCTGATTGTTCGGCTTCTTCTGAATACAAAAACGATAATCCACACTGATAAAGGCAAGACGTCCATAGCCGAAGAGCCTGTTGGTTGTGGGCGGAGAGTGGTCTGTAGCGTACGCCTTTACACTCGGGGGCGCGGATTCGCCAATGATAACGCGCTGGGGCATTGTGATGTGGTTGATCGAGGTGTTGGATGATGAAGGTATCGGATGATCGTACGTTGGAGCCGACCGGCCTTGCAAGGCATCTGAAAGTCAGGCCCTAATCCCATCGCTGATTCACACAATTTGTAATGAACGCGCTTTTTATTCGTTGATATAGCTAGTTCATTACTTTGGTTCTTTTCGGCTCTTGGCTCCAGACCCTTCGGTGGTTGATGACCTCGTCGACCCTCCTCCTGATAGCCTCCATCGAATCGTTGTGTCGAGGCTTGAGGCTCTCTTGGGTGAAGACACGCTGGAGCGGGGCCCCTCATGGCAGCAGGAAAATGCGCAGGAAAGAATCCTGATCGCATGTTGAGATTGCCTGCAATATATAGCCGTGCGCGGGCGCGTGTGGAGTTGTCGCATACAACACGTTGGATGGAGGGCATCGTAGTGTGGCTCTAAACACCACTTTCATAAATTGACGCTCGTTGCAAGTCAATGTCTGTTCGAGATGTGGTTGCGGGGTGGATGTTTCTGCAACCAGCTCGGGTTATTGTTCGAGGGTATAGACCGCAAGAGCAAAGCAATGGGGGCCTTCAAATGCTAGCCAAGGAGTCCTTTTTTGCATTATTCTAGAAGAACTAGATGTGCGTGAAAGGACAGTGTATTGGCAGGGCGTGTTGGTGTTGCTTCGGAGGGAAATGTGCATTCATCTTCGCGCGGATCATTGGAGACTTTTTGTCGACAGGCTTGGAATACCTCCACGAATACTTCGACTTTGGCCGGGCATCTTAGAGCAAGCTTTGCCAAGAAGGCTATGCGATAGCACAAAGGGCTCGAATTTAATAAGTCGTAATCGTGCACTCAGAGCAAGACCCAGGATCAGGATGCTGCGAACCACGTGCGGGTATAGCAGGTCTGAAAGAGCTTATATTCGTCGAGGCTCCCAGTAGGCTGTAGGCAGAGGCGGCCTGTTGTGGACGCCCGCCCTCGGTTGTACGGGTTCGCCAATGACGATATGTTTGTTGGAAGACATGGTGGTTAACGGATGCTGTGCGTCCGTCTCAGATGATGGATGCCGTGCGCTGGAGCCAACCGGTCCTAGTAAGGGAAGGCTGGATGCTTGTGACTTGCATCCCTCTTTGCCGATGGCGATTGGCAGACCCGCTATCGGGAAGGGTATTGCCTTTGTGGATGGTGCATCTTTAGGTGCTCATTTTTGTTTTGTTTTGTTTGAGACATGTTGTGGATGATGGTTGTGTTTTTTGAATGCCCAAATCCTGGGTAGGAACGGCTTCCTTTTATAACCATGTATTTGTTTCGGAGAAAGCTAAGAAATACTTGGCTCCACAGACCATTGCGGCAAATGTACTATAGGGGTTAAAAGTCTACATCCAGGCAGCCTTTTTGCTCAACTCTACTTTGAAGTCATTTGTAAAGGTTGGTCATGGGAATAGGAGCTCAACAAGGTCAGAGACCGAGGGACAGGCTGCATAGACAGATGCTTTTGAATCAAATGGTGCAGCGATCGTAATGGTCGCTGTAACCCAGAGGCAATGTAGTAGGAAAACCCTTCAAAGCTTGTGCTAGTGCTATAAAACAAAAATATGTCTTTCCTATCAAGATTTGTGCATTCGAATGTACAGTCATTGTTCAACTCTATTTCCATGCTGTGTAAAACGAAAAAGGCCGACGGACCACCTCTACACACTTTACGCAACTCACTCTGCTACGGAGAATGCATCTTCCAAAAGCTTCTTTTCCTCTGCTTCATGAACCTTTTTCCACCCGGTTGCGGGACTAGCACTTGGTCCCCTACCAGCGTACAACAATCTTTTTCCCGCCGCATGATCCGACTTGCGCAGGACGGCATCTAGCCCGTCACGGATGTAGTGCCACGCTCCACCGTTGTAGTGCTCCTCCTGGGCCCAGACAACATTTTGCACATTAGGGTACGTGTCCAAATTAGCCTTCACTTCGCGCCAGGGAAATGGGTGCAGCTCTTCGATTCGCGTGATGGCGGTATCGCGCAGACCAAGCGCAGCTCTTTGCTTGACTAGAGCAGCATAGATTTGGCCTGAGCAAAATATCACGCGGGTGATGTTCTCCGGCGCATCTATTTCACCCGCTGCGTGTGCTGGATCGGTCAGGACAGGCTGGAAGGTTGCTGAAGGATTGGTGAAATCTGCAATGTCAGACCTGCAAAGTGGATGACGCAGGAGGGACTTGGAAAAGAAGATGATCAGAGCTACGCAAGGTTAGCGATCGTTTTCGTGTTGGAAGATAAAAGGAAGTTGGGAAAAATTATGTATACTTACGCTTTCGGAATTCTCGCTTCAGCTGACGACGAAGCACGTGGAAGTAGTTTGCGGGAGAAGTCATGCAGACGATTTCCATGTTGCAATCTTGGTGCGCTCGGTCAATGGCGCTCTCATCTTCTGGCCATGACCTTCCCTCTTCGTTGCACATCAGCAAAAACCTCTCGGGTCGAGCGGAGGAGTGCTCAGCACCCTGGCCATCAAAGCCATGGGGCAGAGAAAGAACGATTCCAGATCGATCGAGCCACTTTGACTCTCCCGCAACAATGAAATTGTCAATCATGACCTGCGTGTTGTTGGCAAAGTCGCCAAACTGTGCTTCCCACATGACCAGCGGATTAGGGTCCGCGAGCGTCACCCCGTACTCAAAACCCAAGGCGCCAAACTCGCTCAGGGGAGAGTTTGCGGCATGGAAAGGGGCCTGTTTGGCCGAGAGCTTGCTCAGGGGCGTCCACGTCTCACCGTTGACCTGGTTGTGCAGAACCGAATGCCTCTGCGAGAACGTCCCACGCTGAACGTCCTGGCCAGTGAGCCGGACTGGGTGGCCATCCAGGCAGAGCGTCCCAAAGGCCAATGCCTCTGCGGTTGCCCAATCAACGGAGCCGTCCTTGAAGGAGCTGAGGCGGCCGGCCAGAATTCGCTGCAGGTTGGGGTGGAGCTCAAACCCTTCTGGCACACTGCTGACTTTTTCGGCAATGTCCTGCAGAACCACATGTTCGACGGATGTTGAGGCAGCAGTATACTGATTCGAAGCCAGTGCAGAAGGTGTGGGAAGCGCGTCCCAGGCAGGAGGGAACGTCTTTCTCTCGGAAACATAAGTCTTGCTAGCCTCAAAGTTCTCATTCAGACGTTCTCCGACCCATTTTCTCTGTTCATCAATCTCCGCAGCTGTGAAGGTACCTTCGGACACCAACTTGTTGATGTACATCTCCATGACGGGAGTCTGGCTGGATACCTGCTTGTACATTATTGGCTGGGTGAAGGTGGGCTGGTCAAATTCGTTATGGCCAAATTTGCGATAACAAACCAGGTCAATGACAATGTCTTCCCGGAACTCAGCCCTCCAGTCGGCAGCAAGCTGGCACACAAAAGTAACGGCCTCTACATCGTCGGCGTTGACGTGGATGATTGGGGCATTGATGTATTTGGCCAGGTCAGATGCGTAAGGAGTTGACCGCGAGTGCTCCACGTCGGCGGTGAAGCCAATCTGGTTGTTGACGATAACTCGAATCGCGCCTCCAGTTTGGTAAGCATCAAGCTTCGACAGGCCCAGAGTTTCGTAAACCACGCCTTGGCCAGCAAACGCAGCATCTCCATGCAATGTGAGGCACATAGTACGCTTTCGGTCCTTGTCATCTTTGAGTTGCTGCGAGGCATATGCTGAACCTGTGGCCACAGGATCCACAGCCTCCAAATGTGAAGGGTTTGCCAAAAGCGAAAGACCAACTCGTCTGCCTTCTGCCGTCGTTCGATGGCCATCGTGTCCCAAGTGGTACTTGACATCACCCGTCATACCAGGAAAATCTGTCCTGACACGACCAGCGAATTCGGCCAAGATGGCTTCGCGAGGTTTTCCGTAGACAGTCCCAAGCATAGTCAGCCTGCCCCTATGACAGCTGCCGATTGTGATGTCCTCAATCCCATGGACATCGGCGCTTCGGTCGATGATGGACGTGATTCCAGGCGCGAGACCCTCTGCACCGTCGAGACCAAATCGTTTCTCAGTCGGGAATTTGGTAGCGATGAAGCGCTCGAAACTTGTGCTCCAAATTAAGCTGTCGAGGATGCGACGTTTCTCGTCTTGCGAGAATTTAATGGGAGACGGGGTCTCGAGCCTCTCACGAAGCCATTCACGCTTTTCGGCGTCGGGGACGTGCTGGTACTCAACTCCGATGCTCTTGCAGTAGACAGATTCGCAGGCTGTGATGATCCCACGCAAAGTCATCGATTTACCTCCGCTTTTTGCAAAATAAGGGAGTATTTCTTGCCCAAGTGTAAATTGCCGATCCATGTCGGCGGATGTGAATCCATAATGTGCTGGGTCGAGCTCTTTGGGCCGCCCAGGATGCACCCCTCGGCCGTTTTCTCTAAGACCCAATGGGTCGATTTTGGCCACAGCATGGCCCTGAGACTGGTACGCTGAGACAAGCCTCACAACTTTGAGATGATCTTGGATCTGGCTACTTGGGTTTACCAGCCCGGTCCTCAGAGCCGGGTCTCTTGATGATATATAGCCCGGTGGAAGCTGGACAGCTTGATCCGGAGAGCGTGATCTGTCCTCCATGTTTTTAAAATATGTGCGCCACGAAACGTGGACAGAGTCCGGTGCTTGCTTCCAGGACTCGTACATTTCATCAATGTAAGAAGCAGCAGATCCATGGAGGAACGACTCCTCTACAGTCTGTTTGTACATCGATTAGCCAACAGTTCCCCACATCATCCAAAGCGTCGAGACTTACAGGGGCGGGAAAAGCAGGTGGCGACGCTTCTGCTTGTGCTGTGGCATAATTTCTGCTCCCACCACCTTGGGACAACTTCTGTCCTGTTTTGCTAGATCCCATAGTGGTAGAAATGCATTGGCGAAGCTCAATTCCTCGAACCGACCGACGGGCTAGTGTCTTGCACCTTGCGGCGCCTGGCCGAATATTGCGAAGCATTCTGACGGTGAGCCGGTGACAGGAGCCGAAAGTTGACAAATCAAGGAATCATGCAAGCAAAAGGCGGACAGCCTAGTAGAATATTGTAGATGGGCTTCAAATTATCTACCGCTCAAAGCATATGTCTTTGAGGAGGTTGAAGATGCAACTCATTCAAGAAGTCAAGTAAAGTCTGGACAGGGATGCCCCATCCGAGGCAACTAGACTCGACACCCACGGCAATGCCATGGACGCCGAAGCGGAGAATCATCTTGCCCATGACACTTGGCGGGATTGGCAAACCCGGGAAACCACCAGTGACCGCTGACTCGGTTGGCTTCTTAATGCTCGGATACAATGCAGCTTCATGCTTGAAGGTTGCCAGGACCAATCAGAACCGTGCTGTGGTGGAGTGCCTCGGGCGTGACATCCGAGGATCACCAGGGAATTGGAGGTCTCCACAAGAGCTTGGTGCTTTCAATCGCCATCTTGAGGAACAAGGTGGTCGCAATACAAGGGACTCGGCAAAGCAAGTAGCCTAGTCAGTGAGAAATTATGGTCTTGCTTTGTCAAACTATGCGAATGCATTCCTCATTCTCTATTCTGGCGAGCTATAGGCCCATGTCTAGAAAGAGAACAGACAACAAGAGCTAGGATTGTGCATTCACTAAGAGAACCTCATCCCATCCATTCACCGCGCAGTCAACAGCTAGGTAGCCTTAAAAAAAGTATTATGTTGGATTGAACTTTGCAAATGCAGCATATGATTGCATCGAATAATCGCCACTTTAAACGAAAAGCACCGGCCCATGCAACCACCCCAGTGATTCATCAATGTCTAGTTATAAGCTATTCCAACCCACTTTTTACATGTAAACCTCTAAAATACAATTCTTTCTTGTCCTATTTAAACAAGAAGCATGCGAGAGGGGTCCTCGATGTTCTTCTTGATCGTGTTCAAGAAGGTAACGGCCTCACGGCCGTCAATGAGACGGTGGTCGTAGGTCAAGCTGATGTACATCATCTAAAACGTTGCCAATTAGTCATCTGCATGTGCACTGCACTTCAATTTTCATCAACTCACCTTTCGGATCACAGCCTCGCCGTTAATAGCCATTACACGGTCCTGCATGCCGTTCATGTTGAAGACAGCGGCCTGGGGGTAGTTGATGAGAGGAGTTCCGAACATGGAACCAAAGGGACCAGGGTTGCTGATGGAGAAGTTACCACCCTCAAGGTCATCCATGGTCAATTTGCCATCACGGGCCTGGTTAAAATTGTTAGCTTATGCGCAAGCTATAAAAACTGAGAGCATAATCTCTCACCTTCTTGGCCAGCTCAGCGACTTCGCGCTCAATCTCAACGATGCTCAAAGTCTCTGCGTTCCTGATGACGGGAGTAATAAGACCCTTGGGGGCGGAAACAGCAATGCTGATATCAACATAGTCGCGGAAGGTAATGATCTCCTTCTCAGTGTCGATGGAAGCATTGACCTGAGGGACACGCTGAGCAGCAAGGGTGGCAGCCTTGGTGAAAGCTCCCATGTATCCCAGACGAACACCGTGCTCCTCGGCAACCTCCTCACGGTACTTGGAGCGCCAGGCAATCAAGTTGGTCATGTCAACTTCCTGCATAGTGGTGAGGGATGCGCAGGTGTTTTGAGACTGCTTGAGGCGGGTAGCAATAGTTTTTCGCATGCGGCTCAACTTCTCCTGATAGTTAAGTGTTTGTTAGTCTTGACCAGCTAAGACAGAAAGCTTGCGGATGACTTACAACTCGCTCTCCGCGAGAGGGGCCAGCAGAGGCCGACGCAACGGGCTCGGGCTGAGTCTGCTTGGGAGCAGGAGCCGGAGGAGCAGCTGGAGCTGCGGGCTTGGGGGCCTCAGGAGCGGCGGCCTTTTCCTCGGCCTTGGGCTCAACAGGCTTGGTCTCCTCCTTAGCTTCCTCCTTGGGGGCCTCTGCCTCAGGCTTCTTAATGGCACCAGCATCGTCACCGGTCACGATACGGGCGAGGTCCTGGCCGACGACAACGGTGTCGCCCTCGGCGGCAAAGTATTCGGCAATGACGGCAGCCTCGGGGGCGTTGACGGCGACGTCGATCTTGTCGGTCTCAATGCTGGCAATCTCTTCGTCGGCCTCGATGGCCTCGCCGACCTTCTTGGGCAGGGAGGAGAGGGTTCCCTCGCTAATGGACTCGGCCATCGGGGGCACCTTGACGATAATTTCGGCATTGAGGGCGGAGGAGCTGCTGAAGAGGCGGCGCTGGGGGTCGACGGCACCTCGCTGGCAGAGGAGGGCGCTGTGGGTGAGGGCGGCGACGCGGCGAGCGGGCTGGATCTTGGGGACGGCGCGCGACAGGTTAAGGAGGCCGGTCGCGGCCTTGATGCGCACAGCGGAAGCCATCTTGAGCTGCTGGCAGGAGAGAATGAGTGGTGGGAGCAACGAGGGCAAGGTGGGAACAAGGTCAAGTTTAAGCGGATGGACCCCGTCGTGAAGTCATCGCACGGGCACCCCCCAGATTTTCGGCCAAGAGCCAATTGGACCGCAACGAATTCTAAACTTGGGATTTCGCCCCAACGAGAACGAGCAAAACGGGCACGCGAAACTGAGAGGTATTTGATTACAGCTCAGATAGCATATCACCAGCCACTTACAGCCTCGCAAGGCTCGGAATTGTGCTTTGAAGCTCCGACTTTTTTACATCGTGACTCTCCTTATTACCGAGCTCGGCTATGGTCTCCGGCACTTACAGTTACAAGACAAAAATCCGACACCATCTCACAGTATATTCCTGGTGTGAGATAACTATGTTCACACCGTGTTCCCTTCAAGATTGTCCAGAAAGGATGAAATAAACGCGTATACATGATGAATAAAAGTCATTGTCGGATTTTAATCCAAAATATGAACGAATTTTCGATTTTATTCTATTCCATTTGATCTTCCATACCGTCTCCTCAGCAGCACTTGAGTTGGAACAAGCACTGTGTGGTGTTTCAGACTTTTGTCCTGCTACTTCCGACGACAACGAAACAAATCCACGCTGGCCAAGAAAATGCTGATTCACTGAAATTTCGGGTTAATATTTCATCTTAATTTTTCCTATCTCTTGGCTAATTCCTATCTCGCCCTTAGTCTTGCGCTGGCTTGGAGGAAGCTCTCATTCACTTGCGGCAATGTTCGGCATAGCTCCACGAAAGTGAAACGGAATCTTCGGCGAAAGCCTATGACCTCACCGATGTGGCTGGTCTGAGCACTGCGCCACACTTTAGCACGCATTCAGATATGACATCGAACGGTTGCGCAAATATGGCTGTCATTATTGGGAACGAAAAGAAAAGTGATCCCCGATTAATATTTTTTTATCATGAGTATCAATAGGACTATTCATATTCCTCTGTAGACTAACCATCCTAGAGAAAAACAATGATCGTCCTGGAGCGAGTGTTCTACTACGCTCTTGATCTGAATATGTGCCGAGTTATAACATGCCGCCACTTACAAAGAATCGAAGATTGTGTTTCTTCACTATGGTAGAAGTAGGTAAGTCGGCGTCCCTCTGATGCTAATTAGAATTCCTGCCAGCTTAACATCTGCAGAATCAACGGCAATCAAAATGAGAGATAGGTTAGAAATGACTTGGAAGAAAATAATATACATCTATATACTTTACCAATACCCAATACATTCATCCTTCTAACCAGAACTCCGATCCCGCCAGCTGAGATGTCTATGATTTTGTCTATCCTACAAATGAAACAAAGGAAATGCCAATATTGCGAGTTAAGCCGCAGCCGGTGCAGCAATTCCAACCAACTTCGCATCCTCCAGCTTGACCTTGATTTCTGCGACTTCACTCTTCCCCTCGTGCGCCTCCAAGAGCTCCGCTCGCTTGTTGAGAAAGCTCAGATAAGTCTGCCAGACGACGGCGATGCTACCGGTGAAGATGGAGCGGTACTCCATCGGAATAAAGGTAAAGGCGATGGCAGTAAACGGGGGCCAAAACTTGGCCGAGTTAATGAAGGACTGGGGGACAGTGTTCTTGACCCGCTCGACGGCTCCGTCTATGCCATCGCCGGACAAGACGGCCTGAGCACCAAAGAAGAAGGTGTTGAAAGTTGGCGTGTAGACGATCTGGCTGACGACGATTTTGGCGGCGAGCGACAGCCACCGCGATGAGTAGTTGAAATTATTTGAGAGGAAAATAAACCTGGGTCGTGTTAGCCTCTGCACTAGGATAAGCAGGATTGTTGCTTTTTCGCACCATCTGTAGTTGGGGATCGCAGCCATGCCACCAATAATCAAATTCCGGACAGTTCTGAGCGGGTCGTAGTCATCACCCCCGATGCTCTGGGCACTGAGGTCTCCGCAGAAATAGATGAAGAGGGCTGTCCAGAACTGCGTTTTATACGGTCGCGCCCTCTGCGATCTACCATATGCCTGCGCCAGCCTTGTCAAGGGACCGAGCCGCTGCCAGATGGGGAGCGGCGCGGCGGCGGCGACAGCAGCGGCCGTCGTCGCGTTGGCGGTGGTGGTGGTGGTGGTGGTGGTGGTGGTGGTAGTGGTGTTCGATAGGGGCTTTGGCTCGAGGCCTTTATTATTAGCGCCATCGCCAGGGCCTTTGATAGGGGACGACGACTGCGGGCGGCGCTGGAGCTGGAAAATTCGCCCTCGAGGCCCGGCGCCGAGACCCAGGCCGGTCCTCCGGGCGGAGGCGCGGAGCAGCATGGTTGGCATGGCGGTCGGCGGGAATTTTTTTTTTTTTTTTGGTTTGGTTGCAAGGTGAGAAGTCGGCCGTCCGCCAAGGGAGAGGATATTATCAATCCTTCCCTCGGCCGCGATGCCGGCCGAGGTCGGTCTCCCGCGAAAAATCCGCCACGTTGGGTGCGAACGGGTCTCGGGGAACGCGTTAGCGCCTTTCCAGCATTACCAAACCTAGAGTCGCCGCCCCAAACAGATTGGCTCAGGCCCTGGGACAGTGGGGGCGCGACCGGGATTCGTCGGGTATCTATTGATGATATCGGCAATCAAATCGGGACCACGCTCCGTACAGGCAGGTCATCGCGAGCGAGCCGACTGGCTGTTGTCTTTTCAACGCTGCAATAATCATCAACACGTACATACTTCAGCCCCTCGTCTGACTCATCACCATGGAGTGGAGAAACTGGCTCAGTTTCAACGTGAGTCATCATCCTTCTCAAAGTAGCCGCAAAGTCCTAAAAAAACGTATTCTGTAATTACAAAATTTCAAGCCAAGATCAGATACAACTACGATACAGTGTGCTCCAAATGTCCCACGTTCTTTTCCGCTATCTTTTTCAACGTTCCTGGATGTTTTACTTTGCTCCGGATCAACTCGGATTTCTCATCGTAGTGACAACTGAGCAATGCCAGAGTGGAAGCTTTCCAAAGGGGCACCTGGCGCCTGGTGCTATTCCAAATGATGGTCACAATGGTGAATAAAATGGCCACTATCTCCACTGCCAGAGGGTATACCCCCCATAACCAGTTGATAGAGACATACGATATGGTCTCTACCCTTCGCCCTTGGGCAAGCTGTTTGTTCGGCCCTGAGCGTAGGTAGTCCGTCATGCTGGTGGCCATGGTCTTGAATCTCTCTTGCAGATCGACATCGCCATCCAGGGCAAGGCTGATGCCGGGATTTGGGTTTTCGCCGCTCTCAACCCAGTACGAAACAATCGGACTGGACGTTAAGAAAGAAGTCAGGGCCATCAGGTCAAATTTGCCCACCTGCAGGGGCGGAACATTGTCGTTGTCGAATTTGTAGACGCTGCGTTCGAGATTTTTTCCGTCGCTGCTCGCTGCCCAATGTTTGTTACCAAGTTCAATTTGACGAACCTCTCCAAAATCAAAGCTGCTTCCATTCGAGGCCGCATTAATGTATTGATAAGCCGTGACGCCGAGACTGCACTCAGTAATGTTGATATTCAGGGGATCCAAGAATTGATCTCCCGGAGTGGCTCGGTACACTGCTATTTTCGCGATTTCTGGCAAACCTGATAAAGTTTTGGTATCATTCCAACTACCGTCGATCTGCGAAGTAACGTTGATGTAGATTCTCGTTGCTGATGTGGAATTGACTTGGAAGGAAGACAATGCAATTTTACCGGGTGTTGTCATGTTGCACTTGTAGTCTACTTGGTTGGAATCGAAGGCGCATTTTCTTGTCTTCAAGGTGGCCATGGTGACGTTTTTGCATGTTGCACCAAACCCCAGCGATACTTGAGTCTCGTTCCAGACGCAGGAACCCTCGCAGCTGAATATGGGACTTGTGTTAATGCCGTAAATTCCTTTCATCACAGCTGCTTGAAGCTGCAAGTCTGGTAGTGCACCTAGAACTTCCGATTAGCCCCAGACGGTCGGTTCACGGTCGTATCGAAGGCATACCAGTGGTAATTATGGCAGGGATTAACTTCCTGTTATATTCATGTGCGAAACCAAATGAAGCGTTTCCGCCGGGACTAGTGATATTCCGAGGTTGTGTTTTAATGATCTGTTGCACAAAGGGTGTAAAGAATTGTGCCAACACGGTGATCAATGCTCCGATGATAGCCATGTTCCAGCTTCGAGAGCTGATGATGAATGTGAGCGATCCCATGAAACCTCTACTCGCCTCATCAAACTTCTGCAGGTGAATGATCTTGCGAGATTGTGCTTTGAAAAATAGCCATTTTAACTGACTGATGCATGAGCTCACATGGTGCATCATGAGAGCAGTGCAAATAGTTGTGAGTAATGCAATGCTCGCCGTCAGACTCGGAATTGGGAAAAACCATTTTGAGAGAGGCTTTTCATTCATCCACCACAGGAGCACTATGATGGCAACAGTGCATGTTGAACTGAGAGCACAGGTAATCATTTCAATAAGCCATCCATCCTTTGAAAAAGTGCCGGGGCTCGGCTCTCGGGGGGGACTTTCGGTATCGGGATGCCAGCCCGATCCCTGGTACCCCAAGTCGACGTCGTCGGTCTCTGTTGGCTCATATTCAGTTGCGTTGTGGCCCTCACGTCGCATATTGGCGGCTGTGCACTGACAGACACTGGAGTACCACAGAAAATACCGATGCAGGTCAGAAAGCGGACTGCCAGAAAGTTTATAATGCTGAGCTAGTTCTCGATATGGTTGATTCAAGACAATGGAACCACGAAAATCATACCACTACCCGAGGCAGAGGCAGTCATATATACTCATCAGCCCACAAGCATCTGACTGTTCTTTAGATTGTCTACACGTGGTGAAACGAGAAGTTCGGCCTATTAGCTCTAAATCACTGGAACATCGCCACTTCAACTGGATGGTGGCTGTTGTACTATAAGTCGGCTACCAATCGCTGTCCAAAGAAATCAACTCCGGACTAACCCAAATGTCTTTACTCCAGGCGCCCTGCGAGGCGCAGTCTCTCAAAAAAAGAAAACTAAACCACGGTGAGGGTCCGAGCAATGGACCTGCTCGCCAGGTTGCCTATCGATGGATTCCCCTCTCCTCAGCTGCCAAAAGAGCACGCGGGCTCGAAATCCGCGGGCTTTTTTAAGGGTCAGACCTTTCATTTATTCACCAACCCTGGCCGAGTAGATGATGTGCATTTCGCTTTGGACCCTGCCTTGTTGTCCATCAATTAGAATGTATTCTGGCCGACTCGCGTCCTAGTATGTATGATTACAGGGGTGCAGATCACACAAGGCCCGGTCAGCTGGGCATTCCAGCTGAAAAGGTTGTGTCGGTTCTAAACCATGCACTAACTTTTGGTGCCGAATACCGATTGGCTCGGCTATATGGCCGGATATGAGCTGAGCTGCCCTGCTGCCCAACCCCAGATGGCAGAGCCTCGTCAAGCAGAGCCTCATCAGGCATCTGGGAGTGAAGAAACCACCCGTGAAAATGGTTTCGCGGTGGGATGATGAAGACTTGGCTTGGAGTAATTCATGAGACACTCCTTCTCTCCTACCATATCCATACACGGCATTTCGCAATAGGACACGTCTCCTCTAAATTTTGCTGCACTCGCCTATGATTTTGCACGTTTTCAGAGCAACAAGGCTAACACGGTTACGTGGTTTTACGCAATAGGGTAGATGTTATACTGAACAAACAGTGAGTTGGATAGCAAGGTAGAGAAATAGGCAGATCACTGACTACCAAGAATTGGAGCTTGTCTCGTCATTGAGCGGACTGCGTGTCAATAGTCCAGCGAGAGAGGATCTTTGGGTGGATGCGAATCCATCTTCATAAAATTTTCCTTATGAAAATTTGAACATTCGTGCGGTGTGGCTTCTTCGAGGCCAGCCCGTAAATTCATTAACAATCTCGTCGCATTTTCAAATGTCACACCCTGTACCGTTTTTCAACCAATCACCTCCTTGAGACTTGGCCTTGCTATTTTTCATGTCAGCATCGAGTCCGAGAAAATTTGTTAACAGGGGCAAGATGCTTTCTTGGTACCGAATAATCAAAATGTACACCCCAATGGTAAAGAATGCATGGCACGAAGTTCAGGTGATAAGTCTTGGCCGCTCGAGACTGTTGGCACAGAATTGGTAGTCCTGGACTCACCTGCCATACTAGAAATCCCGCATAAAGCCTATAGTCAAACTTGGTAAACTGCTAAATAATTCTAGTCACCTTTATGAAGAACTTTTTGTTTATTACTTGTCGCATCTCCACTATCTTCGTCTAGAACATTGCCCAGAACGGTGATCCAAGACCTTCGCAGATTGGATTACCGTATATCCCCTGTCCATGCCTCTCAATTTCTCGGCCTTGAGATCTAAAAAAAAAAAACCCTAAATTTATGTGCTACTGTATCTAAGCGTCTATGTAATAGGAGTAAACCCATGCGCTATCAAGTTCAACGGCCGGACATTCGGACATGTGCTCTCGGGTCCGGGGATAGTCCCCACTAAACGGAATGCACCAAGCGCAACACCCACCGCGGCCTGAACAGGTCAAACCTTGTCGGCAGGCTCCGTGGCCCCCAAATTTACGAAAACGATTAACATGGCACAAGTTAAGCGCGTCATAACACAGAGGGCGGAATATATGTTCATCATGCGAGGTAGATTTGCACGGCTAAGGGTGGGTATTTGACTTAGCACTAGATCAACCGTGCCGAACACGAGATTTTCAGCACCTACAATTGAGATTGACAACCGCAAGAGATGTGCCAGTTTCCGATAATTTGTATCACTTCAATATCGGCGTTGGAAACTGAAAGACTTCACCCGGTGCGTTGCCCTAGACTAGGAACAACTCCAGCTACTCGGGCGGGGGACATTCGAAAAGGGAAAATGAGTCGTCAGTCCACAAATTGATGAATTCTTGCATGCCTTGACCGTAAACTATTGAAGTTTGAAGAGTTGGAGTGGCTTTCATCTGAACCCGGTGGAGCATTGGCAACCTGGGTAATGCACCGCACTCTCCACATTGTGCTCAGACACTACACTAGCTGGGACAATTCTAAATGATGGAGACATCAAGCGTCGGTCCTTGGCGCTTTCCGTTGAGATGCTGAAGAAAAGAAGAGGAAGAAAAGACGAGGGAAGAAAAGAATAAATACCGTTGAAATCCCATCACTTGTGGTTTTGCAGCATCGCAACACAAAACAATCAGCACATTAGCCATTCTGGCCATCCTCACAACTTTTGCACCATGTTCCTTCACAAATTGTTGCTTCTTTCCGCTGTTGGATCCGGAGTCCAAGCCCTTCCTTCCATTGCTCGACAGGAACTCGAGAGCTGCCTGACTGATGCAGTCGGCGGAGATGCCTCACGAGCACAGTTCAGACATGAAGCGAACTACGTTGTCAACGATGTCAAGTACTACAATCTCAACTACAAGTACAATCCGCTTTCTGTTGTGTATCCGAACAGCACCAAGGAAATTTCCAGTGTTCTCGGTTGCGCTTCGAAGAACAAGAGAAAGGTCCAGGCTCGCAGTGGTGGCAAGGACTTCATCAACAAATGTGAGTCCTTCCTGTTCTTTTGATTATTCTTTTTTTTTGGACTTAGTAGCTGATTCTAACCATCTTTGCACTTTTTAGGTCTTGGAGGCGAGGATGATGCTGTAGTCGTCGATTTGAAACACTTCAGCAGCGTTCAGTACGACTCAGCAACCGCAGTTGCCACCGTGGGACCCGGTAACCTTCTGAAGCCCATGGTGGAAGCGCTGGAAAAACAAGGCCGCTGCATGCCTCACGGTTCTTCTGCTACGGTGGGCGTGGGTGGTCACATCATGGTCGGTGGAATGGGATTCCTCTCCCGTCAGTATGGCCTCGCCGTCGACAACCTCTTGGAAGTCGAGGTTGTTCTGGCCAATGGAACTATTACGCGCGCCACCAAGGACCAGAACCAAGACTTGTTCTGGGCCATGAGGGGAGCGGGTGCCAGCTTTGGCATTGCCACCGAATTTAAATTCCAGACAAAGGCCAAGCCCCAGGAAGTTGTTTCTTTCTCTTATACCTACACTTCCTCTGACAAGACTGTTATTTCTGGAGCCCTGAAGGCATACCAGAAGCTCATGGCAGATTCGAAGACGTCGCGTAAGCTTGGGGCTTCCGGAACGCTTTCCAGTTCCTCTTTGGTTATAAACGGCGCATTTTTTGGCACCCAGAGTGAATTTGAGGCTTTGGGTTTGGATTCTCAGATGCCGACGCCGACAAATAAGACGGCAGTGCCTACATCTTGGATGGGCTTCATGGACGGCCTTTTTACCCAATCCAACAATCTCCCATCCCCCGATCATCTTTATGTCAGAGACACCGCTGTGGCTCACGACACGGTCCCTTCAGACGAGGCCGTCGACAAGTTTGTTGATTACGTTTTGACGACCGACGCGGGCTCTGCCCAGTGGATCTTCCTCTTTGACCTCTACGGCGGCGCCATGAACGATGTCGCCAGAGATGCTACTCCGTTCCCTCACCGAAACGTCGCCTACTTCCTCACGGCTTACGCCAGCACTGGACTGGACACTGTGACGCCAGAGACGACACAGAAGTTTGTCGACACGGCTCTGGAAACCCTCCAAAACAACCAGCCCGACAAGTACCTCAACTATGCGGGTGTTCCCTCGAAGCGCACCACCTCACCGCAAGCAAAGTACTGGGGCGCTAACCTAGCAAGGCTGGAGGAGATCAAAAGCAGCATTGACCCTGATGATTTGTTTTCCACTCCCCAAAACGTGAAACCGAAGACCGCGTAAGCCGCACTGTTGGCTGGATCCTCGTGGACTGCTACTTTTGCGACGGATCCGAACGGACATTGAGACATATTGGTATTTTATTGTATATAGTCCGCAATCCCTCATTGTCTGTTTAGAACTTGTATGGATAGCATTGGTTAGATTACACTAGATCAAGATTCGTTTACAAAAAAATTTTCTTTTGAATTTAGTTTGCATGGCCAGTGGTGGTTGTGCATGATGCTTAGATGTACCGTCCCTTTTGTCGTTCATCTCTCGGTCAATTGTGGCCCGTAATCTCGCTCCGTACGCAAACAACACCATCCTTTTCAACCGCAATGCTCCAGACGTCCCCATCATCTGTGCTTCTGACTTCTGAGGTCCGGATATGATATGTCTGACCAGCGTACAGAGGTGACATGGCGCGGTAGGAGATGCTGCTCGGGCCCTGGCCGTTGCCGTGAACGTCCTTCCAGTAGTTCAAAAGATTGATGAGGTTCAGAGGGCCGTGAACTACCAAGCCAGGGTGACTCTCAACATTTTGGGTCCAGCTTTCGTTGTAGTGGATTTTGTGGCCATTGAAAGTGAGAGCGGAGAACCTGAACAGGCCGACGGATGACCATCGAAGCTCTCGAGTCGGAAAGCCTGGGTGTGGCATTAGCAAAATTTCAACCCTCATCTCATTTTCGGTATTCTTACCATTATTTCCATCAGAAATGTCCCTGATTGAAGAAGGACCATCGGTTACATCTGTGAGTGGCTTCGGTGCTGAGGTCACAGCGTTGGGGTCAATCTCAGGTCGAAAGACCCAGGAGCGCTGATCAGTAAGAGCCAATCCGTTGGGACCCCAGAATTCTTTTTCAACCTCGACCAAAACCATTTCTCCAGCTGATCGGCTCTTTTTGGCTGTGGCGCTCACGAGGCGCGTTCGCTCCTCGACAACGTCGCCAACCCTGAGCATTGCTCCACTCGATGGCGCAGGCCATGTCATCTTTCCGCCCGCCCACATTCGACGGGTGAGCGGAGCCGATGCGTTGAATGTGCGGTCAGTTCCATCCGCGCCGAGCTCTTTCTCGGTGCCATTGGGCGTAAAATACGCGAGGTGGTAGCCTTGGGGCACTGGGGTGCCGTCAACGGGGGGCAAATCAGCAATGTCAGCGCCGTCAATTGATGTCTGGCCAAGGGTGAGAGCCAGCTTCTGCAATTGGTTCCCGTCAATGAGTTGCCGGCGAACAAACGACTTTCCTGCAAAATTGTCGTGCAAATAAAGAGAAGCCTCGGCGGCAGTGGCCTTGGACCGCCGTGATGATGCTGCGAAGCATCGACGTTGTTCCGAGACGACTCGATGTACCCAGCGATGGGACTGGCGGAGTGTTGGCTGTGCCATGATTTGCCGTAGAATTGGGGGTCAACAGGCAATCAATTTGACCTGTATAAGAAGATACTAAGAGAAACTCTAAAAGCTCACTAGAAGCCAACCATCAGGCGGTACAGTCGTCTTGTTCAAGTACCCGGAATGAACTGGCTGTGTAAGCATCACTGGGACTAGCACGAGTGGGGGCCGGGAGGTGGAGCCAGATCACTGTAGAGCTTCGGCTAACACTTGAGTAACCGAAGAAACCGAGCCAACTCGAAACTCGGATGTCCTATCCGGCTACAAAGACCGACCCAAGAAATTCAAGCTCTCCATTTGGATTGGGTTGTCAGCTTGGAGCACGAGACCCAAGTCAGCGACACCATCTTCGCCTTCCCAAGGCCCGTACAACATGTTGAAGTACTGGTCCTCGAATGATTTGGTCTGGGCCTGCGTCCGCGGGGTTGGGAAATCGAATCTTTCTTCAACTTCCTGCGCATCTTCACCCCCATCGCAGCCTTGCTGGTTCTGTGAAACCAAGAATGGCTCTGGTGTGCTGGTGCTCTCGGTGTTGGCTTCGGCATGTGCTGTCCCATGTAACCGTTTTGCAATGGATTCGTCGAGATACTGGAGAAACAGGTCAAGCACGTTGTTGTTAATTCTCCAATACTTTTGAATCTCTTGAAGCGCCAGAAGACACATCTGGGCTCGATGTTCTGCTATTCTTCGTGTGACGTCAACGCCTCTTTTGATGCTGAGGGCATGGATGCATAGTGCCGCAAAAAGACTTGTGATTCTACGTCCGCTGTTAGTGAAGCACATTTATAGAGTATGTGACTACTCACAAATGCATCTGCCCGTAGCGAAGCGTTCCTTGTGCCAGCATATCCTCTGCAATTCGGCTAATACGCGAGGCAGCCATCACGGCAATCTGTCCATGGTCATCCTCGCCCTTGTGTTTTAGAAAACTATGGCGATGGATCAAAATTCGTATGTGGCTAAAAGAAATTAGCAAACTTGTTTAAGGTCAAATTTGACCTGTGCATGGCTTACTTATAGGCAAGGTGAAGGAGATGTGACCACACTGAAGCATTTCCATCCTCGACGCCACTTCCTAATTCTTCAGGTAAGCTCCGTTTCCAGGCTTCCAGGGCGCCGTCAAGTTCCTTGACTTGCTGTGGAGTCGAAGGAGGTCTTCTGGGCAAGAAGTGAACATCAATGACGCGGCCAACTAAGTCTATCAGCAATGTTTTCGTATTTTGGTGCGGTAGCTGGGCACTCACGTATTCGTGCAATTTCAACCATTTTAATCGCATAACTTATGTGTTCAGATTCACACGAACCAAAGAGTGAGGATTCCTGGCTCGCCACCTCGGATTCAAGATCCGAGGGGCTCAACGGCTCAATGTCACAGTCATCGTCCCTTATTCGACTCGGCAGCCCCAAGGAAGCGGCAGCCTGACGTTCGCGTACCTATTCAACATGATTAGCTTGTACAAATAGGCTGTCTCATTCGTCTTACGTAAATCGACCACCAAATCCTTCTTCTTATTCTCGCTGAGTGGGGATCTCTGGTTGTAAATTTTGCCCTGCATCACTCCCATTAGAGCATACTTCGCAATGAAGATTGGGAGTGACTTACGATCTGTGGAGACCATACGACTCCGCGACTCCAATAACAACTCCCAACCAATAACGGACGTCTCTAACATCCGATGGGCCCCCTCGCCAGAAGCTCATGAGAAACAATGACTGGATCAATGTAATTTGGTCCTTCTCCCAATCCGCATGAAACAGCAATCTTGCTCGTGTGTATAGGAGTGACTTCGCCTCTGAGCGATCCTTGAACCCCATTGAGATGATGGTATCGTGATCACAATATGTGGCGCCAATAAAAAGCATAGACTGGAGCAAAAGATATGATACGTCATAGCTGGCGAGTCGGCGAGTGAAGTCAGCCCTATCCAGTATAGGGAAGCACGGGTGGAACCAGGTAAAATAAGCTTGCAGCGCCGGAATACATGTTGCCAGCTCAGGCAATGTGAGAGCGCCTTCGTCACGAAGGTAGCGTGCTGTCCCAGAACTAACACGATCGCAACTAGCAGGCGATGCGCCTTCTAGAGCAGACTGAGGGGTGCTTATTGGGAACAAAAGTCTAGCCTTTTGCTTGTTTCCATTTTCTTCTCCATTTTGGTTCGATTCCTCGCCCTGTCGAGGCCGACCGGGCACCAAAGTGAGAAAGCTGGACTCTCCAAAGAATAACGTTCCAGGAGCTGCTGGGTCAGTCGATGGCGAAGGTGTCCTAGCAATAAGCCTTGCATCCGATGCATCGACATTTGCCTGAGGGCTGGTGACGGAGCTGACACCAATGGAGGATGAATTTGGAATTGTATGAAGGGAAGATAAGACAGTCACATCTTCGCTTGCGGCTTCTGAGGTCAGAGCGACGGATGTATTATTTTTCCGCCTTGACTTCCGAGGGTATCTAGACAGGATTATTCGCATCAACCATTCCATTCGTGACATAAATCCCAGAAGCGTATCCTCACCTTCCCCTGCGAGATGGGAGCACTTCACATTTGGCTCCCGACGTTTGGCAATTGGAGCAAGGGTTGGACTCTGCCACATTGCACCGCACCCTCCGAGCATTGCACTCGCGGCAAGCCTGTTTCGCGCGCGCACGCTTGGCCGGGGGGCTGCCATTTGGAGGTGTGCGCTGTGGCTCTCCCTCTTGCGCATCCGACGACGCTGCCGTTGGAGACATGGCGGGCCAAGATTGGCGTGGGCGCGGGCGTGTAAGTGGTCGGTTTCTTGGGACGGCAATTCCAGCCGTGGACTCTCGGGGTGTGTCTCGCTTATATGCTTTGTAGAAGCCGGCCGTGGTGGGAACAGAGAGTGTGGGGAAGTGCTTATCCTCACCCACTTTTGTACCCGGGAACCATAACCGACGCTAGCAAAGATGCCATGCCACGATCGGATCGTGACCAAATAAGCGGCGCAAGCGTGGGACAATCTGCTGCTTGGATGGTGCAAAAAATAGCCTATTCAATTGACTTTTTAGGTGAGGGAGTACATTCATCGGGGACATTAGAATATCACCCCAATGCGTCTTCATTATTAATGGCGATTGGCCCATGAGCAAAGTTCACACCTCAGTCAGACAATCAGGCCAGTAAAAAAGGTAGAGCATGTCATAACATTCTAAATGCTTATTCTATATCCTTATATGTTATTCTATCTCTTTAATAACTTCTGGGAAGCTTAAGTACTTTTTCTCCAATAAAGTTCAAAATCATCTCCCGGCTGACTGGTGCAATACGAGGTACCAGGCACTCTCGGAACCATCTCTCGACATCATATTCCATTGCATAGCCCATTCCACCGTGTGTAAGAACCGCACGCTCGCAAGCAGTGAAAGCGGCCTCAGCCGCCATGTACTTGGCGCTATTGGCAGCCACGCCCACCTCATCCTGGCGAATAGTCGAGTCCGTCTTGCTTTGGTCATATAGTCGAGCTGCGTGGTATGTGGCAAGCTTAGCTCCCTCCAATTTCATGTAAGCGTCGGCCAATGGGTGGGCGATTCCCTGGTTCAGGCCGATTGGTCGCTGGAAAACAACACGCTCACGAGCATATTCTGTCGCCTTCTTCAATGCAGCATATCCCAGACCGAGGGCTTCACCAGCTAGCAGGCAGCGCTCCGCATTCATTCCGTGAAGGATCATTTTGAAACCCTTTCCTTCCTCTCCAATCAAAGAGTCGGCAGAAATCTGGTAGTTGTCGAAAAACACCTCGTTGGCATCCACAGCACGACCACCCATTTTCTTAATCTTTCTCAGGTCAAGACCCGGCTTTGTCTTGTCCAAATCAATAGAGAAGAGCGAGAGTCCCTCACTGGGCTTCTTCACCTCATCCAGAGGAGTGGTCCGAGCCAACAGGATCATCTTGGAGGCAACTTGAGCGCAAGTAATCCAGATCTTTTGACCAGTAACGCTGTAACTGCCGTCTGAGTTCTTGGTGGCAGTAGTCGACAGGCGAAGAGTATCAAGGCCAGCATTGGGCTCGGTGACGCCAAAGCATACTCGCCACTTTCCGGAAACAATGTTTGGTATCGTTGTTTCCAGCTGCTCCTTTGAACCAAACTTTGCCAATGGCTGAGTCGCGTACACATTGGCGTGAATAGACTGGGCGCCAGCCATGCCAGCCCCCGACTCGGTGATAGTCTGCATCATCATGGTGGCTTCAGAAATTCCCAATCCTGACCCGCCCAGGGCCTCGGGCAGAGCAATGCCCAACCATCCGGCCTCTGCAAGCGCGGCGTGAAACTCCTTGGGATCCTTCTCCTGCTGGTCGCGCTCTTGCCAGTACGTGTTGGGGAACTCTTCGCAAATCTGGCTCACGGCATCTCGCACCATCAATTGGTTCTCCGTGAACCCAGAGAGCCCCATGATTTGTCTTGAGCTGGTGGTCGAAAAGGCATGTTTTCGCGACGCATGCACACATGATCTAGCGGAGGCGAAAGCCGGTCGGCTCAATCGCATAAACTTGTTCACCACTGCTGACGACATGATGAAAGAGACTTGAATTCGGATTGATGTCTTTTGGTTTCTGTAGATAGCAGAGCTACGGGCTTCATTTATGTCAACCGGAATAGATATCCGGCGGGACTTACAGAGCTGTACAAAGGGCTAATACGCGCCAGTCCAGAGGACGAGGTGGGCTGCGTAAAGCCGAATAAGCCATTTTGGTGGGGTAACGCTGTGGTGGGCATAAACCCGAGACGCCGACTTGAGAATCTGCAGCGCTGTCTGTGGCGGTGGTGGCTGGAGAGTGTCACCGCCACGCATCCCCCCCAAGTGGAACGAAGCTGGGGATTGTCATGATGTCCGATTCCCATGATGCGGCTGGATTTCAATCATGCTTCCACTTGCAAGGCCGGGCCGACCCGGCAATGGCTCCAGTTTTGAGGCGGTACTCGGGGCTCGTCGGAGTGCATGATCGGAGTCAATTGGAAACACCACGGGCCCGTCAGCGTCGGCGACCAGTGCCCGCAAGGTCGCCGACACCTCGCCGACACCCGCAGTCATGATCGGTGCCGTAGATAGAAACTGGTTCGATTTCCAGGAGTCTAAATGTATTCTTTTCAAGAATTTCAAGTGACATTTCTCTCTGCTTCGTTTGAAAAGGAGAAAGAAGAAAAAAAGAGACGGTTGCCTCCTTTCCAATATCAGCCCACAATGTCAGAGCACAGCCAAATCTCGCCAGTGGCGCTTCCAAAACTACCAAGCGCAGCAGCAGCTTCGATTCCAAGTACTTCCCAGTATCCAAAATGGTTTGGCGGGTCAGCTTCTTGTCTTGCCGTCTTCGTCTCCCACCCCCTTGATCTAGGTACTTCTTTCCATCGAGCGTGTAAGTGGCAAGCATGGGCAGCTAACAGGTATTAGTCAAGGTCCGACTCCAGGCAAACTCACTTGCAGAGCGGAAAAGCATGATGCAGACCGTCGGCCAAATTATTCGACAAGAGGGGCCGTTGGGACTATACCGAGGGGTAAGCTATTATTGTCAATCATCGCTCGCCAATTAGTTGGTTCTAACATTACAAAACAGCTTTCAGCCAGTTTACTTAGACAGTGTAAGTTTTCATACAGCAATGTTGAATTCAATTTCATCATCCCAATCTGACTGAAAAAAAAACGAAATGCAGTCACGTACGGCTCAACGAGATTTGCCATTTACGAATCCATCAAAGAGCGATCGCCGCGCGAAGCCAACGGCTCGACATCAATAGCCTACCTTCTCCCGGCATCCATCTTTTCGGGAGCCTGCGGAGCTGTGGTTGGTAACCCAGCAGACATTGCCAACGTCCGCATGCAAAACGACAAGTCCCTGCCTGTACATCAGCGCCAGAACTACCGAAACGTGATGCACGCAATTGTGCGCATCGGTCGCCAGGACGGCTTCTCAGGGTATTTCCGCGGCGTCATGCCCAACTGCGTTCGAGCCGGAGCGATGTCTGGCTGTCAACTCGGTACTTATGACGGCATCAAGCAGGCCTTGATCACAGAAGCCGGCATGAAGGACGGGGTTCCGACCCAGCTTCTCGCTTCCATTCTTGCCAGCATCATTGCCACCACCATCTGCAGCCCCATTGATGTGATCAAAACCAGATCAATGAGCCAGTCCGGGAATACGTCTACCATGACAATGATCAAGGAGCTGACTCGGGCGGAGGGGATACGCTGGGCGTTCAGAGGCTGGCTTCCAAGCCTCGCTCGTCTCGGGCCGCACACGGCTTCCATCTTGCTCCTGCTGGAACAGCATCGAGCGATATACGACAAGTACGTGATCGGTCGCAAGGAGTGAATTTCATTGACATGACATGGTTGATCACAACTATGCATGGGAAGTTGTAAAACAAGTCGGCGTTACTCTACGTGTAAATCCTTCCGGGACTAGAATGCATGCATGTAGGAAATATGCAGCCTCTCGGCGTTATTATATTCTAGATTTAAATCTCTCAAAACAAAAACATCCTTATGTACAGGTCTATGTACTCGAGTATATATACACTAGTTCGTAATTCGTGTCGCGGTGTCAGATCGGCCCTGCGTGAAACATCGGATCTAAGTGCGGTTATGTTCCTGAAACATCAGAGAGCCCGAGATGCGGCCAACTTCGGAAGACCCCCTAAAATTCAGAGCCTGCGAATTTTCACATAGGAATCTTGAGGGAGATTGACCAGGTTCTCAATCATCTCGTCGCTGTCCATCTCACTGCTCAACTCTGCAAACTCAAAGTCCCAAATGAGGAGCGTCATGAGCACCCGCATTTCCAGGTACGCCAGTCTCTTACCAAAGCACTGACGAGGACCTGTAGAGAATCCCAGGTTGGGACCGGCATTAGGGTTGAATACCTGCGTGGCTATACCATCTGTCCCTCTATCCCACCTCAACCATCGTTCCGGAATGTACTGGGCGACGTCATCACCCCACGCCGGCACTCTTCCCTTGTCCTTCTGACAGGCGGCCGTCCTTTCGTGCTCGGGGACAGGGATCGCTGGCTCAGTGATAGACGGGCCTGTCAGCGGGAGGATTACGTTGACTCCCTTCGGGATAGGGTATCCCAAGATCTCAGTGTCGCAAAGAGCCGTCCGCACGATGATTGTGGCGACGGAGGCATACCGGATTGTCTCTTCCATGACGGCATCCAGGTATGGGATTGACGTCGAAGTGATTTCCTTGATAGTTGGCAGGCGATCTTCATACAGCGCGGAGCGGTGAGCTTGGTGCAGTTCGAATCGCAGGCGTTCTTGTATTCTTTGGTGTCGGGACATGTACTTTACCCACCACGATAGAGTCGCAGCAGTAGTATCATGGCCGCCAAGAAGGTACCCGATGAGCTAGTTGACAATCAGAGTTGAATCTCACAAACTTGTGACAGGAAAAACGAACCTCATCTCGAATAGCAGGTGAGTAAAAGTTAGGTTTGCGGTCAGCTTTCTTCGCTGCATTCATTTCACGCCAGAGGAGTAGATCAAGGGCACACTCATGGCTAGACCATCTTCCCTCTTGGAGCTTCTTGACGCTTTTGTTAGTCTGGCGATGGACCAAGCGTCGTCGATACCACCAAGCCTTGGCATTCTTAGGCTTGAGCAAGGCCAGGTGTTGGGCCAAGGCAGGGAACGGGCTGCTCTGGCCAATGGCGATCATATCGGCAATGTTGAGCAATGATTCAACCTCGGGATCAGGCGCGGCATTTGGAAAGTGTACGGGGTTGTTTTCATCATGCGAAACACTAGCGCAGAAAGACTGTAACTGGGAGATTTCCCTTCGCAAACTTTCCTTGTCTTCATCTAGTCCAAAGGCAGCACTGCAGATGATGTCCAGAGTTGCGAGATGGAAATCGCGGTTTGTGCTAAAAGGCCGTCCATGTCCCTTGTCAATTTTCAATGTCCACAAGTCGATCAGCGATTTGGACCGCTCGTATAGTCGAGGAGCCGTAACCTAGCGATGCGGTTAGTGACCAACACTAGTACCTGACTAAACAATACAGCAAAATCACCTCATGTAAAAAGGCTGGCGTCATCAAGTCTCTGAGCAGTTCCTTGTGCATCTTGAGCCTGGGATCCCTTGATTCCATAGTCATGTGGAAGTTGGGGGCGATTAGACCAATGCATTGTTTGTTGCGATTGCCTCGGTCAAATTCTTTTGTTCGACGACAAAGGATGTCAACAACCTCACGGTAATCGCTGACGACGACGGTAGGCTTTTCGAAGGGGTGAATGAAGAGTTGGGCCAGGGCGGATCCGTGTCTCTTGGGCTGGGCCAATATCCATGGTCGTCTATACTTGGTGTCCTTGATTTCGTGAATGTCTCCCAAGAATCGATTGGCAGCATGGGCATTGTAAGGGATTTTTGGAATAGGATCGGGTCGAATTTGCAACAAGCAGCGGCACAAGGCTACGAGGAGGCCAACGGCCACACCGCATATGATCAGCAGGAGGGATGGACCCGAGCCAAAGTATAACAAGATAGCCATAATAGAGACGTTAAACAAGAATCAAGAGCATATCGAGGGTAAGCAAGAAGCCCCGGCTAGTGACGGGGCCGTAGTATATATATACCCTGTGGCAGTTGGCAGCCAGTGTACACTGCCGCCGGATTCAACTCCGCAGACGCGCAGGCGCATAGATGCAACACCCGGTACTAGCTCTGACTGGGGCATGTTGCTTCTGCTGGTTGCAAGGCCCTATGATGTTTGAGGGATATGAGTCAAGTGGAACTCCACGTGTCACTCGACAATGGGAATTGGAATAGACCGAGCCGCGCTTGCAGAGCATTATCACGGATCCTCCCTTGCATGGTCGAGTGACGGTCGCAAAAGCGGCGGATCGGCGGGCATGAACCGAGGCGTTGCTGGCGTCAGTTGTGGGCGTGGACCAACGGACTGCAAAAAACAGCAGCCACCGACACGATGGATCAGGTGGGTGAGAGTTTTTTTAGGTATCTGCTTGACCGCTTGATGGCTGATGCACGAGTTGAGATGAATGTGGGAACGGGGCAGCCCACAGTTGGACCGCATCTGCATATCAGAGTGATGGAGTTGAGAATTTTTTTTTCCTATTTTGCTCCAGCTTCAACTTCGTTTCCTGTTTAGTAGGGGGCTCGGACCAGTTACAGCGGTCGGTGTGCGAATGGCCTTGATTGGCGTCTGCAGGTTGAAGTACTTCATCACCAAGGTGGTTCCTCGACGCATGAATGGAGCCCACGACTCGACATGGGGAGCGGCGTGGGGCTGACGGGAAGTCTGCTGGGTGCACCGCGCGACCATGCAGTTGGATGCAGATGCAGACGGTCCTAACAGAAGGAATCAATCACGGAGGTGGTTGCGAGAGATCCGACTGGCTGACGGCCAATGAGGGTGAGATGCGAGCCATTTCGTGGCCCGAGAGCGAGCTGGGCGTTGGAGGCTCAATTGCTAATGTCCGAAACCTCACAGCTGCTTCGCCGGGGGGGCTGATGTGAGGTGGGACGGGAGCATCGCAACGTAGCCTCTATCCATGCTAGGTGTTGATGGATGTAGCTCAAGTTTCAGCCTGTACAATTGCTGGATGTGTGCCATGCAAGACATCGGTTTTGATCGACCGGGAGGATGGCCATCTGAGGTAACACACGTATGTAGTAGGTGCATTACGGTATGTATTGTATCGTACATGGGCAGAAAAAGCATGGCCGGTTGGCAGCAGCCGCAGCCATATCGGAGCATGCATATGCCAAGCCGGGGTGGGTGATGCCCCCGGGCCTCTCTTTTTTCAAGGCTCCGCCTTACCTAGCGCCAGGTCACTGGTAAGAGAAAAACGAAATGTCAATTTTTAATTATGGACCCGATCCTCACTGTTGGAAAAATGATCCACAGTGCAGCACGAATTCTCCCCCTCCCCCTCCCCCTCCAAACATCAATTAAAGACTGCCCGCCACTACTGCGGATGACGTCTTGAGCTGGATCCGGGTCGCACAATGGGAGCCCTCGGCACGGCTTCACAATTATTCCTCGACTCCCGCTCGCTAATCGATAGCGCCCGCCAGGGGCAACGAGCAAGCGCCCAATCAATCTCGGGGAATTAATGGGCGTTGAATCGCTTCACATCCCAGCCCAATGTGCCTGGGCGGATATAACCTCTCCTCCACTCCAGAGCGAGCCATGTATGAACCACCAGAGTCCAGTGGCCCCTCCAGTGCAGCTCAGCCTATCAGACCCGCCGCAATTTTCCCGAACCCCGCTAAATATCGCCGTGGTTCTTGGCTGCTCCGCTGTCGCTTAGCGCTGACAGCTGTTCAACGTCCACTGATGGGGCTGATATGCTACCCCGAACATGTGCGCCGACATCATGCACAGCGGAAGTGTAAGCATGTGGTTAGTACCATACAAGTACATTCCGAGACAGAAATTCTGTCTTTTGCACAACCACCTAAAGATACTCTCACGAACCTTGGAACCTCCAAACCCTACGCCCATCCGAGCTCTAATCGTCGTCCTCGCAGGACGAGCAGTCGCTCGTCATGCTGCGCAGCATATTTCAGTCGTCGTCGACGACGACCTCCCAGTCTGCACCCCGCATCTCATCATCTCAGTACCAGCCGCTCCCTAATGATGACGGCGGTGAGGAGCGCGTCGCCGACAACATCGACTCAGAAATGCCTTCTCACAAAAAAGGAGGTCCTCCATCGCCTACTTCATACCGTGATGCCGCTGCGATGATGCTCATCAAACTTGGCCGCGATCCAGATGAGCACATTGCCATTTCCCCCGCAGATGACAAACGAATCCTACGGCGAATCGACCTCGCGTTGCTCCCCATCATGCTCGCCGTCTACTTTCTTCAGGCGCTCGACAAAGCCACCCTGTCGTACGCATCAATATTCGGGCTGATCGAGGATACTAATCTCCGGGGCGACCAGTTCTCGTGGCTGGGTAGCGTTGTGTTCCTAGCCCAACTAATTATGCAGCCACCTCTCGCCCTCGCCCTGGTCAAATTGCCCATCGGCAAGCTGACAAGCGTAATGGTCTTTGGGTGGGGCATCTCATTGGTGGCAATGACATGGGCGCACAACTTCGAGCAGTTGATGATAGCCAGGTTCTTTCTCGGTGCTTTTGAGGCCAGCATTGGGCCAAGCTTTGTTGCTATTACTCAAATGTGGTGGCGCAGAAGGTATGTCAGAGAATCCTTTCAATCTCAGCCATTAACTCTTGAGTTAGGGAGCAGACATTGCGAGTTGGGTCGTGGTACTGCATGAATGGATTGACATGGGTGGTATGTTTACTTGCTCCGCACCGGTGAACATCTATTAACACGCATCAACTGCAGCTTGGAAGTCTCATCACGTATGGATTGGCCAGTATCAACTCTCACATGAAACCATACCAGGTATGCGATGACATGATCTACCATGTTTGGCTTTGTTAACCAGTTTCCTAGCTCATTTTCATTTTCTTCGGAGTCATTACCGTTGCTGTTTCTTTCATCATGTTTTTCATCATGCCCGACTCTCCAACAGAGGCCAAGTTTCTCAGTGATGAGGACAAGATAATTGCCATTGAGCGCCTTCGAAATAACCAAATGGGAATCATGTCGCGCGAGTGGCGGTACTCTCACGTCGTCGAGACCGTCACAGATATCAAGACTTGGTTTTGGGTTGCCATGATATTCTGCATCTCAGTGCCTTCCAACGGAATCTCAACATTCGGGCCGCTCATCATCAAATCATTTGTTTCCGATCCATTTCAGACGATTCTATTCAACGTTCCCGTCGGGTTTTCTCACATCATAGCTGTTACAGGAAGTGCTTATCTTTCGATGAAGTGGAAGCTCAAAGGCCCTGTCATCATGCTTCTCTGCATTCCTCCCATTATAGGGTGTCTTATCCTGTTGAGTTTTGATCACAACGCGGGTAACAAGGGCGTCCTTTTAGCCGGTTATTTCTGCTTATCGACCTTTACGGGAATCAGTAAGTCCAGTCTCAACTGTCTTCCAGTGAAATAAAAAAAATATATATACTTACGTAATGCTACAGCACCGCTGATTTTATCTTGGTCTGCTCAAAACACTGCTGGCGACACCAAACGAAAATCAACGTCTGCTTTGGTCTTTATCGGAGCATCCGCCGGAAACATTGTGGGGCCCTTACTTTATTCTCCTGATGAGGCGCCTGCGTATTCGCGCGGACTTCGGGCCAACCTGGTTCTCTATATCCTGGTCATCTGCCTTGTGGTCGGGGCTTCGCTAAATCTCAGATTACAAAATCGACGGCACAGCCTGCGCCGGATTGCGTTAGGCAAAAATCCTATTCTCGTCGACATGAGCTTGGAAACGGCAGAAGAAGCGGAACGAATCGAAGCAATGGAAAGAACACGACAGTACGGAACATTACAGGACATGAGTCCAAATGAGACGGCCGGGACATCCGAGGAACCTGAGACGGCAAGACAGGAACAAGAGGGCCGGCAGATTAACAAGGCGTTTGGTGATATTACGGATTTAGAAAATGAAGACTTTTTATATGTATTTTAATCCCGTCAAGAGCCTACATAGGCCTTAAATAAGGGAGTTTAGCGTCAAGATACCCTGGCAAACCAAGAGAAACAAATCAAATATTATGCCATAGCTACCACTTAGCGCACGATGGCTATCATCTCCAACGAGTATAGCTGCATTGTGACTGTTTCGTTCCAACTGGTATCGCATTTTCCATGTGCTGATTTCTCCCAAAACAAACATTACTTAAGAGAGTATATCCAAATTGACGTGACCCCAGAACTGCAATTTTCATCCCTCAAAGCATGAAATAAAAGAGAAGACAAATTTTTATTTTCCATCGGTAAACGGCATCAGAATGAATTGTCTGCGATATACCTCAGACGTCGCTTTCCCCCTCGTCTCATGGCCTCTGCAGCACAGTCCTTTCCTTTTCGAACACAGACGACTGACAAGGGCATCGAAGCCCGCGGTGGTGATGGGGTCATCATATTAGAAGCTACTTCGGACACCAGATCCGATCGTGGTGATATATTCAAATCCATTTTGTATTGGTTAAAGTGGCGATACTTGAGCTTGGCTTGGACCAGCCAACGTTTAGGGTAGCACACCCAAAGCAAGGTTTTAGTGCCGTAAGATCAGGTATTTTAGCGACTGAGATCGAAGTTAATTGGCTGTGCTCGCAATAATGATTCGCCTCGCTGGGGTCCATTGGATGCCTACCTTGTGATTTGGCGAGATATGGACTTGGCGTCAACCCGATTTATCCGTTGCGAGCTTGGATCATGATCTTCTGGTGGCCACGCTTGACTTGAAAGTAGGGCATTATCAGAATTGGAATGCAGCATCTCGATGCGCTTTTATATAAGTTTTCGCCATCCATATCAAGAAGTCGCCGAAGCACACAAAAATCAGGATTCCCGATTGGAATCTCCAAATGCCGAAGCGCTCACTTGGTACCATCTCGCAGCCGTTGGGACGTACCTTTACCGCCACTCGTCAAATTATGGAGCCGAACGAAGCCTCCTCCTGCACGGACAGCACCGCCACTGCTGGGTAGCTGGGCACTGCCCAATAACCATGACCATGACGACGCTCCTGGTGCTTGTGCTTCTGCGCCATGATGCGCTGAGGCAGCCCGGCGTGGGCGGCTTCTGTAAACTATAAGCGGGGAGCTGAGTAAGATGGTCTTGCGGCCTCAATATGCCTTTTAAGCGTGCGTTGGCCGTTGTCCCCGTTCTCTCATCTTGGATGCTCAGAAATCACTTTGCGCTACGGACCACCAGATACACCCCCACCCACAGCCCCTCTTTGGCAGCATTCCGTACCACCTACCCCTCCACCGTGCGGCTCTCCAGTTAGTACCTTATAGCTGCCCATCATCACAGATCGGCCCAGAAGCCCAGCACCCCGAATCGAGAGTGCGTCGCTTTTCATCGGAGCTCTCCTGACCCTAATCTCTGCCTTCCATTTCCGAGACACCAACTTCCCTTTTCATCTACCGGCAGCAATAATGGGTGGAGGACCCGACGGCTTCCGTTCTGTCGCTTACTTCGTCAACTGGTACGTCCGTCTACATCCCCGAGCTTATAGCATGTCCATTGCAGATTGCTAACACTGCATTTCCGCCGCAGGGCCATTTACGCCCGAAAGCACCGTCCCCAGGATCTCCCTGTGGAGAATCTGACTCATGTGCTCTATTCATTTGCCAATGTCCGCAGCGACACTGGCGAGGTGTAAGTGCCCGAATATGCTGGTATGAAGCCCGCGACTCACTCTTTGCAGCCACTTGACCGATTCCTGGGCCGACACCGATATTCACTGGGAAGGCGACTCCTGGAATGACACCGGTGACAACCTGTACGGCTGCATGAAGCAGCTCAATCTCCTCAAGAAGCGCAACCGCAACCTCAAAGTGCTGCTTTCCATCGGTGGTTGGACCTACAGCTCCAACTTTGCCAATCCCGCCAGCACCCCGCAGGGCCGTGCCAACTTTGCGAGAACCAGCGTGGAACTACTCAAGAATCTCGGTTTCGACGGCATTGACGTCGACTGGGAGTATCCTCAGAATGCCTCTGAGGCCAGGAACTATACCGAACTGCTGGCGGCGGTCCGCTACGAGCTGGACAACTATGCCCGCACCCTTAGCCACCACCACCACTTCGAACTGACGGTGGCATGCCCTGCCGGAGCCCAACACTACCAGAAGCTGGATATTCGCGGCATGGATCGATACCTTGACTTTTGGAACTTGATGGGTTATGACTATGCTGGCAGCTGGGACTCCGTGGCTGGTCACCAAGCTAACCTGTTTCCCTGCCGAGAGAACCCCGCGTGCACGCCCTTTTCAACGGCTGCCGCGGTACACTTTTACTTGCAGGCCGGCGTTCACCCGTCCAGAATTGTTCTTGGTATGCCGCTTTACGGCCGTGCCTTCGAGAACACTAAAGGACCAGGTCATTCTTACAATGGCATTGGCGAAGGTAACTGGGAGAATGGTATCTTTGACTACAAGAACCTCCCGTTTGACGGTTACCGGGAACATTGCGAGGAGGGCTGCGGTGCCAGCTACGCTTACAACCCACAAACGCGAAAGATGATCAGCTACGACACGCCCTATATGGCGAGCGTCAAGGCCGATTACATCAGGTATAACAGACTGGGAGGGGCCATGTGGTGGGAGAGCAGCGGCGACAAGGCGGGAGAGGGCAGTCTGATTCGAACAGTGGTGAACCGCCTGGGAGGCCCTGTGGCTCTCCAGCGAAAGAACAATTGTCTTGAGTACCCAGCAACCAAATACGACAACTTGCGACAAGGGTTTCCCCAAAATTAAGCGTTAGAGGGCTGATGTCAGCCGAAGCACTTTTTTGTTTTTTGGGGGTATATTAATGCACAGAATACACAAATGATAGTTAACGAATGACGCAAGATGCGTTCAAACTGAAATTGAATAATTGATACCGTTTATTTATTTTCAAGCTCAGATTTACTGTCCAGGTCGACGTGAATGTCTTCAGAACTGAAGATCTGACCCAAACTAGCCTAGCTCAGAGCCAAGGAAGCCATGATACTATGCAGGAGTTTTCATTGCCAAGAAACAGGCGGGCAGCCAAAAGAAAAATGAAAGTCTCGCATATTATTTACCGAGCTCACCGCATTTGAAATCTATCCAAGTCTACTATTTTCCCCATCTTTCTGCATCTCTCGCCGTCATGCCTTGGTGTCATGCCCACCAGGCTGTTATGAAGTCGTATTGATGCCCACTTTCCCTCGGTTCCTGCGGAGCCCGACGCGCGAAAGACGCAGTCTCATTTGTGACCCACAAATACACGTGATTGTTCCCATGAGCCACATGCGGCTGGTGGTGGACCGTGCATCAGCTTTCGAGCTGCCAGAAATTTTCTACTGGAGAAAAAAAAGTGCGAAAATCTCAGTCTCGAGACATCACAACTTTGACCAGAACCCCCTCCTCAACCCCAATTGCGGCACCAGGCTGGGACGAGACAAGATGTCGCACATCGATTACGCTCTGTACGAATCCCCTGTGGGCTATGCCCTCTTCAAGGTCGTCCACCAGCAGGATGCCGTGGGCCTCAAGTTGAAGGAGACGCAGGCCGCTGGCAGCGACCTCTCCAAGTTCGGCAAGATGGTCAAGCTGGCCAACTTCAGCCCTTTCAGGTATGAGATGACTCTCAATGTGATTCGCAACGCGTAGCAGCGCTGACCGTGTCGTGAAGGGGTCACGTTGAGGCCTTGGAGAACATCAACCTCGTCTCTGAGGGTATCGTCTCCGACTACCTCAAGTCCGTTCTCGAACTCAACCTCCCCCAGACGAGCGGCAAGAAGAGCAAGGTTGTCCTGGGTGTTTCCGAGAAGAACCTTGCTGGTGCGATCAAGGCCCAGTTCCCTGGCCTCGAGTGCGAGACTGCCGACACCAACGAGGTTGTTGGCGACGTTATTCGCGGTATCCGCCTCCACGCCGACAAGCTCCTGGCTGACCTCAAGTCTGGCGATGTCGAGAAGGCCGGTCTGGGTATGGGTCACGCCTACTCCCGTGCCAAGGTGAAGTTCAGCGTCACCCGCAACGACAACCACATCATCCAGGCCAGCGCCACCATCGACTTCCAGGACAAGGGTGTCAACCAGTTCTTCATGCGTGTCCGTGAGTGGTACGGATGGCACTTCCCCGAGCTGATCAAGATTGTCTCCGACAACTACACCTACTGCAAGCTCGTCCTCGCCATTGGCGACAAGAAGAGTCTCACTGATGACAGGCTCCACGACATTGCCGCTGTCGTTTCTGAGGATGGCGAGAAGGCCCAGGCTATCATTGATGCCGCCAAGGTCTCCATGGGTCTGGACATTTCTGCCGCCGATCTCGAGATTGTCCTTGGCTTCGCCGAGGCTGTCGTCAAGCAAGCCGAGAACCGAAAGTCGACCTCGCTCTACCTCGAGAAGAAGATGAACCTCGTTGCCCCTAACCTGCAGACCCTGATCGGCACTCCTGTCGCCGCTCGTCTGATCTCCCACGCTGGTTCCTTGACCAACCTGTCCAAGTACCCTGCTTCTACCCTGCAAATCCTCGGTGCCGAGAAGGCCCTTTTCCGCGCCCTCAAGGCCAAGAGCAACACTCCCAAGTACGGTCTGATCTACCACAGCAGCTTCATTGGCAGGGCCGGTGTCCGCAACAAGGGCCGCATCTCCCGATACCTCGCCAACAAGTGCAGTATGGCCAGTCGTATCGACAACTTCTCAGAGGAGCCCTCCACCCGCTTCGGTGAGGCTCTCAGACAGCAGGTTGAGGACCGACTAGAGTTTTATGCTACCGGCAAGAAGCCTGCCAAGAACTCCGATGTGATGGTAAGTCAAGCACTCACATTTCGTTCATCACAATCATGCTAATCAGTGAACAGCAATCCGTCATGGACATCCTTGATGATGGCGCTGAGGGCGACGAGGATGAGGAGATGGCCGATGCTCCTGCTCCTGAGTCCGCCAAGAAGTCCAAGAAGGAGAAAAAGGAGAAGAAAGACAAGAAGGAGAAGAAGGAGAAGAAGCGCAAGACTGACGACGAGGCCGATGGTGAGAAAAAGAAGAAGAAGAAGAGAAAGTCCACGGCCGCAGATGACGAGTAGAGCTCCTCCAGCAGCTTGGTAGCTCCCAGGCCCGTCCCACTTTCAAGGGGTGAGCCGTATGGTACTGGAGAGCGGCCCAGTGTGATGGAAATGGGGATGGATGGGGAATGGCTTGACGGGAAAACTTCATTTACGACAGACGTTGCATGGGGAGAAAAGTCCTGCCAGGGATCAGAGCCAAGAAACCCGGCTACGAAAGCATCTCTGCTGGCGCCTCGTGATGGGAGCATCAGCATGGATCCAGAGGTTGAAGCACCTGTGACCTTGCAGCCACAGGAGCTCGACATGACGAGCGCCACTGCTACGCGGAATGGCCCGGCCGCAGCAGAGAAGCCGAGGGCGCGAGGGAGAATGGCTTCCCAGGGACCTTGTGCAATTGCTTGAGGAGTTTGTAGGATTTGGCTTGGGCGTTTGAAGGCATTTGCTTGTGTATCTGTTTACATACTGGGGATTTATACATACCCATTTTAAACACTTGACATGTCAGTCAATTGATTGCTCTGGTAAAGACTCTCTCTTATCCTGAACATGTGATTCAAGCAACCAATCGAAAGCAATTCCTTCTGTCTAGCCCCATTTTGCTGCGAGACAGCTGCGGGACAGTTGGTTCCCGTCCTCTGTGAGCCTCGCCTACCGCTTTTGCCCGTCTCCACTAAGGGCAAGGCTCCGGGTGTGGGCCAGTTTTCGGCCACAACCCACGCAAGGCTGGGAAAATGAGAACGAATTTGACCAAATGAACTCGTCTATTGGATCGCAGCGTGTGTGGAGGGGAAATTTCAATTGGAAGCCATGGGCGAGCGACAGGGGTCAGAACTTGTGTATACAGTGAGTGAAAAAAAAAAAACCGAAAAGAACAAAAGTTAAAAAAAAATTGAACAAAATGAAAAATAAAAAAAGTGCGTCCGAAAATTTGGTTGTCATGATAGGCACTTGATGCAAATTGATACACAACACAGGCACGTTTTATGCGAAAGGTTTGGAACAGTTTTGATCATTACCATCGTTTCAACAAAGCTTGCATTTATCAGAAGCCGGATGTGCTTTTCTGCTACATCAACGCCATTTTTGGCAATACATGGTTCCCAACTCCGCCAAACCATCCCGTTGCGCATTTATTTCCCCTGTTTAATGCATTTATTGCTTGTCGAAAACGTAGGTGAGGTGGCATCGGCCACAGTACTGGCGATCCTGCATGGCAGCCATGAAGACACCGGCACCGCACTAAAGAAGATTATGTTAGCATCAAATTTTTTTTCGGTTTGTGGCGAAAAGAATTGAGGGGCAAATATATATATGTGACTTACGGTGTCGCTGGGGCACTCGCGGCGGAGGCGCTCGATCTTGCCATCAGAGTCGACCTTGTAGTACTTGAGGACGGCCAACTTGGTCTTCTTGCGCTTGTGCTTGATCTTCTTGGGGGTGGTGTAGACCTTCTTCTTGCGCTTCTTGGCACCACCACGCAGGCGGAGGACCAAGTGGAGGGTGCTCTCCTTCTGGATGTTGTAGTCGCTCAGGGTGCGGCCGTCCTCGAGCTGCTTACCAGCAAAGATAAGTCGCTGCTGGTCCGGGGGGATGCCCTCCTTGTCCTGGATCTTGGACTTGACATTGTCGATGGTGTCGGAAGACTCCACCTCAAGGGTGATCGTCTTCCCCGTGAGGGTCTTGACGAAGATCTGCATCTTGCCTAGCTGAGGATGTTAGATTCTTGTTGTTTGTCAAAATATTTTCGCTTGCGAGCGCACACGCAATTAAGCGGGCGCGCGCAAGATTGACGGCGGGTGGAGGAGGAGGAGACGGAGAGGGCATCGCAAGCACTCTCAAGTAAGAGGCAATGAAGCCCTCACCGTGGTGTTGGGGTTTTGCAGCATCTTTCAGACATACCTCGACAATATAGCTACTGCCTTCCTAAGCAATCTTCAGATGGTGCGTGGATGAAGAGATTCGCTTTTTGGTGTAGTCGCGCGCCCAGAAAATTGCGCCCACCTTGCCCGGTGCATCACATGACCAGGGCTTTTACGACCCATACCCTACCCCTCGCAACACATGTGCAGTGGGTCTACTGCAACAATTACTTGCCCTACGCGCAGCTAAGCGGATTTGCAACTTCCAACGCATTTGACATCGCACATTTCAGTACGTCTCGATCCCCTTTCTCTTCTTCTTTCTTTCTTTCTTTGTGTGGACCTGTATTAACCAGCAGCAGAATCCGTCAAAATGGTCAAGAAGAGAAAGAACAAGTACGATTCCCTCCCCCGCGATGCCCGCCGCCGACGATCACCTCGCGACGACGGCTGCGACAATGCAGCTCTTTTTTAAGAACTATTGAACTAACATTTCCCCAGCGGCCGCAACAAGAAGGGCCGCGGCCACACCAAGCCCGTCCGCTGCAGCAACTGCTCGCGATGCACTCCCAAGGACAAGGCCATCAAGCGCTTCACCATCCGCAACATGGTCGAGTCTGCTGCCATCCGTACGTTTCATATATTCCCAATTACCCACAGCTCACGAAACCAATTTTTCTAACTCTCCCTCAGGTGATATCTCCGATGCCTCCGTCTTCGCCGAGTACACTGTCCCCAAGATGTACCTGAAGCTGCAGTACTGCGTCTCTTGCGCCATTCACGGCAAGATTGTCCGGTACGTTGTCTTTCCACAGAGTGTGACAACTGCGCCTTGGTTGCGTATGTGCTTCAGATGAACCTTGGTCGCACAATTGGAACACTCTCCCCCCTTTACGCTCTCGTCTCCCCAGACGGAGTGCCCCTTCCGAGGTATGTGCCGGTTCGCTGACTAGAGTAACAGTGTCCGATCCCGCGTTGGCCGACGCAACCGTGCTCCCCCTCCTCGTGTTCGCTACAACAAGGATGGCAAGAAGATCACCCCCACTGCCCCTAAGGCTTAAATGGGTTGATTAATGGGAATGGAGTCTGGTTTGGTACATTTTAACGTCTGCATTCTAAAAAAAACGGATGTGATGAAAACGAACTATCGGGTTATGAATCTAGTAGATTCCAAAAATCGGACTACATTTTGCCACTGAACTGTGTTGCCACTGTCCCTTATTCTTGCCGTGATAGAGCATGTTCAGACATGCTATGTTAATCCGCCATGCTGCCTCAACTGAAAGTGCTGGTCAATTTGTTGCCCTATTCTCCTGATACCAATAGGGCACACTTGCACCAGTTTCGATTGATATAACGCCTGCTGTACAATTATGTAAGCTTAGTGTTATCGCACACGGAACCGAAATATCGTCATGGGGAAATAGACTATCCGAACTCGTAGGGTAATGAAGGTCGTGAGCCAGAGTTTAGAGTATAGTCACAAAACAATACACGACCGTACTGCTGAGTTCACAATAGGGCTCCTTATGCTTTACATCACAGATTACTGAGGTATTTAACAATTTTGTGTGCAGTATAAGCACTAGGTTTATAAGCACCGTCAGCCTTCAAAGATAGGTGCGCGGTGATGATGATAATGCTGCAGCCCGTCACCAGTCTCAGCAGGCGGGTGTTTAAATCCTCTCAAAATCCTCCTAGGGCAGGTGGAGCGCCATACATCTAGCAACGCAAATTGCTTGGCAGCAAGCCCAGATGCTGTTCAGTGGCACCGTACGCTGAAGCCTCAGTGAGCTGGCTGCGACGGCGTGTACAGCACGCGGCCTGTTGGTGTGAACTCAGGCAACGACCCCATGGATATATTGGGGGCTCTTTGGTGTCGAAAACAGTATATAATCTCACTCTATATTCACTTTTATGCCCAGTAAAATCAACATGAGGTTGGTTCACCAAATAGCAGCCTTGATGTTTTCCAAATCCGGTTCACTCTTCACCTCGTCATCCTCAAGTAACACATCAAATTGTTCGTAAACCGAAGAGCCAGTTCGAAGCGAGAAGGCGATTTAATCATTAATACCTGATTCAGGAATATGTAATACAGGTTTCTTTTTTTTTTTTGGTTTTTCCTCATCGAAACCTGCGTGTCTATGTTCGCGCGCTACAAAAAAAAGTATTATGATTTGCCCACCCAGAAAGAAACACCACAGCTTCGCGACGAGTATGACGGGCTATGCGTGAGGAAATTGATAGATAATTATTCAATCCAAGACATAACTATTGATTATACCGACTACTGCTCACTATTTGTTGCACTGAAAGAGAATAGAAAGAAAAAGAAAAGTAGACAACGAAATCGAAACCACAATCCAGCATGCTCACTTACCCTGTACTCCCACCAAACTTGACCAGCGCGGTGCCATTCTGCGAGCAAGCGTATGGATCGACACACACGCCCCCGCCGCAGCAGCTCCCCATCAAGCACACAAACCTGTCGTGGCCCGCATCCTCGCAGTCCTGGTCACCCGAGCACTCGGCCACAAAGTTGTCGCACTCAACGTACTCGAACGCGACGGCGCCGCCCGCCGCCATGGTGCCGCAGATGCAGCTGGTCCCTGCCACTGCGGCCTCGCTTGGGTAAGCACACGTCTCGCCATTCTCGTCGTTGCGCTGCTGGGCCCTGTAACCGTTGACGCAGCACGCTTTGGCCGACGGGTTCTGGATCGTCAGGTTGTAGGCGGGGGGCGACTCGGGCGCCCAGTTGAGCGCTGTGATAGCGTCGATTTTGGTGGCCCCCGCTGCCAGGCTGAGGTTCAGCGGCATGTCGCCCTCGTGCAGGTCCTCGCAGACGTCGCTCCCCAGGCTGTGGTGCTCGTCGTAGACTTTCATGTAGTGTTCCAGGGCGGAAATACCTGGGGCGCTGCCTCCCCCTTCTCCTCCCTCCTTGGATAGTATTTTCTGGAGAGCTCTCCACAGCTGTTCGTAGGCCTTTGCCGCCGCTTCTGCGTCCTCTTCCTGGCTTTGGTTTAGACGGCGACCGTCATTCAAAGCCTCCCTGAATGAATCAGCGCCGAGGAAATCCTGCCCTGAGGCCGCTAGCGTGGTGATGACGGTGGACATGTCTGGGCAGGAGGCCCCGAAAGGATCTGTGAGCAAAAAGTCCTCGACGTCGTTCTTGATGGCGGCCTGGCACCTCATCGAGCCTGACGCAGAGCCGGGGAACATGCAGTCAAACTCCCAGCGACCGACTGTCTCATCGACGGCCGTGTCGGTGCACGCAGAGTCACCAACGCGCAGTTGAGGATACTCTCGGAGACTTCTGTCAACAGGGTATCCGCACTGGTCGTGAAGATTGATGACCTGCTGGAACTCAAGGTCTTCCATCCTCTTTTGTTTCACAGCAGCGCATTGCACCCCCGCGAGGCCAGTCAACTGACGCAGCATGTCGTGGATGTGAAAAGACACGGCATATGTGCAGCTATCGGACGAGAAGTAAATGCCACTCTTGTCTATAGCCATTGTATTGCAGTCCTCGTCAAGGATCGCAATGCGGCTCTTGTTAGAAATGTCCATGTAGTTCACCCCTCCCTCGTCATCACGCAGAGTTAGATATTGGGGCTCTAGCCCACTGCTATCGAACTGAATCGACTCAATGTATGGGACTGGAATTGTGACGTTCGCCTCGCGCAATTTGAAGTTGTGTAGCATAGCACGCTGTAAGGGGTTATTCTCGGAACTTCGTGGTAGGTGGTAGCACGTCTTTTGAGACACATCGGCTGTACGAGTCACTCGTGTAAAATTGACTGCCGGAAATTCCTGACTGCTGCTGGATGAAGAGTTACCAACTTGGGAACTTGTGCTTTCAAAGGCACCCGTGGTACTGGTTGACCACGGTGACTTGGTTAAATCTGGTGTGGAAGGGGTGCTCCGCCCCGATCCAATGCTTGTGGCGTTTGGGCGTCTGGTGTCTGTGAATGAAAGAGTTGGCATGGTCAAGGATGGCATGGATGTCAATATGTTCGATGGTGAAGAGAAAGATGTATTTCCAAAAGTTGAAATCGAGGGGCCAGATGTCCGAGGAGTTGAGGTGATCTGCGTCACATTCACAAAGTTTGATGTAAATGTTAGGCTGGATGTAAGTGGGAAACCGGTCCTGGTTGAAGAGCTAGATGTATTTGATGGTCTAGCTACAGATGACAGAGCGGTTTCGGACATGTCAGAGGAACTAGTAGAAGAGTTCCATCCTGAGAACAGGGAAGACAGACCTGTAGGAGTTTGACTAAACAAGGAAATATCCCTGGTTGAGCTCCATGTTTCATTCAACATGCGGGATCTAGACGAGGAAAGGTTTCTGGTGCTCCATGAGGAAATGGGCGGAAATGGGAGTATCGTGAAGAGAGTTGCTGGTGGCGTTGTAGAAGGCCATGCGTGAGATTGTGTGAGGGTCATGTTGGCGGAGCTAGGAAGGGGATAGATCACTCCAGTACTGGGAGCACCAGCCCTGGTCCTGTTTCGAGTTTCAGAAATACTGGGACTTGTGCTGTTTCCTGCGCAGCTTGTTGTTGAAGTAGCATTTGTTGTACAGGTCGGCGGTTCGGTGCATGATTCCGACAATACCCGTGTCTCATTCCATGATCCCGAACGGAACGTCAGCGTCGTTATTGGATCTCTTATGGTAGCAACTACGATGTTCGACGTAGGAGTCATTGTTGTCAAGTTGGTCAAAATGCATCTGCACTAAGAAATCATCAGCCCACTAGGCCTGCGTGCCCTCATGTAACTGGGACTCACCGAAGAATATATGCGAGTCTGATTGTAAGTTGTGTACTGTAGAGGAGTGCTGTATCCTTCATTGCAATGGCCATATTTAATGATATGGGAACAAAATTCGATGCCACTGCTAGACAGAGACGTGTAAAGAGCGTCATGGGAACAAGTGCTCGTAGAATGGTGAGTTGTTGGAAATCCATTAACAGCTTGAAGAAAAAAGGCAAGGAGCAACTTCTTCCACATCGTGGATGATGAGCAGGTTTAACGAGAGATGAACGAGCCTAGACCTGGTGAGTTCGCCAATGTGGGCGTAAAAGCCTTCAGTCTATTACTTATAGGGTTTAACGCCATGTTCCATCTGCCGAAGGCAACAGGGCGACCGGATATTGTCGCCAACTTAGCGAGTGTGATGCCGCCTTACCGCTGTGTGCTCCGAGAGAGAAGCCGTACCTGGAAAAGAAAAAGGGGATGGCACTGCCGGCAAAAGTGTGTGTTGGCATGCAAGGCCGATTCTATACCCCTGATTCTAAATAAAGCTCTGATTGTCAGCAGTGATGTTGGTGTTGTCCATCTTTGGAAGATAGAACCTTGTTCCACCATTCTGACGCCTCACGGAAGTAACTATTGGCGTGGACGAAGGCGGTACTGGAGACCCGGTGCTGGAACATCAACGACAAAGCCACTCGCTTCCGGCATGCCATTCTCAAACCGCAACGTGGCAAGGATGGGTTGCTGTTCTCAGCCGAAGCCGATAAACGTTGCTGTCACTGTCCGGGTAGTCAATTGTAGATCTCGATCGGACCTCGAGTTACACATATGTGAGATACACCAATGCCATGAATCAGGGCCGACTAGAATTTGTCTCGCCCAGGCTGAAAAATGCACATAACACTGGGCATGTGCTTGAATAAAAAGCAACAGGCACGCCAGACGTCTATTACTGCCACCCAAAGTCATACTGAATCGAAACAGATATCATCATCAATGCGTCATTATCGAAGCCATCCGCCTGCCCTGGTCATTACCCATCAAAACGAGGCCATATTCGTCATCATATACACAATCAGATGTCCGGTTCATCTCCACTCTTCATAATCTACCGCAGCGCCAATGTCGTTGTCTGACCACTGGCTGCCCTCTGTTGTTGACCTTGTGGTCTCACAATGAAATCCTTGTTCGCAATCGTTACACTCTTTGTCATATGGTTGACCTTGTACACTCCCACAAGGCGCGCCGCTAGCTCGAACATGTTGTTTCGCAGGGAGATGACAACGAACTGGGCGTTCTTTGTACGTTCCTTGATGTAGTTGGCGACAATTGAGACCTGGATGCGGTGTTAGTGATTAGGATTCATGTGGAGGACAATGCAAGCGAGGTGCTAGGTCAAGCTGCAGATGCCACTGCGCTTGTTGCAGCCGAGTGTCTCGGGTTCAGGGGCAAGGTGCTAGGTATACTCACATTTCGGAAATCCAACGCAGCGTCAATCTCGTCCATGACGTACAGTGGTGTTGGCTTGTAGTGATGCAGAGCAAACACTAGAGCTAGACTACTCAAGGTCTTCTCACCACCGGAAAGGTTGCTGATATTTCTCCAGCTCTTCTTTGGTGGCATCACACTGAACAGGATACCTTCGCTGAAAGGATCCAGGCTGTCCACAAGCTCCAGCTCGGCGTTACCACCCATGGTGATCATTTGGTACATTTCTTTAAGGCGGAGCGAGATCATGCTGAAGCCTTCCATGAAGCCCTCGAGTCGGAGTCGGCGCAGATCGTCGCACCGCTTCTTGGCAGCGTCACGCTGTGCCATGGCTGATTGAAGGTCTGATGATCGAGCGGCATGTTCTTCCACTCTTCGACGGTATTCAGCCAGAACTCCGAGATCAACATTGACATTTTGAGTCTTTTCTTCAAGAGCAGCAATTTCGCCCTTCAAAGCCTCCTTGCTCATGTCGGCCAGCTCATCTGGAGTATACCTGGGGAATTCAACTGGAGAACCAATAATTGTTCCCTGATCCTCCTCCCCTTCCTCCTCTTCTTCCTCTTCCTCTCCGCCCTCGCCCTCTTCAGGCGCATCAGCCATATCGACATCTTCAGCATCGCCCATCTCGACATCTTCGTCGTCCCCTGCAGGGGTCTCGCTCTTGGGCTCTCGTTTCACTCGGCTGGGCGTGGAGTTGCCAATAAGGGCATCCAAGTCTTGCAGCACGAGCTTGGAGAGCTTGTCCTGCCAGTAGCGGTATCGCTTCTGGTTTTCGACGAGTGCTTTCTGGTTTTCTTCAAGCTTGTTCTTCATCTCGATCTCAACTGCTCTTGTTTCGTTGAGTTCAGAGGCCTTCTCATCTAACTCAGCCTTGAGGGTTTTGAGTTCCTTCTTCTTCGTAGCCAGGCCCTCCTCGGCCTCTTCGACTTGGGCGTTGAGTTCTGCGGCAATTTCATCTTGGCGGCTGATATCATCCTCAAGCTTTTGCATATCCCCAGTTGCCGCTTCGAGTTCTTTGGTTGCCTTTGCGTGATCCTTCTCCAGCTTAACCTTTTGCTTCTCAGCCTTGGCCTTGTTCACTTCAGCGGCAGAGACGGCCTCGCTGTTTGTAGAAATTTCTTCCTTGATGGCATCGACCTTGGCACGTTGAGCGCGTAGTTTTTCACCACCGACCTCCATGATCTTGTCTTGCAGGGCCTTGATCTCTTCCTCTAGTGTGGATGTCTCGCCTCTGAGTTTCTCCACATCCCTGTTGAGTTTGGCGATTTCCTTTTGCAGAGCGGCAATGCGACTGTTGTCGGTATCTGATGGTTGATGCTCTCTGCTTACTTCTTGAATTCGGCGCTGAAGATCGGCGACATTTCGAGTTGCGCTGTCAATCTCCAGGCCAATCTTTTGCATCTTGGTGTCGAGTTGAGGTATCTCTACATTCAACTGCTTCAGGCGTGTCTCGCACTCGCGCTGATACTCCTGGAACTCCTGGAACTTGGTTTCCCACCCTTGAAGGTCGCCTTCCAGCTTGGAGACTTGCTCCTTTGACACATCAGAAACAAGCTTAGATGACATCAGACCCCTCTTGACAGTAGTACCACCACCGGACATTGTACCAGATTTGTCGATAAGCTCACCAGCAAGCGTCACAACTCGCCAACGCTTGGCACCGTACGCAATCCTGTTTGCCTGCGCAAGGTCGGCGGCAACTAGAGTATCCTGCATGGCATGATAAAAAGCTGGTCGGAACCTATCCTCCTTGGCTTGAACCAAGTCAAAGAGTCGAGGTGCATTCTCAGGAGTCTGGATAGGCGAGAGATCTCGAACCCTTAGCTTGTCGAGACAGATGAAGTTGCCTCGGCCGAGGTTGTTCTTCCGTAGATACTCGATACACTGTTGACCGGCCTCGACCGTCTCCGTCACAAAGTTATCCAAAGCGCTGCAGGCTGTAGAGACAGCAACATCATACTTTGGATCAATCGTGCCGAGGTTGCCGAGTCGGCCTTGGAATCCATCAATACGGCCAGACTCTCTCATTCGCATGAGAGCGGTCAACACGTTGCCTCGGGTTTGCGTGCTGGATAGGCTTGAACGAGCCTCGTCAGCCTTTTGTCGCGCATTCGAAATCTTGGATCGGATCTTAGGCTCTTGCTCGGAGAGAACTTGAAGTTCAGACTCCATCTTGCTAGCTTCCTTGAGCAGCTCTGCCTTTTGCTTCTGACAAGATTTGAGCTCCTTCATCTTTGCCACTTTGCCCTCTTCGATGGAAGAAATCTTGGTCTCGAGCTCCTCAAGAGCCACAGCACCGGCGTTGGCCTTCTCCTGGAGAATGTTCAATTCACTCTCCGCAACGGCAATGGCTGATTGCTTCTGGTTGATCTTTTCTATCCATGGCTCAAGCGACTTTTGCTTGGCGGAGATCTGGTCGGAGAAAACCTGAGTTTTGCCTTTCAAGCTCTCACGGATATTAGCAAGTTCAGCTTCCTCTGCTTCAACCTGAGACTCAAGCTTCGTGTTTTCCTCTGTCAGGTTTACAATGTCCTCGCCGCATTGTTCAATGGTTTCGTCAGCTTCGGCCGAGGTCGATTCAGCATTGGCAATAGTCTTCTCAAGCTTCTTTCTCTTGTCATCAAGGAACTTTCGCTTTTCGTCGAACTTGACGCGCTCCTGTTCGAACTTGGACATCTGCTTGACCAAAGCTTGTGTTTGTTTTTCTTGAGCCTCGAAGTCTTTGGCACCCTGGGCGTGGGCTTTTTCGAGGTCCTTGATGATTTGCTCGCTACCGTGGTGTTTTTCAAGTTCGGCATCAAGCTGAGCTTGCATCTGACTGACGGCCTCCTCGGTAACGTTGATGTTGTCGTTGCACTCGTGGATAAAAAGCTGGTATAGGGCGGATTGCTTCATGGCTAATTCGTTTTCATCGCGAACATAAGCTAGTGCCTTGTCCTTCTTGTCTTCAAGACTGTTTCTCTCCTTCTCAACGTGCTGAACTCGTCCGCTCTTTTCCATACAGATATCGTTGAGTGTTTCGACCTCGGCGGCAGATTCCTCAATCGGAGTTTTGTATTTAGAGGTTCCGATAATATCTTCGAGGTACTCAAGTAGACCATCGTCGTGGTCATTACCAGCCTTGGGCTTCATCTGTGCAATCGATTCAACCTCACCCTGAAGAATCAGGAAACGCTTGTGGTCAAGATCGACGCCTCGGTCTTTGAGAAGAGTTGTGACGGTCGTGAAGTTGGATTCCTTGCCGTTAATGTAGTACTTGCTCGAATTATTGCGGAATGCTTTTCGGGAGATGATGATTTGGGAGTTGGGGATAATCTCATGGCCACCGTCGGGCTAAGTCCTTTTAGCTGGTGCCCCAATCGCAAAACTTGGTGAACATACCTGATCAAGAACCTCCTGGAAGTGTACTGCAACCTCGCAATATTCTAGGTTTGGGTGCTGTGCTGAGTTGTGAATGAGAGCAGAGATTTTTCCCTGTCGCATTTTGCTAGCACGGAAACCAAAGACGAAGAGTAGAGAGTCGATGACGTTTGATTTGCCGGAACCATTGGGACCAACCACTGAGGAGAAGGATGCATGGAATGGGCCAACTTCCTGTCGCCCCGCGTAACTCTTGAAGTTGTTCAGAATCAGATGCGTGAGAACGATTCGAGGCTTGGGGGTTGTGTCCTCAACGATGGGCATGGGCATTGTTCGGGCCTTGAGCATAATGTCCATGGGCCTCTCCATAATGGTGTCCATGGCATTGATGGGCTTCACGGTCGCTTGAGTGTCATCTGGGCTCTGCGTATTCACACTCGCTGCGGTTATGTCTGCTAATGTTGTCGTCTCGAGCTGCGAGGGCTCGATTTTTGAGGACTCGATTTTTGAGGATTCAATGTTCGAAGCTTCCAGCTTAGAAGACTCAAGCTGGGTCGTCTCTGGCGAATGACTGGCTTGTGTGGTATGGGAAAGATCGGGGACGGATGCCATGGAGGTTCTCGAGGCAACACTCCTGCGCTTTCTGGGCTCGACTTTCTTCGGGGTAAGATCCGGCTCAGGCTTGATTGTTGTGTCGGCGTCAAACACCTCACTTGGCTCTATCGACGCAGACGAAGCAATGGATTTCTTCGGGCGACCTCGTCCGCGCGGGGCAGCTGCGGGAGCGGGAGCGGGAGCGGAAGCAGGTGCAGCCGACTTGCGACTGCGGGTCTGTCGCCGGACAGGACTTTTAACGGGCGCTGGTTCGAAGTCATCTTCTTCCGAGTCGTGGGCCTTGGTGCGGTTGGAGACTTCCTCCTCGTCGTCGGAGTCGATAATGGCGGTGCGCCGTGTCGCGCGTCGGGACGGCCTTGTGGGCGAAGCCTCCGACATTGTTGTGGTGGGGGTCTAGCTGCTCTGGCTAGAGTTGCGAGAGGGGAATGAGAAAAAAATAAACTGAAATAGGAACAGACAAGTTCCTGATCCGGTTCCAAACAAAAACCTCACCAAGTCGAGGGCCGACTTCTTACCGGGATGAGTGCTGGGGTTGTGTCTTGTTGGAGTCGAAATTGAGCGGTCACAAAGTCGTTGCGCCCCGCGTTTGTTTGGAAATGTCCCAATCCGTCTTGGGGTTTGTAAACAATACGTACCTTTTGGGCGCCAGGGGTTTCTTTGTTGGTGGTCCTTGCATATCACGTGACATCGCGAACGGATTTGGCGCCAAATGATTTGCTTGTTCGCGATAGCTTCTTGAAGACCTGGAGTGCGCCTAGACTATTATTGCGGTGTCGAAAAAAAAACGTCTCTATTTCTGCCTCCCTCTCTGTCAATACCCCCAATTTCCATCCAAAATGTTCGACTACACCAATCTCAATGACGTATTCCCTGCGGGGCTACCCAACCCATACGATCGCAGACTGCAGCAAGAGATCGACTCCTGCCGCAAGAGCCTTGGAATTTTGTTTATCGATCGTGTTTTAAGAGCACTAGGTATCACCAAAGGTAATCGCGCGCTCTAATTTAACCGATCCTACAGCCATCTGACAGATTTCTGCTTTAGCCAAAGTGTACCCTCCCAAAACAGATAATGCCCTGAAGCAATTGCACCAGCAGATTTGCGAAGCGAACATGTCCTTGCACCACAAATTTTCCATCCTCTACTACGTCCTCCTCGATTTCGATCACGTTTCGGAACAGCAAAATGTGTCTGAACTGTTCATCGAAGCGTCTGGGATGCCCAAGAAGTATCAGATCTTTATGAAGGGTCTCTGGCACATGGACCGACAAGAGTTTGCTGTATGTCTTTCGTCCTAAATCTTTTCGTATCATAACACTAATGATCAAAATCTACAGAAATCGCTCGAATATGTCGCCCATCCTTCTCTCAGCCCTGATTTTGCCGACGACATCGTCACAGTACTTGTCCACCAAGCTCAAGACAACGACTACAACTTGGCGCTTTCTTACTTCCATGCCGTTCAACCAGTCCTCAAGACGTCGGCTGCTCTCGAGCTAACCTTCAACGCTATGGCTCGAACCAGCGTGTCGGAAGCTCTGTTTTACTCTCGCACACACTCTGTTCATACCCGTGAACTGCTCTTCCGACAGCTGGTTGTTTGCGTGCTGGAGAGCGGAACTGGCGACGAGTTTTCAGCCCGATCTTCGGAACTTGCATTTCTCCCCCTGGATGCTTCTGAAGAGCAGTGGTTTGAAGATCACTTGGTTAACGGCCACGGAAAGAACCACAAGAAGGCTAGGGATATGCTGCTTATCCGCAACATTGCATGTGATCGCTTCTCTGAGGTCGCTAACCTGAAGCATGGAGGACAATGGTCTGGAGTTCTTGAAGGAATCAAGGGCGGAATCAGCGGTCACTCGGAATGATGTCATTATTTACTTTCGGCTTGAGTCGAATGTATGCATAGCGAAGGCGTTGGGGCCTGTTTTGACCCGTTTTACTTCTGAGTATAGTGTATATAGAGTTGGAAAGAGTTTAGTAATTCCCATCTGTGTACCTTTCTCAACAATGAAATTGAATTGGAGTGATTTTCCATAGCAAAAATAGGAATCGGATCCCTGACTGGTCTTGTGATGCCCCCTAAGGTCCGCATGTTTTGATGAGCAAGCCACCTGCGTGGAGCTGAGGGGCCCATATTGCTGATAAGTGATGATGCAGCTGGAGATAAACTCGCCGATTCGGAGCTCAGTACTGCACTCCGATCTAAACAGGTAATTGATGCCGACGGCCCCCGCCCACATTCAATTGCTGATACACCGCAAGCGTCCTTTGACATAGTTGACTATAATTAATTTCCTCGACAGTAATCTAAAGAAAAAGCCTCCCAAGAAAAAAAATATAGAGTCAATTGAGAAACATCATGTCTTCCCGCATCGCCACCGTCACCGACAAGGCGCCCGCCCCGCTGCCCGTCTTCAACCAGGCCATCGTGGCCAATGGCTTTGTTTACACCTCTGGCTCCATTGCCCAAGATCCCGCTACCGGCAAGATTATTGATGGAGATATCCAGGCTCACACTGTACGTTTGGCCCAAAGGAGGGAGGGGCCTTAATTTGGGGGGCCCCATCAATCGCGGGAAATGAAATTCTGACACGAGGAGCAGCACCGGGTGATCCAGAACCTCTCTGCCGTGCTTGAAGCATCTGGCTCCAGCATCAACGATGTCGTCGAGGTCAGCGTGTTTCTCGCCGACATGGGAGACTTTGCCAAGATGAACGAGGTTTACAAGACCTACTGGGGCGATGTCAAGCCGGCTCGAACGTGAGTTTTCGGAGATGCTCTCTCTCTCGCCACCCCCTTCCCGCGAGAGGTCCCCCGCTTATGCCACCTCTAGATGTGTCGCCGTCAAGACTTTGCCAGCCAACACGGATATTGAAATTAAGTGCATCGGTGTTGTCACAAAGCCCGAGAAGATCCAGGCCAAGCTATAGTCTGAGAGGAACGTGTTTTTTTTTTTGCGTAGGAAAATAAACAACAATTGGTCAATTGTCTTGATCAAAGGCGCATATAAACATGGTATCATACTCTGGTTTGCATTCTGATAGCGACGTGTTCCGTATTTTACAATAGTTGAAAATCAATGTTTTTTGACCGCCGTGGAAGATCGATAATGGAAGAATTGCTGGACTGGTGATCTATCAACCCTACCCTATCAAATCTGTCTGGCTTCTTTGGAAGGAGACGCTGGCACCAGGTAAGGCAAGCAACACATGAATTGAAGACTCCTAATTGATCCCTCGTGATTTCTTATTTAAGCTAATGATACCTCAGGAATTGAAGCAATATTTTTAGACGCCGTGAAATTCATGCAAGGCCACTAATCATAATAAACATACACCAGCTTCCATTTAATTGCTGTTCCTTCTAGGACCCGCCCCATTCGTTCTATGCATTGTGTGCTGTCCTGCATCCAGTTTGGCCAACATCATGCCAGCGTGCCCTCGAAGGCCGCATCTGATGCTGAATGAGGCCAAGCATTCCTGAATTTACGAACTCTTCTTGGCCTTCTCCATGGCCTGGACCTTTGCAAAGGCACCAGCGGTGGCGGCCATGCTCTTAACCATCAGGTAGAATGGAATGACAATCCAGAAGGCGTTGCAGAGAAAGTAGTAGGCCCAGAAGTAGAAGCTCTCGGGTCTGCAGTAGACGACCTTGAAGAGGATGTCGCTGAAGGAGCAGGTGCCGTAGTAGAGAACATCACCGTACAGCTGGCCGAGGCTGATGATCATCTGCAGAGGGTGGCGGAGCGGGTGCTCCTTGACAATGCAGTAGGCGCAGATGAAGGAGAGTGGGCCCCAGCAGACCGCCGTGATGGTCTCCATACAGACAACGAAGGAGTCCTGAGTCAGGTATCGGGAGTCTGACAGGGAGTATTCCTTCCACAGCTGGCCGAAAAGGTCCATCTTGCTGGCCATGTCAAGGAAGTTGAACGCAAAGTAACCTATTTTTCGCGGAGTTTAGATACGAGATGGATATGTGATGATGCATCAAGTAGGCTGGCATACCTTCAAAGAACAGATGGATGCATCCGCAGAGGGCAAACCACATGGTTATTAATCTCTCCCCGTTTGTCAGATTGGGTCTTGACTGCTGGGCCAGCAGGTTTGTGATCAAAAAGATGACGCTGCATCCTGCCGCGAAAATAGACACGAGAACAGCCGCCGACATGTTGTTGGGGGCATAGGTGGGCAAGACGGTGCCCAGCGGGTAGTAGGGGTGCAACGGCGCATTGGCCGTGCCATTGGTGTCAGCAAACGATGTGCTCTCCATCCTGAAGTTGTGCGAGCGCGAGCTGTTGAGTTGAGAAATTGTGTGTGTGTGTGTGTGTGTGTTTTTTTAAAGTAGGTTGATGGGAAGATCTGAGATTGTGTTGGAAATCTAGGTGATCTAAGTGGGCTGGGGCGAGAGATCTCGTTTATCAATGCGTGGCACCTGCTCGGGATCTCAAGATCCGCATCGTCTCATGGGCTCCCGCGGACTCCCGCAAAAGCTAAAGGATCTTGCCAAGCATTTAGGAGAAGGTACGGTGTAATACAGCGGTGGGTCCCTGTCTAATTGAGATTTTCCACTGGAAGCGCGAATGCGAAGCTAAGTCTTGTTGTCGGGTTTTAGTCGTATTCGGCTCGCGCAGAATGCGAATTCGATTCGTGCAGGATAATGAGACACGCAAGCCACGGAGGCGAGTTCTTAATTGCATTTCATACTAGGGCCGGACCTTGGCGTACATGTGGGGTTCAATTCTACGCTGACAATTGGAAAACTAGGCCCGGGAAATGGGCGGGAAGCGGGTGGGAAATGGGCAGGAAGCGGCCAGGAAACGGGGCTTGAACATAATTCAGCGTTGGGTATCTTCAACTATTCATCTTTAATATACTTCGATACAGTTTTTTTTCAGTACATCGCAACCTCTGTTCGGATGTTTCCATATGTGCCTGCTTCGTCGCCGGAGCACATTATGAATGTTAGATCGATGCGCTTTTGCTCTGTCTGCACCATGACTAGCGTCTCCCGTATACGCTGGGTTTCTGGCACCCTTTCCACGCCTTCCCAGCTCAACTCAGGATGAAGTTGCGCTGTGCCGGTTGCCCATGCTTCCCACGGCACATCTTGAGAAAGTTGCGGGAACGAAGAACCACAGACGCTGGGATCAAGTACGACTTGTCCCTCGACGGACATGATTTTGGTCGCCACAGCTGCCGTTCCATCGCTGAGCCACATGCCTTCTTGTCTTTTTATGGTACGCAACAAATTCACGGCCCTGCTTCTGAGAATAGGATGCCGACACCTCGCTACAGTAATGAATAGTGGAATAATGATGCCCGGCTCAAGGGACAGCGGCGAACGTTGCGTAGGAGTTGCAGTGGCTAGGCGCAAGGCTTCCACCAGAGTCACTATGCGCTCGAAATAGCCGAGCAATCCATCCCATCGAATCTCTGGACCGAATGTTGAGGCGGCGAGGATGAGTCGAAGGAGGGTGTGGTAAAGTCTCGTGGAAATTGCCCCTGGCTCACCTGTCCACCTATTTCTCTCGAACTGTGCCATTTTATATTCCCAAGAAACGAGATCCCGCACTACGCTCTCCATTGGAAACTTTTCGCAAGTCTCTTCTTCAGAGGCCGGAACTTCACCATCCGTCATGACACGCCGGACCAGCGTGAAGAGAGCTGTACCCGCCTGGCCATAATTTTCTATCACTGGCGTTTGCCGCATGCACTCGACAATATCCGTCATTTTGGGAGTGCTCTCGTAGGGGTACGGAGCACTCGACTCGGAAAACGTCATTGCTTGCAGGTCAAGACGCGCCAGCATCTCGGCGGCTATCTTGGTGGCCGGGTGGCCCTTTGTCTGGTCCAACAGCCTGTGGCCGGCCATGATGTGCACCTGACTCTCGCCCCAACGTCCCAGCATGTTGGTGACGGACACCAGGGCAAGGCTGAGCGACAGGAGTTTATGCGGGTTCTTCAGGTCCCGCGCGTAGGTGACGGCCTGCCCATAGTGCTGATTGGCTAGCTTTGAATAGAGCCCAACTTTGGGATCGTCGTCAGAGCCCTGGGTCGTGATCTCGTGTCTCTGATGCAGGGCGCCCAGTGCTAAAGTAGCGTGCCACACTGCCGGTTCAGAATGCGCAAGCTGGAGGAGCTCGCCAGTCCAAAAGTGGGAGGGCATAAACGATGCCGTGGACGGGGCTGTCAGTTTGCGGAAAACGTCAAAGAGTGTCAGGTTGGACGGCGAGGCTGAGGCGCCGTGATGCTGGGGATACTGCGCCAGCGCTCTGGACACGGGGCCCACGACGCTGAGTTGACGCACAGCATCGGCGAGCTGTCGGCGGGTGACGGTCGAGTGCTCGGGCAAGTAGCCATCACATTGGCGCTTAGCGTTGAGGCAGCGTTGGCAGGCGGGCTTGGTCTCGTCACATTTGACCCGCCGGATGCTGGTTTTGGGTGTGTGTTGGTTTGTTGGTTCTAGCTTTCATGGAGCGCTTCTTCAGCCCGACTTACCGGCAGGTGATGCAGCCAGTGCCTGATTTGCGGGGCATTCTGCTGTCTTAGTCCAGGGCGATTCAGGATGGAAGCGGTGGTGAGTCAATTTCGAACTTGTCAGAGAGAGAAAAAGAAACTGGGAAAAGTTGGAAGTGATGATGGTCTCGTTTCGGGAATAGCTGTCACGACCAAAATGAGCAAACGATGACGGGTGCTGATCACTAACCGTCCCTGATTATCGGCTAGGCGCCGCCCTACCATCGATCCTTTGGTGGTCCTCCCTGTCCATTCTACCCAATCAACCGCCCAGCCTGGCAGGCTTGTCCATCTTGGACCTCGCGCGATGAAACGTTGACATATCTGCTCTCCACTGCATTGCCTGCATAGGTTGCTCTGCATAGGCATTCTATCGCAGGGCTGTCGTAAGGCTGTTGCAGAGCTGTCAATTGCATGTTATAATATTAGAGCCCAGCGTTGAAATCCCAAACAGCATGTCATTGTCTTCCTGCATCACCGCTAGCCATGCGCACAAAGGATGACGGCTCTTTCACCCCCGGTATACAACAAAAACCATTTATCCGCCCAGTCGCTGCTGTCCAAGTCAATGATGTACCGCAAATGCGCCTTGACGCATCCACACCAAACCAGCTTGGCTTTTAAAGGCATGAAACATTTCTTTTCCCACAACTTGCTGTTTCAGGTATTCAACAAAGACGAGCCAACACTCGGCGTTTCTCTCATCGCCTGCTCTAAAAATACGTTCGACTGAGCCGGACGTGTTGGTTCAGCAAACAAATGTCGACAAAATACCATTTCAAGCACCGAGCTACGCGAGAAAGCACCAGGGGAAACTGTTCCCATTGGTGTGTTGGTCTTGAGATCCAAACTCTCGGAACACCCCGTTGTAAGTGTGTTGGTTGGTGCCGGTGTTGGACGTTGGCCGCCAAGCAACTTAGTCGAGGGCGTCGCAACAGCGCGCTCCGTCACTGGAGTCACATGACGATACCGTCGAGCAGGACCCGGCGGCAAGCATTGTTAATCGGCGCTTGCCTTTGTCAAATGTTGCAAACAAGGACTGATGGACGAGGGCGGCAAGGGAGTTTGGATCATGGCGGCGCTTAGATTGACTGTCCTGCCCGGGAGGACAAAGGATGTAATTCACGACACAGCATCTATATAATAAAGCGGCAGATGGTCCTTTTGAGAATTCTTCATTATTCCACAGAACAGCTTCTCCTCAAGTCTTAGAAAATCCATCCAGTTTCAATATGTCTTCTTTCCCAAAGTTTATGGACCTCCCCCCTGAGATCCGCCTTATGGTCTGGCGGGAGGCTCTCAACCATCGCGCCCGCGTTATCAAGCTCAATGCAGAGGTTAAGGCCGCTGTATTTTCAGACCTGGAGACAGGGCGCAAGGAGCGGATAGTTTTCGGAGGTAGATTTGTGTCGACTTCTTACCCAGAGGAGGACAAGGAGCTGGTCTGGCCTCCTCGATCAGAAGCCCTTGTTCAGAATATCAGCCTGGTATGCGCAGAATCTCGGCAGGCTGTGCTCGATCAATATCCCGACCTGATCCGAGTTGAAGAGCCTGAGCCGGGCCTCTTGGAAACTCCCCCATTGGGAGCCCAGAGGTGGGAGGCCAAGCATGGATCATGGCACAACAATGCACCCAAACGCCGGAAAGTCCGATGCAACCTCGGGTCTGACTACGTCTGCTTCGACCAATTCGAGGATGGATGTCATACATGCCGGGACGGGATGGATTTTGCCAGAGCAATCCATGACGTCGCCATGTCATCGCCGAGCAGTGGAATTGAGCTGGACTCATTCGTTTCCTGCCTTGGCAAGATTCAGCACCTCGCTATCGAAAGCCCCTGGAAGCAACGGGAGAGCTATCCGCAGCCGCATAGGGATGCTGTCTCGCACTATTTGGAGCACCAGTACATGAACGTTGTCGCCGGCACAAGCAACCTCAAGACTCTATCCATCTACCGCAATAACATTCCGCCGTACATGAAGAATCCCACCGAGGCTGTTTGGGAGAAGCTTTTCAGGGCTCTGCCGTGCACGCCGGTTGACATTTTTAGCAACGAGGCCTTCTTCTCTATTAGGAAGTTTTACAAGACCCTGAGCTATCGCCTTGTGAGCGAGGCATACAGGACTGCCAGCCCAAATGCCATTCTTAACATCTACAAGGACGTGGAGGATCAGGTCTCCCCTCATGAGAACCTGGAGGCCTTTCATCGAGAGCTGCGCCAGAGGTTGAACAAAATTGGTCTAACGAGGGAGCGAGAAGAACCGAGGCAGCTAGAGGTAGTACCGCAGACGTCAAGCAGGGGGGCAAAGCAAGACGAGGTACTGGTTGTGCCCCAAACTGCTATTATTGAGAGCGAATGGCCTCGGTATCCCGCAGGCATATATTTTTAGATTGTGAGCAAGCGTTGAAAAGTCATCATTAGCGTCGTTATATTGGGGGTATCTCATCTATATAAATAATTACAGCTCGTCTTCTTCCAACTTCTTCTTTGCCCTTAAAACCGCAGCGTGTTGCTTCTTGTGATATTTGACATCATCTGGATACAGAGGATTCCAGACTGTATTGCAAATTTTGCATTCGGAAAACGCTGCCTGAGAGGAGATGTTGAGAGTGGTTTGGACGGCTGGTGCTTTGTTTTTGGGCTTCTTTGTTTTGTCTGCTCGGGGTGCCTCGTTCGTCGGCTTTGTGTCTTTATCCTTGGATTCCTTCTCTTTGTTTCCCTCTTTTTCGTCTGGCGTGTCCTTGGATTCCAAAATTGGTAGCGAACTCCCTCTGAACCGAAGAATTCTAGGTTTTCGTTTGGGTTCTGCTCGAGACAATGGCGGAGATGATGGTGGCGTGGATTGGTCGTCGGCTTCTTCTGGCTGGGGGCTAGAGACGGTAGATGATGGTTGTGGTATTGGTTTAAAAAAGTTCATGATGGAGCCTTTTTTTACTTCCGACTTGGCTTGGCTCATGGGAGCATCCGATGTACTGCGGATTGCGAGCGTTGTTGAAGTAGGTTTGGTTTGAGGGGACGAACCCTCGTTGGCAGAGTTCGACTCTTCTCTCCCGGGCTGCGCGTCATCATCTTGCGTACGTCGCTTTTTTGATAGAGATTCATTACGAGGATCAGCGGTAGCAGCTCGCTTTCCGTATGTTCGGAGGGGCTTGCCGCGAGTTCGCGATCGTGTTTCGGTTACTACCTGAGGCCTGGGTCCTGTTAGTTTCGGTCTATAGAGCGAAAGAATGAAATGGAATAATACTTGCATTTTGAAATTATGTGTTACAGGCGCTATAAATCTGCTTCCATCCTTGAGTGAAACAGGACCGGAGTCCGCAGGTGAACACGGTAGTGGGCGGTGTCGTCGCAGCCAGAGAATGCAGTGGGGAGCTGCTAGCCGTGCTTGTCGAAGCAGAATGACGGGTTCGCAGGTGGGTGGGAGGTAGAATAAATAATCTGAATTCGTCCTTAGGACACTAGCAGGTGAAATTCGTAGAAAAGGAATGAGGGTAGTTATTGGAGATCGTGGATGTTGTGGTGTCGAGGTATTCAATGTGAGTGCTTGCCCCACCAGCATTGCAGGACGCGTACAGACGCGTCTGACCACGCTATCACATGTCCTTCAATTCATTAACCATCCCTGATGTACCCCACAACAGCCTGCTATGACAGAGGATGCATGCTTCGGGGTCGTCTCTTGGGCCTTTGCCTATCTAATGCCGTGAAACATTTCTGATGATCATGGTATTTCAAGTGCAGCGTCGCATCTCATGATGGAATCTCTGTCTGGAAACTATTCGAGTTCAGAAGCGTGCATGTTAAAATCTGTATCTATTTTGTATTAAGTTCTATTCGTTTTCACGTCTTGGTCGTAGACTCGATATTTCGTTTTCTCACGGTATCGTGAACCTCATTTTCCTTCTCTTTGATCATAATCGGTGTATCGTCTGTCTCATCGTCGCCTTTGCCCACAACCCATGTTTCCACAACTTCCTTTACTTCTTTTACTTCGCCCTGCTTCTTCTTTGCATTGCCCATCCTCCATACGTATCCATTGTACACGGCTACCTCGGCAATGGCAACGAGAATGCTGCCACCCAGCGTCAGGAAGAGCCGCGACGGTGTGCTCCACCATCTTGCAGCTATCCAAAGTGTGCCTGCTACACCGACAATGCTGACAAGGAAGTTGATAATGAGCATGACCTGTCGATGAACCTCTTCGTATGTGACATCATCATCGCCTAGATCTTCAGCTTTAGTCGGTCTATTTGTTTCGGCGAATAGGTGTGCAGAGTTGGGAAATCGATCTTGGAAGCTTTCGTGTCGGGGGGCGGTGTTCATCATGCGTTCGTAGGAGCGAGCTTCCTCATCGCGACGGAGCCGGGCCATCAAGGCTTTGTATTCGGGAGACTGCCCAACTGTCAATCGCAAACTAGAGAGAGGGTATGTCACGGTACATACGGGTTCAGGCTTGGGTGGAGGAGGGGGGACATAGACGCTGGCACCGCGAAGTAATTGATCGAGGCTGTATGACGGTTTGCCCTGGGACTTAAAATGCTTCCAGAGCCTGATGATCTGGCTATGGGATATCGGGTTCCCGACCTCCGGGTTTTCTAGGGATGACTCTTTGGCCGTTTCCTTTGAATTCGTTGTCTCATCGTCGGGATTGTTTGATGGTGGTGGCAATTCAGAAGCGACAAGCGCCTCCACGATGGAGGGCGTCATTGTGAGGAGCACCATAGCTGCTGAATGCACGGGGGAGCTTGCGATGCAACAGTCCTTGCAATTGACAGAGTGAAAATCGACGAGATTCTACGATGAGAAAGCTGGTTTTAGGATGCAGGGAAGCTGAGTGGGTGGCTCTTGGGAAATGTCGGTGCCTGGTGGCTGTGGCGCATCGTATTTGGATACGATAATGATGAATTTCAGGATGCAAGCTGGCTGCATGCCTCATCATCACAGCTTGCCTGTGTCGTCAACGAATGCACAGGTACCCGCTTTTTTCCTAGTGGGGAGATGGTACTTGTGCTTCACATATTTTTACGCTGGTGGGAAGGTATCACAATTCCGTGGACATGGGCCATTTATCTGAGGGCCACCAAAAACACTCATCGGGGCCTCGGTCCCCTGCAACTCCGTCCGTTACTGCCCTGAATGATCCGCGAGCAGCCCGTTTTCGGGGCTTCCAGTGGTAAGAAATAGTGGAGACTTCCTGTGAACTGCGACAAACTAGCCGTTCCAGCGAGTCCGTCCGCGTGCGCTGGGGCCATCGGGGACCCGATCCTCAGTGTGTTCGGCGTTCTGCCCCATTGGAAAAGTTTCCCAGGTGTTGGTCCCGCCGTGAGAAAGAATTGGAAAATCAGCCGCAAAATCGATTCCCAACACCACCAAGACCACAACCTTGCAATTGCAGCCCATACCCTGCATTCGGCCTCAATTTCTGACGACGCCTACCTTACGGATCTACAGTTCGAATGCTGTAATCCCTCCCCGCGCCCCGCCGATCCGCCTCCGTCAACTCTTGAAACTATCACCAGAATCCTCGCTAGATCTTGTCTGCGATGCAGCTCCGCCCGGGGGCCTCGGTGCTGCGTAGCACCGTCGCGAGAAATGGTACGATGTTGACGAGGGCTTCATTATCGTCAACAACTTCGGCCTCAATGGCTATGACGGCGCCCGCTTGCGTCTTGTGCAGGCAATTGACAGTCTCGAGATCCCCCACCACGATACATAGAGCCGCTTATCACTCAAGTCCTCGCCGAGACTCTGCTTGGGGCGCTGCCGTCCGCGTCGCCTCCAATGTCGTTAGTAATGTTGTTCAGAAGGCTACCAAGGACACAATGACGGTCGATCCTCTGCGCACCGTTGCGAAGGAAATGAAGTTTCTCACTGGCAACATCCGCAAACTCTTGGGATCCGGTCACCCGTCACTCGACCGAGCCGCCAAGTACTACACACAGGCTGAGGGCAAGCACGTCAGGCCTCTCATTGTCCTCCTCATGAGCCGAGCTACCCATCTGTGCCCCAAGGCCCCTCTCCCTTTCCCCAGTCAAACCTCTCGTGGCATCGACACAGCCATCTCGCCAGCTCAGATTCTGGCCGACATCAACCCCTCCAACAACATGCCGCTCACGGCCGCCGATGTCGAGGTTCCCGAGCCCAATTCTGATATTCTTCCCAGCCAGCGACGTCTCGCCGAGATCACCGAGTTAATTCACACTGCTTCTCTCCTCCACGACGATGTTATTGACCACTCCATTTCCCGCCGAGGCGCACCATCAGCCAACCTCGAATTCGGAAACAAGATGGCTGTTCTGGCTGGTGATTTTCTGCTGGGTCGCGCATCTGTCGCACTGGCCAGGCTTCGAAACCCCGAGGTTGTCGAGCTGCTCGCTACCGTTATTGCTAACCTCGTCGAGGGCGAGTTCATGCAGCTGAAAAACACTGAACGGGACGAGCGAAACCCCAAGTGGTCGGAGGAGACGGTCAGCTACTACCTCCAAAAGACATATCTCAAGACAGCCAGTCTCATCTCCAAGTCTTGTCGCGCGGCGGCGCTTCTGGGCAACGCAGATAATGTTACAGTCGAGTCGGCGTACTCATATGGACGAAACTTGGGTCTTGCGTTCCAGCTGGTGGACGACCTCTTGGATTACACACAGAGCGGGCAGGATCTCGGCAAACCTGCGGGGGCCGATCTGGAATTGGGCTTAGCTACAGCACCCCTCTTGTTTGCTTGGAAGCAGATGCCTGAGCTCGGGGCGCTCGTTGGTCGCAAGTTTGAACGGGAGGGTGACGTTGCGAGGGTAAGATGGGCCAATCATTTCCGCAGGCAGTCACAGGCGATGCTAACCGGCATGTGTGGTGTAGGCACGTGAGCTAGTGCTCCAGAGCGACGGTATCGAACAGACACGGGCATTGGCCCAGGACTACGCCGACAAGGCTATCCAAGCCCTTTCCGATTTCCCCGAGAGCGAAGCCAAGGACGGGCTGATCGAGATGGCGCAGAAGACGCTCAAGCGTCAGAAGTAGAAGGGACAAAATCCACGGGTGATGTAGGGATAGCTGGGATGGACGGGTGCAGCTCCGAGGAGAAAGGGAATTCGCCGTTCCTCACGTGTACTACTATTGTTACTAAATCACATAAACGCATGAATGGGAGACGTCAGCAGGGGCAGTGGCTTGGTATGGGAGGGCGGGAGTTCTGGCTGCCGAGCATGGTGTATGGGCCGTACGTATATTTGCTTGTCTTGTCATGATTGATTTGCGGGAGCAGGTGATGCACTATACTATACATACATGGGAACGGAGCATGAGCATTTGAAAAAAAGAAGAAGGAGAAGAAGAGAGACAAAAGACAATATACGGGATGGAAACCGAAACGGGAAGGTCAAAAAAACGGGTTGAAAGAAATAGATGGCCGTGTGTGTGTACAAGATAGTTTCGATTGACGGGGAAAACTTGAGTTTTCCCCACCGCTGGATACCCCCTCTCCCCACCTCAACCAATCCATATTCCATAGAAAAAGAAAACGGCAAAACCGGAAAACAATGGAAGCATGAATGAATACGAGCAAGCAGTTCCAGCTCTGACTAAATGGCTTCCTTGCTGGGTCTCCTGACACGCACCTCGTGAGCAATTTCATGCCGGTTGGCGGGCAATTGCGTCGCATCCGGCTGTCGCAGCGTCCGAGTCCGAATGCCCTCATGGGGCACATTTTCACGGGCCAGCACGGGCGAGTTATTACTTGATGGTTTGCCATTATTACTCGATGGTTACTCGATTGAATCACCCACTGCCCAGAGCCCAGTCCCAATCGGCCCAAGGGCCTGCGCGCTGATTGGCCAGCGGCGACCAGTGGCTTGGTATCCCCCTTCGGTAGCCGGCCGAGTCCGAAGGAAGTTGGCAAGAGGGTCCCCTTCGAGTGCCGTGTCCTTTGCTGATAAGCGTGGGAAGATGGTAAGATTCGGGCTAGTTTGCCTGGAATTGGATTTGCCGCCGGCGCCCTCACCTCTCTTTTTTTTGCCCGTTTCTGCTCGCTTGGGGCTGCCACCGGGAGAGAACCGGCAACTCGGCCTCTTTTTTTTTTTTGTTGAGTGCTTCGCTGGCTGAATAGCATTAGGATAAAATAGAGAGCATAAAAAATTGTTAGAGCAGTAACAGCTGGATCCAGCAGGGGGGGCTTCGGCTGACTTCTTCTGCACCGTTATCCCCCGCAAAAGGTTATCGACAGTGCCGGTGAGGTGCTGATAAGCGTCCATCGCTGACCTGTGCATGGCTTCGGAAACGTCCAAACCAGGTGCCCTCACGGTTTTTTGTTGTCGGTCTTTAAAAAGGCGTCATCCGCTGCCCCTTCTCTCTCGTCCCGGTCCCGGTTGTTTCTATTATTATTTTTCGTCTCCATTCTAGTTCCGTACCAAGGTTCTCCCTGGAATTTTCACGAGCATCAACTTTGTTGTTCCAAGCGCCTAGCTTGATCAGCCAATCTGCCCTCGAGTCTCTTATCAGTGACACCCCACCATCACTGCCCCTCCAGGATCACCTTCGAGAAGGTGGAAGATAAGGATAAGCCGGCGTATCGGCGTGCTGCGAACCCATCGAACTTATTGTAGACCTCGGCCGGGATCGTGTCCGGTTGACTGGAAACCTGTCGTGACCGCCCGTTTGGTCAACTTATCACCCTCCTTTTCCTTCCTTCTCCTGACTCATCGCTCTTCTTTTTTCTTCTTCCTTTGTTCCCTTCTACCCTCACTCCACTTGACATCGTCATGACTGTAGCCAACACAATGTCTTCGAGTAACGAACCTCTGGCCGTTCTGGTCTCTTCTCGGGCTGTCATCACTCTCCCAGATGACTCTCTCCTCCTGACCCCGGCCACCATCACTGTTTCCCCAACCACTGGAAAGATCATCTCCGTCGTGCCTGAGATCATCCCTGAATCAAGTTTCCCGGCCTCCACCACTTACATCGACCACAGTCCCAAGCTTCTGCTTCCTGGTCTTGTCGATGCTCATGTCCACCTCAATGAGCCTGGTCGCACAGAATGGGAGGGCTTTTATACTGGCACTCGCGCGGCAGCCAGTGGAGGTGTGACGACGGTCATTGATATGCCTCTGAATGCCATCCCACCCACGACGACAGTCAATGGCTTCAAAGAAAAGCTCCGGGCGAGTGTCGGACAATGTTGGGTCGATGTTGGGTTTTACGGAGGTGTCATTCCTGGCAACGCGGACGAATTGAAGCCCCTCGTTGAGGCCGGCGTGAGAGGGTTTAAGGGCTTCCTCATCGAATCAGGTGTAAGTGGTGACCCCGTCCAAGTTAGCGATACTGGGCATGAGCTCATTCAAGATGCAGGTCGACGAATTCCCAGCAATCTCAGCAGTGGATGTTGCTCTCGCCATGAAGACACTCAAGGATACCCCGACCACACTCATGTTCCATGCTGAAATGCTGCCTCCGATTGCAGCCTCAGTCGGCGATGCTGTGACCAGCTCAGAGCCGCCGCTTGCCCCGTCTGGAGAGCTTACCGCGTACAAGACGTTCCTTGATTCCCGCCCACCCGCTTTCGAAACGTATGCCATTGAAGAGATTCTCAGCCTGGCACATCTGGCTCCTTCATTGCACTTGCATATTGTCCATCTTTCAGCGACCCAGTGCATCCCGCTTCTCAAGGCGGCCCGGGCGGCCGGAGTCAACATCACAGCTGAGACATGCTTCCACTACCTTGGCCTGACGGCTGAGGAAATTGAAAAGGGTGACACTCGTCACAAGTGCTGCCCGCCAATCCGCGAGGAACAGAATCAGGACGGTTTGTGGGGAGAGTTGGTCGCAGATGATTCATGCATCCGCACCGTCGTGTCTGACCACTCTCCATGCACGCCCCAACTCAAACTGCTCCCAGACCACTTGGACCAAAACCAGCCCCGCATGATGCACTCAGACTCTGGTGTTGACGTGACGCTTCCTCAAGGTGAACAAGCAGAAGCAGAAGCGACACCCAAGGAGCGCGGAGACTTCTTCGCGGCCTGGGGCGGTATCTCATCAGTCGGCCTTGGCCTTCCCATCCTCCATTCCGCTGCTAAGAAGCGGTCATCGTGCTCCAAAACCCCAAGCATCACCGATATTGTGCGACTTTGCTGCCAGGCCACTGCCGCTCAGGTCGGCCTGTCGCACCGCAAGGGTGCTCTCAAGGCTGGCATGGATGCTGACATCTGCATCTTTGATGATGCCGAGGTGTGGACGTTCTCGCAGGGCGATATGCGATGGAAGAACCGATGTTCGCCATGGGAAGGACACGAGTTTACTGGTCGGGTCAGCGAGACGTGGCTGCGAGGAACTAAGGTGTTTGAGCACGGCGCTGCAAACTCTGGGTTTGTTGGAGGCAAGCCAACTGGCGAGTCGATTACGGAGAAGCGGACGGTTTAAGCTGGCAAGATGGGGAGCGGGCGGAGCAACGGTGATGAGAAGAAAACGCACGCGGACAGCCCAGGCGGGCATCCCACGATGATATGCATTGGACGGCGTCGCAATTGGAGCATTGAAATTCCTGGATGTAATAAATAGGAAATGGCTTAGTTTGGAGCGTTTGAATAGATCCCATGACATGAAGAAATGTCGTCAGATGTGTGTCCCGCGATGAGGAGAAGGCTGTTGGAGGGGAAATGTGGGCCAGTCAGGAAAGGATGCTCCTTGTTGGGCCGTTAGAGCAACAGGATGCACATGACCGTGAAAGGAAATGCAGATACACAGCACCTTTTCTCTTTTTCGGCGTTGGAGGGCAACAAAATTGCTCGAACAAAGTGTTCACCCAAGGGAGACGCAGGGTGCATCATGAATGACGATGGATACAGGTGGGGTAGCTACATCACGGTTGTGTTTTCGTGTGTGATTTCGTGTGTGTTGTTCAGGCGCTGAGAGATTTGGCCAATGGACAAGACTTGTCTCACTGAGCCTCTGGCCAGTTGCCTTACTTCAGCTAAGACGCAGCACAACTGGCAAAATCCAATCACTACACCGACCGTTTCCTGACGCAGAGGCACTAATCACCACTATTGAGCGCCTCGTTTGGTTCGAGACTCGAGCATGATCCGAGCCATTCCGAAAAAGAAAGCAGGCCCTCGTGGCTGGTGCCCAATCAATTCACTTAGGGCTGGCCAATCGGGAATGCGAAGGGACACGGTATTCTTCGCTGAACCGAGAATGCGATGCTTGTCGATCACTCGTGTGTCTCTGTAAGCGAGGCTACATCGTTTCGCAGCCGACGTGGGGGGGAATGCCAGAGACCCAAGGTCTTGGACACACCAAAAACAGGCTGATTGACAAGGCTCGGAGAGTTGTTGCTCAAAAGGTACAGCACGTCGTGTCGCAAATTGTCCGCCATTTTTTAGGGGCGGCGGCCTGCCAACTTTGGCAGACCCTTGCTAAGCGAGAGGCGCAGTAGCGTACCATCCCATGGGAGGTGGCGTGGCGTCCCTATAGCGGATAGATCCTCGGAGGTTTTGGCGGGAGAGCAACTTGTTCGTCTCTCTCTCGCCGTGATTTATACTTTGAACAGACAACTTTGCGCAAGCAACGTAGCCATTTTCCTGTTTACGTATTTGTAGTGCCAGATGATATCAACGGCGGCCCATAGTCAACATCATTCCACTTGGCGCTCATCTCTTCCCAAGTTGCTACATCCAACCAACAGCAGCCAACATGCTCAAACTATTGAATCTCCTCTCTCCACACTCCGCAATCCAGTCAGTCTACACTGCCATGGCTGGCTGAATGCAACCAACCAACCCACCCTCGCCAGCTCGCCCCCATGTCCGGCTCTAGACCCGATGGCCCTCCCATGTGTATGGTCAGCCAAACCTTTTTTCCATCTGCCCCAGTGTCCATGCCGGCTCAGCTCGCAACCATTCCCCCCGCTGGGCGTTACTGGTCAGTCCCATGACTTCGCTTGAACTTGGCAGGCATGCTTCCCACATTGTTGCCGCTCTAGATCGGGCACGTTTCTTCTTCCATGGTCTGTGTCGTCTCGTGTCGAAAAGATGAAAACCCTCGTCTCCTGTGCCCGCTCTACCTGAACCTGTTTCGATTTCGTGCCAGCTGGACGAACCTTATCTCACTTCATATCCATACTCGTGACATGATTTCTGCATCGTCAGCTCTGTCGCAATTCTCGTTCAGGTAAATCATCAGGACACAAACTCATGTCGCCAATTGCCAGTCGCCTTCGCATGGCAACTTCAGACTGTCTCGGCGTTTAACCGGTGGCGAATTACGAGATCATCTCCGACTGCTCATCAGAATTCCTGCGTTCTACCTTTGGACGCGGCTATAAGTAATCAAATAACCCAACATGGAGGGTTCCGATCCGATTGAAAGAGTCGGAGTCAAAGATGCTAAAATGTCCAGCGACAGCAATTCCAAGGATCGGCTATCAGAATCGGCTTCGTGCCAATCTATGGAGGAACGGCGCATCTCGCTCTCAGGCGCTGGTCACCTCTCTCTTGACGATGTACAGGCGGTCAATATCCAAATTCGGGATGTCTGTATCTCAGTCGACACTGCCCCGTCATGGTTGGAACCTTCGACATACCCACAACTCTTGGCGTCCAAATTTGACACCTCCTCGGACATGAAAACGCTCCTACATTCTGTCAATGCCGATATTCAGCCCGGGACGGTAACAGCCATTATTGGTGGAAGCGGCTCGGGGAAAACGACCCTTCTCAACACCATGGCGGAGAGAGTCACTGGCTCAAGACTGAAACAGCAAGGCGTGATCGCTTTCAATGGGAAGATTGGGGTTCATAGTGTCAGCCATGCATATGTCATGCAGCAGGATGTTCTGCTCCCAACGCTCACAGTCCGGGAGACATTGCAGTACTCCGCGGATTTGAGGCTCCCACCATCGACAACCGTAGAGCAACGGAGGAGAGTTGTTGAGGAAGTCATCCGTGAGCTTGGCCTAAAAGAATGCGCCGATACTCGAATTGGAAACTCGCAACACCATGGCTGTTCTGGTGGAGAGAAGCGGCGAACCAGCATTGGTGTGCAGATGCTTGCCAACCCATCAGTTCTTTTTCTCGACGAGCCGACAACGGGTCTAGATGCCACAAGCGCATACCAGCTAGTCAAGACGCTGAAGAAACTAGCACAAAAAGGCCGAACCGTTATCACGACCCTCCATCAGCCGCGATCCGAGATTTGGGACCTCTTTGATAACCTCGTGGTTTTGTCCAAGGGCAGCCCAGTATACTCTGGCCCAATCAAGGAATGTGTTCCCTGGTTCAATAACCTCAACTTTAAGCTACCCCCATTTGTGAACCCAGCAGAATTTATCATTGATATTGCAGCTGTCGACAATCGCACACCAGAACTAGAGCAAGAATCGACCGGGAGGGTGCAGCAGCTAAAGAACGCGTGGACCAGCGAGAGCGGCAACCGATTCAAACCACTTCCAAGTATCCAGGATTCTGTCAGCCGGAAGGAAAGAAAGCGAGCAGAGAGACACGCTGGCTTCACTCGGCAACTTCTAGTTTTAACGGACCGTACTCTGAAAGTTACTTACCGAGACCCTCTTGGCATGGCCGCTGCCCTGTTCGAGGCAATCATGATGGGTTTAGTCTCAGGATACGTCTTTTACGATCTTGGCCGGGACCAATCTGGAATTCGATCTCGGCAAGGTAGTATGTGGGCTGCAAATGGACTCCAGGGCTATTTAATTCTCATTTTCGAAACCTACCGAATGACCATTGACATCCAAACCTTTGACCGCGAGTCTGCAGAAAATTATGTCGACGCCTTACCCTTTGTCCTCTCTCGAAGATTAGCTCGAATGCCTACCGAAGACATCCCTGTGCCGTTCCTATTTTCCGCCATCATGTATTTCATGGCTGGATACGAGCGGAAAGTGAGCAAGTTTTTCACCTTCTTTGGCATTTCTCTCTTGAACCAGTACGTCTCGGTTGCATGCGCCATGACCTGTGTGGTCGCCTCGCGGCATTTTCCCATAGCGAGTCTCATTGCAAACCTGGTCTATACTCTTCAGACCATGTCGAGCGGAATGTTCCTCCAAAACGAAACGCTTCCGGTGTATATTCGGTGGACGAAATGGATCACATTTGCAGTAAGCACCGCTTCAGTCGCCCAGCCTTCGCTCCTAACCCAATCTAGTTTTACAGCATGGGGGCCTTTTGTGCCAATGAATTCGAGGGTAGCTTTTATGACTGTCCCTATCCTGGTGGCAGATCGAATCCGCAATGTGCACCTTACACTGGAGAGTACATCATGGATCTGTTTGGCTTCCCAAAGAACTGGATAGCGCGACCTATAATGGTACTTTTAGCCTTTACCGTCTTTTTTCTTGCCCTTTCAACCATAGGTCTCCATTACATCAAAGTCGAAATGACCATTGCTCGAGCTAGAGTTTCCGATACAGATCTTTCGGCCGGAAAGGAAAAGATGACAGCTCGAACCATTGACGAGGTCCGGACCATTGATGTAGGACTTGATGGCTTCTCCCTGTTACTTGAAAAGAAATCTGCTCTTGGGAAGAAGTTGCCCACAAAAACGATACTGAACCCTATCAACGCAATATTCCAGGCGGGAATGCTCAATGTCATCATGGGACCCTCGGGTAGTGGCAAGACATCGCTCCTCAATTCCATGGCTCTTCGACTGCGAAGTTCCATTGGAACCAAGTACCTTCCTTCAGGTCGCCTTCTGTTCAATGGCGCCAATCCCTCCGACTCTGTCGTTAGATCCGTCTGCTCCTATGTCTGCCAAGATGATTCCGCTTTGCTACCTTCTCTCACCGTCCGAGAAACCCTGTATTTTGCAGCCAGTCTTCGCCTCCCCTCGTTCATGAGCAAGCAAGAAAAACGCAGCCGTGCAGAAGAGGTGTTGCTACAGCTAGGTCTCAAGGACTGCGCCGACAACCTCATCGGCAATGACATGATTAAGGGTATTTCTGGCGGAGAGAAGCGCCGTGTTTCTATTGCAGTTCAGATCCTCACCAATCCGCGCATTTTGCTTCTTGATGAACCAACGTCCGGTCTAGATGCCTTTACGGCAAACTCAATCATGGAAGTCCTTCAGGGGCTTGCGAATGAGGGGCGTACCTTGATTCTCACTATCCACCAAGCTCGGTCCGCCATTTTTGAAGGGTTCGGCAACGTCCTTCTACTTGCTCGCGGAGGTTCTCAAGTATACTCAGGCCCAGGAACAAAAATGTTGGGTTACCTGGAGAACTTGGGATTTAAGTGTCCTGAGCATACCAATCCTGCAGACTTTGCCCTCGATATGATAACGATAGATCTCCAGCGCGACGATCGAGAAGCAGAATCACGACAGCGGGTCCAAGGGTTGATTGAGAGCTGGCGAGCGAGGGATTCCACCACCACAGAAGCCGAAAATGAAAAGACGGATGGAAATCCTACCAGTCTCGCTCCGACCGAGAAAGACGCTGTGGCCGGGGTTGTACAAACACAAGAACTCACACCATCACGAAAGACATTCAACAAAGCCAACCTTTCATCGCCGGCCGAACTAGGAGCCCTTGTTCGTAAGAAAGCTTCATTCATGTCGGCACTCCCTATCCTTCTCCACCGAGACATGATTAATACCCGCCGCCAACCCGAGCTTATCCTTGCCCGCCTCATGCAAGTCATTGGTCTCGCCATCATTCTGGCCCTGTGGTTCGCCCCGGTTCATCACGACTACTACTCTGTGCAGAATCGTATGGGTTTCGTCCAGGAAATCGGCGCCTTTTATTTTGTGGGCATGCTGCAGAACGTGGCCGTCTATCCGAACGAGAGAGACGTTTTTTACAGAGAGGATGACGACGGGGTGTACGGTGTCGAAGCCTTCTTGGCGTCGTATACAATCCTCGAAGTGCCGTTTGAGATCATCAGCTGTCTCGTGTTTGGTATCCTGGGCGACTTGGCCATCGGGCTGCCGAGGAACGCGAAAATGTACTTCATCTGCTTCTTCTCGTGCTTCGGCGTCGTGTCGTGCGGCGAGAGCCTGGGCATCATGTTCAACAGCCTGTTCGGCCACGCCGGCTTCGCGATCCAGATCATGGGCATCTTCCTCTCGGTTGCCAACCTCATGGCCGGCATCCTCTCCATTGACATGCCGCGCCTGTTCACCGCCTTCAACTACCTCTCGCCTGTCCGCTACGCAGTCCGCGCCGCGGCAGTCTACTCCCTGCGCGGTGTCGAATTTACCTGCACCGACAGCCAGAGGCTGCCCGACGGGAAATGCCCGGTCACAACGGGGGAGGACGTGCTGAACCTCTACAAGATGAACGAGAACCCAGACATCAACGCAGCCGCCTTGGCCGGCTGCGTAGTTGTCTATAGGTTATTGGCTTGGGGAGTAGTCAGGCTAGTGCGAACGCACTGGAAGGGCACCAAGCGATCAAAGGAGAACAAGTCATGAGGACATAGGGAGATGCGGAGTCTGTGCTGTGCGCAAAATATAATGAGTACATGAGTATACATATATATCACCCAAAAGGTTTCCATGCTATTTCCAGAATTCTAGTAGTAGTCTTCTGAACCATAGAAGTAATAAATTTACCACCGTCCTATTTAAACAAAGAAAATTCTATTCTTTGATGTGCAATTTTTCGATTTGAGATACGTCGTTTTACAATTGGATAAATTATTTGAAGGTCTTCACCAAAGATTGAAATGCAAAAGTGTTTGACATGTGGTCATATTAACAGCTCTGAAAGTATGTTGGGTTTACTCATCACCCAATGTACATATATACCATAGACACTGCTGTATTCGAGGCACCGAAGCGTGCACGCGAGGTATTGTTGAAAAAAGAAAGCACCTCCCACATAATTATCGTAAAGACTGGGGTATCAAATTATCTCCAAGCAACGTTTGTCAAATGACTCCCCTCCTCCTCCAATCATAATGGCGCTATGGCTAGCATCACGCCAGATGTCACAGGGCACACAAACATCCTTGATCGAAAAAAAAACAGTCGTCCTTTTACGACATCTTTCGCTCACTATCAGCAGGGCTCTCAATGTCCGAGTGTCCGGGGGTGACGTTGGCAACGTGCTCGAACTGGTAGAGCGGCTTCTTGGTGGCGTCGCGACGGAAAAAGACGTAGCGCTTGATCCACCAGGGCGCGGCAACGGTGAGCTGGTAGTTGGCGAACTTGCGCATGGGGACGGCGAAGACCCAGTCGAGTTCCTCCAGGGTGCGCTGCTTGGTTTCAGGAACCAAGAAGAAGATCATGACGAAGGCAATAACGTTGAATCCAGCGTATAGACCAAAGGCACCCTAGTATGCTTGTTAACCACATTCTTTTTTTTTTCTCTTTTCAATAGTTGAAAGTTGACGAGGATTACTTACGACTGTCTGGAACTTGTCAAGAATGAAGGGGAACGAAGTACTGAGAACGGCAGCCCAGAAGAGACAGGTGGCGACGGCGAAACCCATACCAGTCTCACGGTGGGACAGGGGGTAGACTTCAGCACTGTAGGTGAAAGGCACGGGACCTTCACCGGGAGAATAGAAGGCACCGAACATGAAGACGAACAAGCAAACGAGTCCGGTTCGTAGGTTCTCGAGATCCTTGGAGATGAGGGTGCAAAGACCAGCAGCCAAGAGAGTCCATGTCATCTGCGGGAAGGTGAAGAGCAGGAGGCTGCGGCGACCAAAGGTGTCGATGGTCCAGAAAGCAGGGAAAGCAAAGAGCCAGTTGACGAGACCGAAGCCGAAAGAGCCCAGCATGGCGCGGAAGTCGGACATGCCAGCATCCTGGAAGACGGTGGTCGAGTAGAAGGCGATGATGTTGATACCGCACATCTGCTGGGCAATCATGACGGTGAAAGCAGCGACGTTGGCGCGGCGAACACGGGGGACGGTGAAGAGCTGCGTGAATCGGGTGACGTAGTTGGTCTTGCCGGTGAGCTGTTCCTCAATCTCCAGCTGGGCGCTGATGTAGTACATATCGCGAGCCACTTGAATCTGCTCGAACCGAAGTTGGCTCATGGACTTCCAGGCCTCAGGGTACCGGTTCTTCTTCATGAGCCAACGGGGCGACTCGGGGCAGGTGTAGATGAGCAAGAGAAGGGGCACGGCAGGGATGAAAGGAGCACCAAGCATGAGACGCCAGTTGATATCGGGGACGTGGAAGACGGCAAGGTTGAAGGCGGTTCCGAGGAAGATACCAAACGCAGTCCACATCTGCCAGGACATGACCAAGGCACCACGAATGGAAGCTGGGGCATTTTCTGCTGCATAGATAGGCACGGTTGACGCTTTGACACCCATTCCGATACCCATTAAAAGACGGTTGGCGAGCTGTTGACCCCAGGTGTGGCTGAAGGCAGAACCGATGACAGGCCAGATACAGAAGTGAGCAGAGAAGAAGATGACACCGCGACGACCAAACCAGTTGTTGATGGGATCAGAGAGCCAGCAACCGATGAAACTGTGAACCAAGTCAGCATGCGAATTACTTACGGGGGAGGCTGCAGTCACTGCTTCAACTTACGCGCTACCAATATAGGGACCAGCGTTGACGATACCGACCAGCATACGGTCTCGAGTGCTGTGAGAATCAATGCCATATTCCTTGGGGAACCACAGGTTGGCGCCGTTGGATCCAGTCTGATCCCAGCCCTGGACAGCAGCACCGATAGAGCAAGTGACGATGGTCATGAGAAGCTTCCTGGGCATGCGCCAGCGGTGAGTGACCTCCTGCTCGAGCACCTCGATCTCACGGTCGTTGAGCTTGTGCTCGCCGTCGATCTCGCGGATGGCAGAGGGGTTCTGGGCAACAAGAGCTCCCTTCTTCAGGATGGGCACATGCTCCTGCAGACCTCTTCGCTCAGCCCACTCCTCGACATTGCGCATGAGCTGGTCGTGGGGGATGCCCTCGAGGGGGTTCTTGATCCTGGAAGGCCGTTAGAAAAAACGGGGTTTTTCCCAAACAAAGGCATTGTGTCTCTCGTGAGACAGCTGTGGGAACCATCATACCTAGCCTCAAGGTTGTTTTGGAGATCTACATGCTCCGTTGTAGCCGCATAGGTGGGCTTCTCGTCCATGGCGAATGAGCCTTTGGACGTGGGTCTAGAAAGAAAAAAGTTGGATGATCAGTCTTGCGAAGTGATTGACAGCTTGTCGGGGGTTTAACGTACTGGATATCCGCCATGATGGGCGTCAATCAGCAGCAAGGCCTCAAGGGCACAAGTGTCAAACAGGGCGCGGGAGAAGGGTCTGAGTCTGAGTCCCAGGTCTCAACCACACGATCCACTCTGCGGTCTCTTGGAGATCAAACAATGGAGAAGTGCGAGGTCTGGCTTTTTCACAACTCGATGATCTGGGGCACAAGGGCCTATTTGTGGTTTTCCAAAACATGACAGCCGATCATGTCCCAAGCAGAATACGCCCAGCTCGCTCTGCAGCCCCCCGGCAGCCCGTCATAGCTGCTAATCCGAGCGTCTTGCAGCCAGCCCGTGGTCGCATACAGAGATGACGGAGCATGGTTGTTGGTTCGGGCACCGTCCTTGGATGATCCATCGGGGTGTGGCAAGGGGGGGCGTGTGTGTGAGGCCAATTCCCCCCTTCAAGACAATTACCCCCAACCGCCTTTAGGGCTTCCTTCGCCTCCGGGGTCGCTAAGGGGGACAAACGAGCTTCTGTTGAAGCTACTCGTCAAGCTTGTTTCCTTGGAACAAGCGTCGGGATCGCCAGCACCGGCCTTGTCGTTGTTCCAAAGGATCCCCACAATGCAACAACGCCCCCCATGGGCCCCCGAGCAAGCCACTCCAGATGCCCTCCCCCAGTCTCCGCAATCCTTGGCTCGGCATATGGAGGCTTTCGGCCCGATAGCGCCAGAGTTCCTCGTTAATTAACCCATCCAGGCGTGCATAACGGGCGAAATCTGTTAGCGATTGCGGTACCGATGCTGGGCACGGTTGTGCTTTTGGAGTCGCGAGTGCCACCACCCCAGGTTCTCCTTGGCGAAAGCCTCCCGCAGTCGAAAATAAAAACGGGCTGAGTGATGCACGTCACAAAGCTGCCCGTCGCGGCAAATTAAACACAAAAGAAAAATACAAAAATAAAAAAGCACGGTTGTGCGCGCAGGGCTGCAAGGCCAAGGTCAAAAGAGAGATTGTCTCGATTGGCTCGGGACCAATTCTCCGTTTGGCTTCAAAAGGAGTCCCATGGCGCGCAGAAGCGCCCGTCACACGGCTCAGCTTTAGGAGGCAAGTTTTGGTCTACCACATTAGAGTCAGTAGTAAGCTGAGCTTTCTGGAGCCACGCCACCATCGAGAGAGAGAAGCACACGGGCGCGCAGAACGGTCAGATGAAAAGTGCCAAGAGCTAAAACTCGGCTCGAGGGAGTAGGCAGCAGAATTCTCAGCGTCTTGAGTGGCCGTTTGCTATCCACCTTGCCCCAGCCCGCCAAGGCCTGGGGTAGCACAATGACGGAGAAGAGGCCCTAGCCTTGCCATGCCCGCACTAAGCTCCCGGCAAGATCGCCTGTTCGTTTTAACATTTAGCGGGTTCCGAGGTGGGTGCAGTCATCCGTTGGATGTGATCAAGTTTGGTTGTAAGAGGACGGACGTTGTGTACCAGCAACGAGGAAGGAGTGCGGTGAGCAGAGCCTGGTTGCGCTTGTCTTGTGTGAAATTGCAAGACAAGTCAGTGTGATGCACTTGTGTCAGAGAGTCCCAGAAATGCGGTGGCACAGCACCCGCTTGATTATCCTTCTTCCGTCTCCCGAGATAAGCTGATGTTGATCACAGCCCAATTTCTTTGTTAGTTGGTCGGATCGCCAACGCCACAACCATTGGTCTGCCTCAGAATTGCACATGCTGTGGTTTACGCAGCCCAAAAACTCTGAGACACCTGAGGGATGAGAGGGCTCACAGACCAGTGCCATTCGCAAGAAAGACCTGTTGATGGGGCACAAGCAGTTATTCCCGTGCCCCAAGCCACGCTCGGATCAAGGCTTGTTTGTGGTGGCGTCCCCGTCCGACCTTTTGCTTGCACTTCTCCTCCAATTGCCTTTCTAAGCAAGGCTCAATTGTCACAGCTCAAGGCAGCAGAATAAAATAAGTAAAGAAAAAAAAACTCAATCGTCTGACGGGCGTTCGCAACGCTAGCAGCTGACTGATCCCGAGTCATTTTTTGGAACTAGAATTATTGAATGAACAAGTCTAAACGGCGAGAGAGCTCTTCGCTAAAGCAACGTGATCTGGAGAGGGACAGGCATGGTTTCCAGTGAATAAGCTCACTTCGTGACATCCCTGTTTTGTTGGAGTAAAAGAGGGGGAAAGTAGGGGGAGCCGCCAAAAGCACGCTAAACACGCACCCCCCATGTCCTCCTTCATCACCTTACTTTCGTGTGTGTGAGACGAAGGATGGATGACATGGCCGGCCATGGTCTCATGCATATTGCTGGGCTCCTGGCTCCCTGTGTGCCCAAGCGTCAATTGAATGGCACGAAAAGCTTGCGAGACGTGGACCGGGCAACCACCACTGATATCACTTGTCTTCTGAGGCTCAACACAACAGTTGCAATTAAGCCGTTGTTTGGCGTTGACTGTTTCGGAGGGGGCAGCGGTGTATCCAACACACACGGTTGCACCCATACACCCTCTCAGCCTGACTCACGCCAAAGGCTAAAATGACATCTCAGTTTATCTATCAGCATGATCGATGAAGGAGATAGCCTCAGGGTTTGGAGAAAAGGCGTTGGGTCATGTGGGCAGCTGAACGAAGCTTTGATCCGAAAACGGCGGGTGGTGGGGGACGGCAAACTGGTATTCTGGGGAAAACTACCCCGACATTAGCCAAAGCCTAACGCGGCAAAGCTCGTGGGAATTGCTTGATAAAGCGGGGAGGACCAAACGTGGAGGCCCCGTCGGGTGTGGTGGAGGAGCGTATCATTCTATCATGGGTAGTGTGGTCAGAACCTTGGGGTTGAGTGGGCGCCCAAACGACTAGGGGGCGTGCACAGCAACCGAGGGAGAAAAAAAAAGAAATCCTGTCTCGCTGCCAAGACAAACAGACGTGACGGTGATTTACAGAGCTAGAGACGGTATGCTAGAGCTGTTTTGCTCAGGATCGTGCTTCTTAGGGCCAGTTTTAGGTCTAGTGCCGGCCTTGACAGGTCTCCCTCACGAACATATGCGGACGCGGGCAAAGCATCCCGCTTCAGGGATCAAGACAGGATTTAGCACGGGTGAGCATTTGTCGCTTTTGATTTTCTAGAAACTGCTTGGCACCCGAGAACCAAGCCCACAGTGATTTTTTCGTAAAGCCCGCGTGACGAGATGCGCAGTTTAGAGGCGCTGAGCGTCCCTGTCTCGGATCGATAACCAATGGCTTTGTTGTTTGCACATTAGCTTGCCCATAGCTATAACATCTCACATGGCCTACTCTCGCCCGGCTCCGGCCATGGGCAGCCAGTTGAATTTCGCTCCGCCTTTTTGATCTGGGTCCCTCTCCCTTTGGAGGCATAATTTCGCAGTCCATTCAATGCCCATGCCCAGCCAGCCCAATTCATTCATTCGCTCCATCGGCAGCGGAATCTGCAGCGGCCTTCTGGCGGACACTACACTCCGTCGGATTCTGGCGCCCAAAGAGCCGCACGCCGTTGCATTTGGGTGCCCTGACGGGGGCCCCTGCTCCCCCCGTGGACCTCCAGGCAGCTACATTCGAGCCAGTAGTGAATCCGAGAATTGTGTTGCCTGGCGTTGGCGTGTAGCAACTTGTGGGGTCAACATCTCCCGTTTGTGGGGATTTTTCTCTTAGCCAGGATTCAGGAAGGGAACGAAAACTAGCCAACCCGGCCGGGGATGGTGGTCCGGGCCCGGCCTCCTCCGATGGATGTTATGGTTGCCGCCGCCAAGAATCGCCCAGGCTAAAGAGGAATCAGGTCATTCGTTCTCCTCTGCCGCTGCCGCTCTTGCGGTGACATCATGTCGATACAGTTTTTTTTTATTGCCGAGGCACACTCCCGTCAATTAATTGTTCTAGACTCTGCGGCCGCGAGCTTTGACATCCTCGTAAATGTCCCCACACCCACATCCCGGATCCTGATAGGAAGACCAACGGAGAAAAAAAGAAAAAAAAGAAAATACCTTGAGCCTCATCTGACCTGGTCTCCGACCCCTGATACAGGATTGTATGCTAGCGACTCGTGTTGCAGTTGTGTCAGGTGAAGACACAAGCATGGAATCATAAATTGCCCTCCCCAGTCATCACATTTCGACTCCTCATGGAACTGCTCCCATGTACACCTTGCCACTAGGACCTGCACATCATGTTCTCTCATGTAACAGCTAATTTAATGTGGATACTCACTCTTGCGCTATTGACTCCTCTGGTCCGCCTTTCTGAGTTACTGCGCACCCGACATTAGAGACGCAGCCCGGTCATGCCGAAGCCCCTGAGAATGCAAGGCGTTTCTACAATACTATTGAATCAACCATTCCAAGAAAAGAAGGTTGATTCTATCCTCACAATCTTTTTTTAAAAGGCTGCCTAATTTCGTAGACTATTCGGGTTAAGCCTCGGGGTATCTGGTGTCAGCATCGTGGTGCCGTGGTGGTGTAGATGGGCCAACTTACAATGTTTCGGCAACACTAATATCATCAATGGTTTCAGGAAACCTTCATCTTACGGTAAAAACTAAAGAAATTGCCTCACGTATGACGTTGAATTCGCTCATCTCTGATGTTCCGGGCGGGGAAGAAATCATACATGTCGGGCGTCTCGGACGGAACAATGCGGCAGAAACCTGAACGTCGGAAGCAAAGTACTCCCACGGGGCTGAAAGATACATCTCCAGGATCAAAACTTTTCTTCGTGTGCATGAATTATTATGCTGTATCGGTGACGAGGCATTTCATCGACACTTTCGCGGGACCCGAGAATCGAGGACGGTACATGCCCAGAGACTCTAGGAGCTAGACTGAAATGGTCCATGAGATAAGCCACGCCACAAATTAGAATATCATTTTTTAGCTTGCAGGGACTTCAGGAGACCTTAAAGACAGGGTGAGAAGAAAGTGAGCCGATGCAAAACGGGCAGTGATTTGATCTTACCATCATTGAAGTATTACTGAGATTTAGTCTAGGCCGTATCAGTGAACTGTCTTTCACGCCGGATTCTGGGAAAGCTGCACAAAAGTGTTAACCCCTAAAGCTACAATGAGCCAGTGGTGTTATATTGTTTGATTGTGCGGAAGCCGGGGCGGTTTAACGGGAACTCAAACCCTAAGCTAATACGCACCAAACATGGCAACAAAGGATGAACTAGCATTTTTGTTCTCAAAGCCTGTGCCCTAACCAGTACCGGGCATATAGTAGAGGCAGAATGAGATTGAATTCATTTCTAATCAAATATTAAGCAGCCGGATGCTATGCAATCTAGCCCGCATAGTTAGGTGTTGGATTTAGCTACTTGGTCAGGTGACAAGACCCGGCCCCACAAGGCCAGACTTGACACCAAGACCCTGGAATACAACAAGCATTCACACAATTCATATGTAAATGATACGGAAATGGTGCCAACACACATGGAGCCCTGTGAGTGTGTGCCTTAGGTACCCTTGGAAGTCATATATAAACCCTTTACTAGGGTAGACAGAGAACGAGACATCAACCTTTCTACTACATATCATTGAGGCCCCTACTGTTGTAACCCTACCGTATTAGTGAAGGACCCAAGTAGAGTCGTGAGCCATGAGCGTAATTCCCTACCAGATACAGCTGGTAGACTCCCGAATCCCACATTACAATTACCGTATTCAACCCACCGAAGGCACCATAACACTCGCAGACTTGCCCTCAGTTGATCTTGGAGCGCGATTGAGAGGAATTTCTATAGCCTTTCGACCCTAACAACCTGTGCACCTCCAACCAAGGCATGGTAGATCTTTTGGTGCAGTTAGCAGAACCTGCCTCCACTTTCCCGTCTCACTGATGTTACTCATTCAAATCGATTGTGGCTGGATTCATCCAATGAAGTACAGGACGCAGGCACAGTCGCCGAATAGTCGCCACGCAGCCAGCCACATAAGCGTAATGGTAACGTGACTCTTGGGCTCAGCTTGGTGCCGAGGAGACAACGAGCCAACATATTTCTTTCCTCTGTCATGGTCGCACGACACCTTTGGCCGAGATCCAGTTCTCCCAACCCTGCAATCCCTTTGCCCCGACCAATCCGCCAATCCAACACTTGCCGCAGCCCTATACCATGGGAACGCCAGTTGCTCGTGAGGCGGACATTGTGCGCGACTCAAAGCTACGCACCGTCATCTCAGCCGACCGCACCCATCATACTTTCTTTATCTCGAATCATCGTGTCCGGAGGCAGCAAATCGAGGAAATATGGAAACACCACCATCTGTTAGGAGAGGGAGCCTCAGGGCGCATCTGGCTTGAGCAGTGCGAGACTGGTCCCAGCCAGGGCCAGCTCCGTGCTGTTAAAATAATCAAGCAACATAAACCAGGCGTCTATGAACGTGAAATAGAAGCCCTAGCTAAGTTTTCACATGAAAATGTATATATTATCCCTTGCAAATTAAACCTATCATTCATAATCTCCTACCTAACTATTATTCTAACCAGTATGTCCACTGTTTTATTCGGTTTTTTGGATGGTATGAGTCCCAAGATGAACTTTTTATTGCAATGGAATACATGGAACATGGAGATCTACAAAAGCACCTTAGCGTCCCTCTTCCAGAGGTAGAAGCCAAAAACATTACTGCACAGGTAACCGAAGGTCTTGGATTTTTACATGATAATGATTATGCTCACCGCGATCTAAAGCCTTTGGTAAGGCCACCATCCCCCCCCCCCCCCCAAATTATCCTTTTTTGGATAATAAATTAGTATTGATCAAGAAACATTAGAATATCCTAGTTGTCCAGCCAGGACCAGAATGGTGGGTTAAGATTGGCGATTTCGGCATTAGCAAGCGCGGCGATGTCAACACAGCTCTTCACACTGTGATTGGCACGCCCGGCTACATTGCGCCCGAGGTTCTTGGCATTTATCCTTTCTCGGAGCATATTGCAGGCTCTAGGGACCCTAAATCCAATTATACTACGAGCGTTGATATTTGGGCCCTTGGTATGGTCGTCGTCAGCATGCTTACCAAGTGCTCTCTTTTTCCAACTCCCAGCGATTTTGATGACTATTTTCTCCATGAAAAGCCTTTTCCGCGGCATATATTGGAAAAAGAACAGCTTAGTGAGGAGTGCTATGACTTCTTAGCAAGGACAATGAGGCCGTCGCCTTCAAGGCGGTTGACAGCGAAGGAAGCACTTGCTCACTCGTGGTTGCAGGTATCCCCACCGCTACCAACAACCCCTTCACTTTCCGACAAGAGGTACATCTTCTTTGTGTCCTAATACAGTCTTTGAACACAATTAACCCATACAGTGGTCACAACAACCCTCTAGACTTGACGAAATTATCCCCTATGAGGGATGATGATAGAACCATCGTCGGGATTACAACGGCATCCTTGGCGTGGTCGGAAACAAGTGCGTCGAAAATGTCTCACCAGTCAGGGTTGCCCATACGTGAGCCTCAAACAGACACTCTTCAACCATTTCAAAATTCTCAGAGTATATCATCAGACATCAACGATACAAACTTTCACGGCAGCCCTAATATATCACTACAAGATGCGGATCGAATTGCCACTGCCGCTGGTATCACAAAGGGATCATTTACGTGGTCGCCCTCAAGACCAGTCGCCGAGGAATTCCATACACATTCACATACAAGCGCATCGAATTCCTCTAATCAATCGAGCTTCGCCAGGCCTGTGCCCAAAATGGACACTCCCAAACCATTTCAAGATCCTAGCGCTACACTCCCACAAACCAGTGGCATGAGCTCGCACAGAAGCTCAACTATATCACTGTCGCCAAAGAACCCAAGGTCTCGGGAGGAGCCCAACACTACCTCTGTGACCAAGAACATGCAGCAAATGTTGATTGTAAGGGACTCAAATCAAGATGGCAAGCTCAAGATCAAAACCAAACACCCCACAAGCCCCATTGATCAGCAAACGACCCCCGCTCCTGAAGTGATGGCCCGATTGTTGTCACTCAAGGGTATTGACGACTTAATGGCAGATATTCTTCATGTTGCCAAAAAACTATATGCAGATACAAAGATTATCGGAATGTCCCGCGCCGCCCGGAACTCGGAGAACGCCGGGACCATGGAGAATCAAGTGCGGAAGATCGATTCTCGCACAACTGCGAACTGTGTTAAACTTGATGTTGCAAATGGCGCTGTACCAGGTGCTCAATCATTAATGGAAGCTCTGGAATCTCACAATCACAAATGTTTGCTTGCTCTTCTGCAATGTGGTGCAGACCCAGATGCCACGGTAGTCTCCAACAGAAGTGAATACTTTACGACCGTTTTGACAATAGCAGTCTCTCACCAAAACGAAGTTGGGGTTTGGGCGTTGGTTGCCGCTGGCGCAGGAGTGAACAGGCATCACGATACTGAATTAATGCAATCAGGGCCCCTGGAAAAAGCTGTCATTTTGGGCCACATCAACCTGGTGCGTTTTCTGCTCGCAAACGGCGCAAACCCAAACCAAGTTTCCTTTATATCCAGAGATTCAACATACAAAGCTTCGCCGATGTATCATGCCTTGGTGGGCAAAAATGCAAGCCCACAGCTCGCGGATCTTCTCATTGAACATGGAGCACGGGCAAATGAACAATCACTATGTTTTCGATCCGACCACGCGAATATTAACCCTTTCAAGTTAGCAACAAGGCTCGGGCGAGCTTGGGTGTTGGCCGGGCTTGCTCAACACGTCCGACATATGAAATTGGAGTGGCATTACGATACTATATTGGTGGCGGTCCAATGTAATCAATGGGAATGTTTTACCTTGCTCATGAAGCATCCTTACCAAGCCACCATAAATCTACACATACTGATTCATGAGTATATGCCTTTCCAGCCTGGACCAGACCCTGAGCCCCGAATGTCATCAAGCTCGTTTCACCATGCTTTCTCATGTTTACTTACGTCTGGGCATGACCCTACAAAAAGAATTAGGTTTAAGTACAGGAGACGAGCGAATTGGCTTTTGCCTGAGCGTGATGTGGATGAGCGTATTTCCGCAGTCAAATTGATCAAGAATATTGTGTCAGATATAAGTGATTCGGAACGAGACAGGATTGATTTTTCACTAGAGATGTCGAAGTATTTTAGATAGGGTGGCATGATGCAATTTCAGGGCTTTAATTTAGTTAAAATCAAATTGAGAAGCTCATAATTTGTGATCCATCATGATCTCTTCACATATCCTAAATCCAACAGTGAATTAAACACTGTCAACTGATCCCCGAGTTCCCCTCGCCCACTGACCGCAACCTATTTGTTTCCGTATAAGTGCACTGCGGTACGCATGTACCTTAAGTTGCACACCAGCTGCTCCTGTATGGCTCATTGCAAGAAGTCTTTACCATGTAGCCATTTCATCGTGAAGATCGGGTCGCCTTATTTTATGGCGTCGCTTTGATCATTCGGAAAAGCGGACATTGGGATAGCACAAGAGCTTGTCGGGTAACGATGCCATGTTTCATCAAACTAACAGAAAGGAACCTCCGCCGTAATACAACCAAACTTTACCATGGTCCCCCCGTGATAAAACTGCCACACGTAATCATTCCGTGCTTGTCAAATCCCTGCAGTCATTCCCCAGCCAACTTGAACACCTCCTGCCAACGTCCTCACTCAGCTACACTAAGCTCATACTAAAACTATTTCTTAACCGTGTAGCCGTTTATTGAGAACAAAAACAACTCAATTCTTACAAAACCAGAGGCAAACAACAGGCTTCTCGTCGGCATGACCAGTTCGTTTCCCGTCCCACCCAACCTCCTTGAGCGTCTTCTTCAAGGTATCCTTATCCTCCCCTCCGAACCCCCATCCTCGATACCACTTGCCGCAGCCCCCGCTCACAATCTCAAAGCACCTGTTCTTCTTAGCAGTCACGTTGGTGCAGCCGAATCCCTGGAGGAGCTCAGCGAGCGTGATTTGGCATGGAATATGGGTCGCGACAAAGGGGATCCGAGCATCCACAGGCAGTGTCCAGGGGGGCGTCTCGCTCTTGAACACGTGCACCTTGGTGTGCTCGGCCGGGAAGAAGTAGTTGTAGCCGGGCTCGCAGCCCATGCCGCCGGACGAGTTGGTCATCTGGGCGGCGGGCATCTCCGGGTCGATGCTGGGGGCCGGCTGAGGCTGCCGCGGGTGGATGTTGGCGGCGCCGTTCGGCTCGACGGCGAAGGTGAAGCCCGGTTGGACGGGCAGAGGGCAGAGGTTTGGAGCGGCAAACTGGCCCACCGGTGAGATTGCCACATACGGTTGCGCTGGAACTGCTGTGCCAAAGTTATAGCCGGGGCCTCCGAAATGGGGGATATAGGGCTGACCCTGAACCGGGACGGGAGCACCCACGGGAGCAAACGCGGGCCGAGCTCCGGGATCTCGCCCCGTCACCGGGTTCCATCCACCAGACATGATATAAACAGATGGGGGGGGGTGCAGAAGATAGTAGATGGGAACGACTTAATGGAGCGGTTGCCAGGTATGAACCCAGCGACGCAGTGTCGGGCTAAACACCGCCTGCCAGTGGCCTGGTACTGGGCCCTGATGGGTGGGATCCCAAGATAGAGGGGGGAGTATCGAAGAATCTGTCGAGGAAGAGCCGAAGGGTTGCTGAAATGCCGAGTGATATCGATGAAAGGAGCTCAAGGGGTCTCTCTCGAAATAACGAAAATGAGAAGAGCGGATGGCTGCCGAGAGGTTAGCTGGATGCCAAGCTCTGAATTTATAGAGCCAGCATTTGCAATCAATGATTGGAATACCCGGCGTCTCATGGAATCAGAAAAACTCACCAGACTCTGAATCCCGGCCGCTCGTGTACCCGACACTGCTGGCCTGTATCTCTGAGTCGCTGCTACCAACGCTGTCACTGTCGGTGTCGGTGTCGGTGTCGGTGTCACTCTCAGACTCCAGCTCGATGTCGAGGTGGCCGGCAAATATTTCAGTGCTCCAGAGGATGTTATCTTCGCAATCAAAGAAGGCCCCGACTATGATCCAGGCCCACCACGGCGGATCGCCGGTGACGCCCAGGTGCTGGGTTATGACGAGCTTCGTGGCGGGCGGGGGGAGAACGCCAGCCCCGACCTCGATTATCCGACGACTCAGGGGAGCCGCCTCCCTGGACATGAAGTTTTGTGGGATCGCGACGTGGGGGGGTTTTCATGTACTATCTCAAGGAATAGGTTGGAACGGCGATTTAAGAATGCTAGTGAGCAGTTGCGAGAAGAGTTTCACATCCTAAACATTTGAAAGAATGCAAGGGACGAAGTGATAATGTACCTTTACCGTGATGATTCAGATACTCAAGTCTGTCTTTAAAGTCTCGCGGGCCGGCATGGGGTCTCTTTCTCTTGGCCATGTCTCTTGTGGTGTCAGGACATCATATTATGATTCACCACTGGCTTCAGCATCGTCACAAAGTCCAGGACAGTACGTGAATAGCAGAAATATGCAATTGGGCTGACAAAATTGATTGTGAGATGGCCCGATACGACTCGTGAGTGGTAGGATTCGACAGTGTGCGAAGCTTGACACTACGGAGCTTCCTACGAACATGTCATTTGACAATACGCACTTGACAAGAACACATGTTTGGCTGTCGATTTTGACAATTATTCATCAACACGGCACTCAGCTGGCCATTCGTTACCCATCAAACATGACTCTCCCCAGGAACAGACAAGCTTGACAGATCACAAGGTCCTTGCAAACTTTGAATCACGCAAATGTCGAAACAGGGCCGTTTTTGCAAGAATATGTCAATTCAGAGGTAGTCTCGAGCTAGTCCGCAACTGGTACGCAGTCACGGCGGTGAGTGCTTGGCGAGAGGACAAAGTGAGACACTATGCAGTCTAGCCTTGGTCCGTTCCAATCAGCGCTCATGCCAAACATAAGGGCTACTATATTGGGTAATCACAGCTTCAGCTATCTTCAACGGCTCCCTCTCAAAGCAGTGGCCAAGTTGCAGTCTGCGTGCTCAGTCGGCATCGCTAGTTGTCTCAACGACGCGGAGGCCGGCACCCTTCTTAGCTGCTACCTCGGCCTCTCTCTTGAGCTGTTGCTTCTTTCCAACTTCAGACACCAGACCCTTGAGGTAAACCTCCGCTTGGACCGTTGCACTGTACGCGGCGGGAGTCCAGTTCCAGATGTTGCGCTTCTCCACATCGGCGCCCGCAGCCAGCAGCGTACGCAGGACGAGGAGGTTTCCATTTCCGCTGGCAAAGTGTAGGGCTGTGTTCCCTTCGACGTCAGCGCGGCGCACTGCATCGTACGGTCCGCCAGGGACGTAGGTCAGGAGCAGCTGGAGGATGGTGTCGTGCCCGCCGGAACTAGCCTCCATCACGGCATCCCGACCGCGGACGTCTCGGCGAAGGATGCACGTATTGTCTTTTTCGCATAGCAGGTGGACGACTTCAGTGTGGCCAGCGCCGGAGGCGAGCATCAGCGCCGTCTGATGGTTCTCGTTGAGGGCTGGGCATGGCTCCTCGTGGCCGGCCTCGAGGAGCACAGCGCAAATGTCTCGGTGGCCGAGGAACGCGGCAAGGTGGAGATTCGAGTTGGATAGTCCGGAGGGAGAGGAATCGGGGTTGTGAACGAGCGATGGGTGCGACTTTAGTATTCTGCGGAGGAGAGTGGCATCGCCGGCATGGATGGCTCGGCGGATACGGATCGACGGCTCAATCCTGCGGCGTGGCCATTAGACAGGGCAGTGGAAAGCTTCAGAGACAAAGACTCACATGGTGGACGATGTGTCATGGCGGCCAGCGGCGCGGAGCTGAGAGCATGTCACGAAGTCGACGCGCGCGTCCAGGGGGGGGGGGAAAGTGAGAGCGAGGCTAGAAAGGAAAGAAAAACACGGCCAAAAAGAAAAGAAAACGAGAGCGTGCAAGAGGAGCGTTCTTGATGACGCAGCTGAAGCTTCAGCTGGTTGCGGTTATCATGAAACACAGCCCCACGAGCGCCGGGTTGGCGGGGTTTAGTGGCCCTTACGAGGCGGCCCACTCCGCGACTTTAGGGAACGCATGCGCTATAGGCGGGGCAGTGTTTAGTGATACACCCGCTAAGGTATAGCGCTCATGGTGGACACGAGAGCCGATGCCGAGAATGAAAACGGTATGTGGGGCGCAGTACAATAAGCCGGCCGGCACAGCAATCACTTTGTTCGTATACCCTGCACCATGATGTGAATAAGAATAGTGACAGTGTTGCATCTGGTACCGCCAAGCTGATACGAGTTCGACCTTTTGTGCGGATGTCCATTTGTAATTATAACCTTAAATTCACTACGCTGCAGTGATGCTACCTGATCTTTCACCGGCAAGCGAAACAATCGCACCTGGATTAAGGTTCAATAATATCAAATCTTCGCCTTGGATGGTTTAATCCAAAATCTCACCAGGGTATAAGTGACAAGCGAACACTATCACGACAAGCATATCACGCTGGTTGGGTAATGGTGTGAATACTCGTCGCCGTTGCACTCTGGGGATTGTTTCGTGAGTCTATGGGTTATCGTAGCTGACTAGCAGCAACTCGCTTTCTTTGGACCTCAAACACACCGCGCGACTATTGAGTGCTGCGAAACTTGTTTGTAATTTGGTTAAAATTGGCTTATTGCCGATGTCGTCATCCCAAGCTTACTCTTCACTGCTTTTTTAGCCTCATTGTTCCTCCATATCCCGGTATTGTACTTTCCGTTGATAGAGTGAAATGGCATAGTCACACAAATGTCTACTAGCAGGATATAGAGTAGGAGAGAGGTAGGAGCGATGTTAGAGTCAAGGAGGAAGGGGGATGATCCACACGGAAGGAGACATACAGCTGGAAGGACTTTTCCCTCCGCACGCCAAACAAGGAGGGTCTCTGAGAGACACAATGACAAGGCTGCCCTATTTGGGGATATAAATGTCTTGGGTTCAAAAGTCATGATGTAGCAAATGGATTTCTTGGGATATGCGTTCGGCTTTCCATACATGGGTAATACTTTGCAAGTTTGGGGTCCACGAGCTGATATTGATCGCAACTCGGCATCCCTCTAGATCAAGAATCAATATGTTTCAAGTCTTGCTCAATTTCAAAGAGTTGCGGTATGCTTTTTTAAAATCACAATAACTCAATAAAACTGACCTCATATCGTATATCATCAGCAAGCTGTTGTATCCGTCACGCATGATAAATACCCACCAGTCTATCAAGAGTGCCAACAAGCATACCAAGCTATGCCACAATTAATTCAAGATGGATCATACTATCTGGCACCTGGGCTCGCTTTCGGATGGAATACTTCATGTAAAATATGAACGTGGGTGAATTGTGTGACTTTCTATGGATTTAGGGAATGTTGCAGTAATTCTCGACTTGGACAATTGCTTGGGATGAGCATGGTAGGTCAGCGATGTGGCAGTTGGTTAACCTGACAGTACAACAGCCATGTTGAGATAATGACACCAGTGTTCAGATGAAGATCCCGCAGTAAATGCTATGCAACTACTTTATGGTAAATCCGATTTGAAACGGAGAAATAAATAAATAAAAGGCAACGGCTTCGTTATTGAAACGGACCTGTAATTAGTGTTTGACCATGGTGCCATACCTTAGCCACCGAGTCGGGCCACGTATGCGATCGCTAGCAATTACCACGTCTGCATCAAGTTGGCCGATACCTGGGGACTTTTGTATGTCGGAATCAGGTCCCGACATTTTTTTTCACGCTTTAGCCTTTCTTTTTAACCCCGGCCCTGGACTTTGTCACAAGACAAACGCTGAGCGCTGGATATAGCCAGGGTATGCGGCCTTATCAGTGCATACGGACCATGGTGCCGCATCGTATCAATTCTGGAGAACCAGACAACCGGTTCCAATTAATTCACAGTGATTCGTCCATAGTCCGCCATTCCTTGTTCCTGCATCAATCGGGCAACTGGTTATCATCAAGAGTCCCAGCCAGGAATGGTCATTTTGGAGAAGCGGATCGGAGCTTAAAACACGTCCCAGCACTTCCCCTCATTCAGGAATCTTTCCCTTCTCATTTTCAACCCCTCAGTTTACGAACATACTGATAACTAATTCATCAATTTCACCATGTCTCAGCACCAGCCAGTCGACTTTTCATCAGAAATGGTGGATACTTGGGTCGCTCTCTCGGGCTCCGCCGATTCCTCCGCCAAAGAAGTGGAATCTATGCCAGATCGCATCCGACGGGTTCAAACCGATCGGAGGGACTTGCTGCAGTTCTACAATATCAGCATATCTGCAAGTAAATACGAAAGACTTGGGGGGTATTACGCCGATGAGCTTGAAGCTCTGTTCCAGCTCCCCTTTGATCAACTATCTCAGCAACACAAAGTGGATTTCATCCTGCTCCGCAATTTCCTGAGGCGAGAGCAGCGGCAGCTTCAACTAGATCAAGAAGCTCAAAAAGAAGCGCTCGTATTGCTTCCGTTTGCACCACTCATCGTGGCTCTATGCGAATCGCGACAGCATGTGGACGTCATGCACGGCGAAAAGACAGCAGAGACGCTAAACAAAGTTGGGCGCCAAGTATGCGAAACCCAGGATGCGGTTGAGGCCAGTAATCTTCAAGCCAGTAAAAAGGCTGCATATAAGGCGACGCAGATCCTCGCCGAGCTCCGCCGTCATCTTCATGATTTATATCGATTTTACTCCTCGTACGACCCAATGTTTGACTGGTGGGCGACGACGCCATGGCACGAAGCGGATGCCGCGATCGTAGGCTACATTTCGGTTATACAGTCGAAATTGGCTGGTCTGCAACCCGGCAGCAAGGAAGAAATCGTTGGAGAACCCATTGGTAGAGACGGACTCCTCGTGGAGCTCGAGGCAGAGATGATCCCGTACACCCCGGAAGAATTGATCAAACTGGCAGAGGAAAAATACAAATGGTGCGAGGCCCAGATGATAACCGCCTCCATGGAGTTGGGCTATGGAGAAGATTGGAAGAGCGCTCTCGACTACGTCAAGGATCAGACCGTCCCTCCGGGACAACAATCCCAACTAGTCCTGCAACTTGCGCGTGAAGGTACTGCCTTCGTTCAAAAGCATGATCTCGTCACGGTACCAAAAATTTCCGACGAGACATACCGCATGTTCATGATGTCCGCAGAGCGCCAAAAGGAGTCTCCATTCTTCCTTGGCGGTCCAGAGATTATTGTTTCCTATCCCACGACGAGCATGAGCCATGATTTCAAAAAGATGGTCATGCGAGGAAATAACAAGCATTTCTCTCGCGCCACTGCATTTCACGAGCTTATTCCAGGCCACAGACTGCAGCTTTACATGGGCGAGCGCTACCAAAGTCACCGCCAAATGTTCGACACTCCATTCTTTATTGAAGGCTGGGCCATGTACTGGGAGCTGCTGTTCTGGGAAAGAGGTGACTTTTTTGTTTCTCCTGAGGACCGGATTGGAACCATGTTTTGGAGGATGCACCGCTGCGCCCGCATCGTTTTTTCGCTCAAGTTCCATCTTGGCCAGATGACGCCCCAGGAGTGCGTTGACCTGCTCGTCAACTGGGTGGGACACGAGAGATCCAACGCCGAAGCCGAGGTTAGGAGGTCTTTTGCTGGAGAGTATTCGCCGCTATATCAAGTTGGGTACATGATTGGTTCTTTGCAGATTTTTGGGCTGCGCAAGGAGGTTTTGCAAGAAGGTATCCTCGGAGAGAAGGAGTTCCACGACAAAGTCCTGCGGGCAAATACCATGCCAATTGAACTGCTGCGAGCACTGGTTCTTGATCTGGAATTGACACCAGATTACAAGGCGAAATGGAGGTTCTACTAAATGTAAATTGCTTTTGCTCAAATTTTAGGAGCGGAAAATAGGTAATAGTTGGCTTTTGGAAATATATCTACTGAAACCTAAAATGACGTATATTTGGTACGATATCCCGGGGCACGGCATCCAGCTTGTCAGTCCAGGCCTCATCCCTGCCCGCCTCGTAAAAACATCCTTGAATTCAGAAGGATGGAACGATTCCCAACCCCCGCGGAAGAAAATGGTAGATCCGGCCTGAAGCATGTTGTCAAATGTTGAATTGTTGGCCAATACCACGGGCGATGATGACCTCTGCAACAGTTCCCAAGATGTTCATCCTACCGACCGCTCGAGTTGTTGAGGTGGTGCAGACAGACAAGAAAGACTTTAACTGGGTTTTCAGTAGCATAGTCACCACTTCTGTGATTTCTCACTGCCCTTTATAATGCATACGGAGTAAAAGAACCTTCTACTTAAATACATAGGCAAGAGCGTGGTCTAGAAGCGGGCGAACAACAACTTGACCGCATCGGGAACTAACGATAGAAAGTAAACATAACTTGCCAAACCAGATAGGGTCTAAAATAATCTAGACAAATATTGAAGTTTAATACGGGGTCTAGAATACGAAACCTCATGACTTGACCTACAGCCATGTTTCATTTGCCAGATACCGGTGCGCTAACCTGGTCCATCGTAGTAAACCCCATCCGTCCCCACCCCGGGACTACACGTTTACGGGAATTAATCTCTTTTTCCCAAAGAATTCTGGACGCCAGTTTGAGCGTCAAGGGTGCCCAATAGACTTTGGCTTCATGGTTGTTGATCTCGCACTCAATTGGCCTCACCGCGCCCTATTTGCTTGCGCGCGCGCGATGGGTAAACGCGCCTCCGCCCTTTACAAATAACTGTGCCTCTCTCATTGTTCCCGCGCGATGGTGGGGGATTAGACTCATAGGATTTTGCCAAGCTCGCTTTCGCATTTCTGTATAACCAGAAGCCCGACATGAAAATGAACTGAGAAAGAAACAATTGGTGAAATCGAACTTAAACCCCCTCTTCGCTCTTCTTCTTCTTCTATTTTTATGAGGACCTTGCACAGACATCAGATTCAGCCTGGATACGAACTGGGTCGCCACTGCGAAAAACGCAGTTCGGCCGAAACCACAATGCGCCTGGACGCTGCCCTGAGACCTAAGGGTCCCCCTCAACTCCACGGAGTTGCCGTCATTGCCAGTGATCTGCATGGGTTTTGACCGGCTCTCAGATGTTTCAAAGGGTCTTTCAGGGGTTCCTGCAGGCCAAAAAACGGCCCTAGAGACTTGGTAAAACCTAAACGAAATTGCAACTCTAATCAAGTCGGACCCCGAACAGATCTGCACAACTTGACATCATCGGCCCACAGTTGTCAATGGATCCCCCTGGGTTGCTGGCTAGTCATAAGAGTAACGAGCAATCGGTTTCATGTTTCGCCTTGCTTTTGTAAAACACGTCCTAGTGTTGTTGTTAGTCCTTCGAAATGTTGCTTTCGGTGCTCTTTCTGTCAGCAGTTGCTTCGGCATCATTCCCTAGCAGCTTCCCGGAAGCCGCTGCTCAGATAGCATGCACCGTACTCGAAAAGAAATACCCTCAATTCACCTACACCGCAAATTCGACAGAGTATAACGAGGAGGTCGAAGGTTGGTCGGAATCCATCTTCAGTTCGGATCAAAATCTCACCTGAACAAAACAGTACCGTGGTCGTCAAGATCATGGCGTTCCCCCGCGTGCATATTTGCGCCCTCGAATGCCATTCAACTCTCCTACGCCGTCAAAACCTTTGCACTACATGGAACGAGATTCGCAATGAGGGGCGGAGGACACATGCCTATCGCGAATTCAAATAGCATTGGCGAGGATGGAGTTCTGATATCAAGCACGAATCTAGATGGAATGCAACTTTCCGCGGATAAGAAGACATTCTCGGTTGGGCCCGGTCGATCCTGGGGTGATGTGTATCAGGCCCTCAACGGAACCGGGCTTGCTGTTGTAGGAGGACGCCTTGGTCCGGTTGGTGTTCCTGGGTTCCTCCTGGGCGGCGGCATGTCGTTCTACAGCCACGAGTACGGCCTTGGCTCTACGAACGGAAACATCCAGGCTTATGAAGTGAGTCCAGACTAATTACAGATGGCTCAATATTTTGGAATTCGGCTAACCCCAAACTAGTGCGTGTTGGGCGACGGAAAGGTCCTCGAAGCAACGGCTTCCAACAAATACGCCGATTTGTTTTGGGCATTACAAGGCGGCGGCAACTCCTTCTGCCTGGTAACCCGATTTGATCTCCAGACACGAGATTCTCCAACCGTTATGCTCAGCCTTCCATCTTATGGCTCTTCAGGAGTCAAAGACAAGTTTATTGAAAGCGTCTACAACTTCGCAACTTATGGACATAGTGACCCCAAAGGGTCCATCATCCCCTTGACCCAGTATATAAGTGGTACAGCTGCACCGGTGTTCTCAGCGACCCTTTTTTACAATGGCAACAACGCCCGGCCCAGGGTTTTGAATGATTGGCTCGGTGGGAGTCTGACGCCTGCAGACGGCACAAACTCGTTGCTCCCTATTTCCATGGCCCAATACTCCAGTTTGACCCAACCAGTCTTTGCCCAGGGAGGTCCCGGTCACGGACTGCGACAACGATTCCATATCCTGCCGCTTTTGGCCAACAAGAAGGCCATGCAAATCATCCACGACATGTACTTTGAGGCTGCACAGGAGCATTTTGCCAACTCGCAGGGAGTAAGCCTCAGCTTCACCTTCAACCCCGTGACGTCAAAGTTCCTCTCCGCTACCAACGCCAAACCAGGTTGCCTCCAAGGTCTGGACGAGAGGCCCGCACTCTGGGTCGAGCAGGCGTACAGCTGGACAAACGAGGCCGACGACTCGCGCATCTCAAATTTCATCAACTACTTCAACGCCAATGCCACTCGAGTAGCAAGAGCCCTTAACGTCACCGGGCCCTTTTACTACTTGAACGACGCCGACGAGAACCAGCCCGTGTTCGAAAACTACCCGGCCGGCAATCTCGAGCGATTGCAGGCGATTAGGGACAAGTATGATCCCTATAGGACCTTTACAGATCTTATGCCTGGTGGCTTCAAAGTTGCCAAGGCAGGCGAAGCTCATTGGAAATAAAGCATACCTTTAAGGCATATGCATAAAAAAAGAAGCCCTCCACAAAAGAAGAAAAAAAAAGAATCAAAGTTCAAAGTAATAATCGACATTGCCTTTAGGCATTAGTCGGTGTTCTGCTGCAACTCAGTGATCTGACGTCCAAAAGTCCATCTAGACTAGACTCTCCACGGGGCCCAAGCAAAGCAAGAAACAAACAAAGCGTCCTAGCATAACATGCATCATTCCATATTTTATACCCAGAGAAACCCCACTGTTCCCAAGAGGAAACACACGCATATACATAATATTTAATACTCATCGACGATAAAGCTGCTGGTAAAGCCAGAAAGAAAAAAAATGAAGCATAAACCAAGACTTGGTTGGAACTCCCGAGACTCGCTCGTGGATTTGCATTACTTAATAGTACATAAAACAAAGGAAAATCGTCTAAAAGAGAGTTACAAGTTTAAACGCCAGTCTCCATACCCCCCCGAGCGCCGTGCTGTAACAATGAGTGTGTGTGTGCATCAAAACATTTCAACTTCATCCTCGTCCAGTAAGCCCATCCCGCTGTCATATCGCCGGCGCAAACTGGGGTTGCTTCGCGGCGGCACGCCCACAAATCCGCCGCGTCGGACCACTGTCCCTGTAGCAGGCCCAGGCGGTGACCCGGGGGGAGTACCTGATTCAATCTCGAGTTCCACTTCGTGCTCCTGATGCTGCTGCTGCTGCTGCCGACGGGGCTTTCTGGGGCTGTCTAGGAAATCCTGGCTCATTTGTAGCATGCGCTGCAACTCTGCCTTCATGGAGTCGATCACGGCCTTGGCATTTGACCGCTCCTCGTCCATTTGGGTCTGCAGCTCGCCATTCTCCACGCGGAGGGCCAGGATGGTTTCGTGGGCACTTCGGAGGGACTCACTGACACGGTCCATCTCGCCGCGGAGCTCGATGACCCGAGCATCTCGGATCGCCAAGGAGCTTCCGTGCTCGTGGTTCAGCGCGGCCATTTCGCTCGACTTGGCATTCTGGACCTCAATCATTTGCCTTTGGAGATCGGCGGTGCGCTGCAGCGTGTCATTTAACTTGGTCTCCAGCTCCGCAATGACGTCTTCCTTGCTGCAGAGCACCCGGCGGTTTGACTCCAATTGGGCGTGGTGGGTGGCCTGGGCGTCGCGATGATCGCCCTCCATTTGCTGCACCAGGCTTTCCAGCTCCGACATGTCGCGCATGTATCCGTCAACGGCACCCTTGAGCCGCTCGTTGGCCACTTCGAGCTCCCTTATCCGAGCAATTTTGTCGCTCATCATTTTCTCCGCTTTGGCCATTTCGCCCTTGAGACCTTCCATGACGGATACGCGGGCGTCGAGCTGCTTTCGTAGCGACAGTTCGATTTGGTGGTATTCATCGATAGAGTCCTCGTCCTCCTTGGCCCGCTTCGCCATTGTCCGCAGGCGAGTGAGCATCAGGTCAAGCACCTCAGCACCGCGAGATGTCAATGGGAGGGTGATTTCTCCAGGGGTAAGGTACTCAAGCTCCAAGCGTGCAGCGCGGAATCCGGAAGCAAGCGAAACGACCATTTCACCCGCATCGTTGCCAGTGAAGCCCAACTCTCCGACGGCTGTCTTTAGCTGATCAAGAGCACAAGTGCGGTCGGACATGGTTCGGAGCAGACCGTCGATTCGCGTCTCCAGCTCCTCAGAGGAATCAGAAAAGGCACCCTTCGGCTCGGGCGCAAACTCGGATATCTTGGTACCTAGGCGCTCACTGAGTGCTTTGTACGAGTTGAGTGTATCCGTGAGTTTGTTCATTTCCAACTGGAGGCATGCGACTTCTTCCTCTAGCTCTTGTTGCTTGGGGTCTGGGAAATAGGCTTGGACGCCAATGTGAGATTTCGGGATGGCCTTTACAGACCCGAAGCGTGGCGTGCCAGGAAGGGGAGGACTAGTGGAAGGGGGGGTTGGGAATGAGGATCTAGCTCTCGACGGGGTGCCGCAGGTAAGCTGCGCAATAGTCTCTTCGCCAAACTCATCCTCGTCGGCAATCATATCCATAAAGTCTTCCTCCGGAGGAGGTGATCTAGCTGCCAGAGTCCAATTGTAGCTTCGACTCTGGTTCAACTGCGTAGCAGATCGCTTGGCAAGTTCGTCTTGGAGATCCTCGACTTGTTTCTCGAGATCCCAAACGCGGTCGGTATCCATAATGATGGTTGCGTTTTGAAGCTCGTAAATCTCCCGATCTCGGGCCTTAAGCTGGGCTCTGAGCCGTTCAATCTCGTCCTTAGTTTCTTTAGCTCTTCGTCGCTTTTCTTGGTGAATTGTGTTCATCTCCTCGCTCAAGCCGTTGCGACGGATACGGCGTTGAATGCGACCGTCGAGCACCTGACGGAGAGGAAGAAAGTTGATCTCGCCCGTCTCGGGAAAGCCTGGGGTGACAGGGGACATGCCATTCCCAACATTTCCAACAGGGGCAGATGAGTGTCGACGCTTTGGAGTGTTGACAGCAACACAGCGAATCATCGGGGTCAAGCCACTGGATGCTGGGGACATGGGGGGCCCCGGGTCGGAGATGCGAACTCGCCGCTTGGCTCCTCTTCGTGGAGTTTTGGCTGTGGACATTGGAGTCTTTGCGCCCTCGATGCGAATTTCGGGGCCAAGACTCCGGCGTGTACGTCGGACAGCAATAGGAAGATCGAGGTCATCCATGATGATAGTGGTGGGGTGAGATATCATAAGCCAAGTATAAAGAAGGACAGGATAGACACAACCACGATAAAAGAGGGTGGCGGTTGGACAAACAACAACAACACTGGCCGCAGGAAGGCCTAGGATATCTTTCCGAAAATGCAGATACTGCGACTGCAAGTATTTATCAAGTCGTCCCGCAAGTAAACACGGTCCGACGAGACGTGTGCGCGACTCGAGGAGCAAGCCAACCCTCGGCGCATTGTTTACACATTTCCTATCGCGGTTTAGCGCGGGGAGGACCAGTTGCCGGCCCCACGACCCCGCGATTGACAGCAGCCAACGGATTTTTCAAAAACAAGGGTCTCACCAAACAACCGCCTCTTTGGCCCTGGTCAAGCCCGGGAGTCCATGGTGGGGCGGCAGTCGAGCGACTCACTGCAAGGTCACGGCCGTGAATTTTCGGCGTGGCTTTTAGTGGCCATCCCACTGTCGCAAGTCTGCCAACTTCACGCTGGGGACCAGCTCCCGCAACTGACAGCTCATCTCCACAGCGTCCCTGGGATACCGAGCAACGTAAACACGGGATCCGCGAGAATGTGGACACGCGATCAGACCGACGCGGTGAGACGTTGAATGCCACGCTTCAAGGATTCTCGCGCGACTCCTGTCGTGTTATAGGTCCTCAGCGTTGCACCTCGCGTTTGTTTACAAACACGGACGTGTTGTATTGTGTTGTATTGGAGAGATGATGCAAAAATCCCGGGAGAAGATCGAATGATGGAATACTTCTGAGACGGGCTCAAAAAAGAGCCGCGACTCCTATGCTCACCAAGCAGTTAAAACATTCACCTCCCATTCATGCCCCCCACGCGATAGTCCTGAAGGCGGCTCCTGTGACCCCAATGATGGCGTGCAGTGCAGCCTAGGGTCTACCCCGTCATCAAAGAACTCCTTTCAGCTTACTCCACCCTAGCCGCATCGGCTGTAGTCAACTCTAATGTTGGAAACGAAGCAATGAGGTCCTTGTATGCAGCAGGAGTTGGGGCCTCATCTTATCGATTAGAGCCGCTTCGTGAATCCGTTGCACCGGGTCTGGGGCTGGGCTTGGCTTGGCTGGGTTGGGTTTGGATCTGGCTGCTGGCAGCAGGAAACTGGGGCGCAGCGGCACAGTGAGTGTCAAAGCGCGGACGTCTGAGACAAGACCTAGAGCCAGGCTTACAGCACGCAACAACCCATTGAGGCCGTACTTTTCTCGATTTTGCTCCCCAAGTAACGCTGAGAGTGAGTGGTGTTGCAAATGGATGCTATCGCAAAACAAAATTGGTGCCCCAGCTTTTTTTGCCCATTTTGCCGAAATGCAAAAAAACGCTACAGCCAATGCGGATGACTAATGACAATGCACCTCTGGCCTGACAGGTTTAGCTCACACCGAAGCCAACTTCACCTTGAGGTTTCCAAAAATGTCACCATAAACTCACACAACTCCAAGCCGCTCTTAGGTCGCCCAAGGCGCCGCAAGGAGAGGTTCCCCCGCGCGCCACTCCACCCTCGCATGGAGGAGGATCCACCATGCCGGCGCAATCCAAGCAAGTTAAATTTGTAGCCTCAGACCCCAACCGGGGCGGCTTGCCAGTGAAGCGCAAACAGGTTCAACATGCATGTGCCACCTGTCGTCGTAAGAAAGTGAGTGCTTTCGTGTGCCCTTTTTTAATCGCGGATCCATCCCGGAGGGCTCCAAAAGCTGATCTCCCATCAAGAGACGATGCATCCATGCAGAGGATTCGCTCGATGATCCTCCAACCGCTGGTGTTGCGCCTGCAACGGCCGATGAGCCAGCCACCCAGGAATCACCTTCGCAAACTTCGTGAGTCCCCATATGCCATGTTGACCCACATCCAACTTGTCTCACGACTATTGCAGGTCTGGATCCTCAGTATTGAACTCGGGAACCCAGGCGCGTCCTCCCCCCGACAATCAAGATGGTGGTTCCACTAGTTCATCGGGCGGCCACTACAATGAACGGGCAAGTGCCCCTCCACCTGCTACCATCACCAAGGAGCCGCCCACCATCAACACACCAAACCAGCAGTCATCGCGTTTTGTGGGCGACTTAAATCCTGAGGGCATGTTTGTCGAGGCTACGGGATCAGCATCGGCTCGCGCAACTTCGCAAAAGGGTGACGTTGGTATTTGGCTCTCGGCTGGAACCAGTGGCAATGGTCAAGGGTCCCAATTTATCACATCGCGGCCACCCCTCATTATGGACCAATTTCTTCTCCCCTTTGTGCGAGAGCACTGTTTGACATGTCTTCCACCAGACAAGGAATATCGCAAGCTGAAGCACGTCTATCTCCAGAAGATTTATCCGATATTTCCCATCATCCCAAAGTCAGCTTTGGAAGGCCCTACAGACAATCCAAATGATATCATTCTAAGACAACTTGTATGCCTCGCTGCGGCTCCTGAGCCCACAATTTCGCGGTATCTCTGTCTCAAGAATCGTGGTTCAGAAGTCCTCTCTTGCCAAGATTTTATGCAATGTCTTTCCTCGGCTGTTCGAGCAATTCTTGAGACTAGCATCATACCTGACAGGGTGATTCATATCAGAGCCCTTGTCATGCTCTCACTATACACACAGCCAAGTTGCGCTGAAGAGGCTGATCTGCCCGCTCAACTAGGCGGCCGGGCAGTTCACCATATTCAAACTCTCGGGTTGCATCTCTTACGTTATGAGTCTGCCAACGGGGAAGAGTTTGAAACACTCTTCTGCGCCGTATGGGCAGTTGATCGGATAAATGCGGCGTTTTATGGGAGACCTTGTCTAATGCACGAACGAGATATTGGTGCCAACCTAGACGGCTGCATTCGAAACCGCCCTCCTTGTTTCCGACTTTTGCTCTCCGTGTGCCAGTGGCTCGATCAGGTTATTGAGCTCTACCGCCCTGGGCCAAGCGCTGAGGCGTCTGGATTTGAGAAGGTGGCCTACATCGATCTTCCGGTTCTCGAGGCCATGATTGTGGAGGCGAATGCGCTTAAGGTCCCTACTCCATTGATCGGTTAGTGAACTTCCCAAAGCACCAAAGATCTTGCTAATTTTAGTTCAGCGACTATCGAGACCTTCTACCATGCTGTCATTATCCTTTCGTGTCGACTACCTCGGCCTGGAACACGAACTGCAGCTTCAACCCTCCCTCCTGCGTCAGCCAATGCACGCCGATCCCTTGCGGCAGAGCGTATTGCTTTCGCGGTCCCACGGGACAATCTCAGCCCAGTACCCTTTGTTCCATACGCGGTCTCTCTTGCTCTCAGCGTTGAGTACCGCAAGATGCGTCACAGCAGATTACCCATGTTCCGCACAAGAGCCATGCATTCGTTCAAACGCAACTGTGAAATGTTGCGTAAATTCGGCGATTGCTATTGGAGCGCGAGTGTCGTTGCCGGGCTGAGCGAACGGGTGTTGAAGGAAATGGAAAGAGCGGCATCAAACCTCACCAAGGACATCACGCCACCGCCTCCTGAAACTCCTGGATCTGTTCCATCATCTCATACAACAGGATCACGACACATAGACGCCCCCTTTGCTGATGCATCGGCAATGAGCTCAGGGGTTGGCACGGACGTTCCTATTGATTTCTCACTCATCGATGCCATTTCTGGACGAGATGTCTTTGGTCATATCGATCCCAACTTCAATCTCAATGCAGTAGAAGATGCTTTAGAATCGAATTTGGACATCGGGCTACCCTCGAATTGGGGCGACTGGGGACAATTTACCACATGAGCACCTGGTAACTGGGTCAAATCACCTATTCTTTACCAAAATTGCGCCTTCGCAAATGCCATGGCCAGGCATACCGGCAGGCATGCATTTCTTTTTTCTCATGGATTACATTTCTAGGCCTATCTCACGTTTTCCCACGGGGTGATGTATTCAATGAAGACTGATATCAGTCAAGACGAAGGCCAGGGCGCCTCGCTTACATGGCATAGTTTGCGGTGTCATTAGTTTGCGCAATCATCGTTATCCCAAGATCTCATCATACACCTAGGTGTGGAATAGATGTTGGTTTCAAAGACATCGGCTTTGGAAATTATGAGACAAGGAACTCAGAAGGGATCACTTTCATAATTCACGGCGTCTGATTTTGGCAGTCATGGACGCCAGCCAAATGCGAATAACACTAAGTTTGCAGATACAAAATAGCATTGTAGGTAAATGTAGATAATACCTGAGCCTCTAGTCTATAGCTCGCAATAAGGCAGCCTAAGAAATATGGCAGGCGGATATGAAACGAAGCATGGAGGGGATGGTCACTAGTAACAAAAGTCATGCATGGTTGACCGAATCCCATGAAAACAAATAAATGGTTTAATAGTAATACCCACACATTGTATCCACGATTACGATGTACCTTGGAACAGAAAATGATGCGAGCGAAGTGATTCTTGGCAGTTATCGTCTCTATTACTTGAACGCTGGCAAACTTTGTACGGTGCTTACGGTCAATACTATTTGTTATAGGATTGTCTATTATTCTCGAGGCAAGATTCGCTTGGCAGGGTGCAACGACAAACTGTGCCTTGCTGACATCGAAATGAATGGCATTTTTCAATCTTTCCTTATTTCATCAATCCCCATCCCGTCCCTTTCATCAGAATGGCGACACTAGCGCAAGGCGTTCTCAGTGGAACCGTCTCGGCTATATTCGATCCTTCGTGTCGGAAGCACGGTGCCAAGACGCAAAAACACCCGAGCAAACGAGTTGGCTTGGCAAAACCGGGACAATTTTGAGAGATGCTTACTCCCTCCAACAAACGGCGCTAGGGCCATCTGAGGAAGCTCGGTCGGGTTTCGACCACCATGTGTTCAGCTGGCGGGTTGTGGCTGTTGCAAGGCTGTGCACGGCTGGATGCAGTAGCTCCCGGGGCCGTCAGCTAAAAAGATGTACGATGCCGGCCGTTCATTCGCACCGGCGCGAAAGTCGAGTATCGTTTTTTTCAGATAAGGTTGGAGCTCCGTCCAAAGAGGGGCTAAGCCAGATACGAAAATGTTTGTCTATCTTGGCAATATGGCCGATGCTTGGGCAATCGGCAACGATTACTTTTCCGCTGCGTAGGTTGATGATATATAATGCACACGACCCACCACCACCACCACCCCCATGCACACCAGGCTTACACGCTTGCAGTAATAACCTGCCTTTGCCCATCCAACAAGTATGGGATAGATTTTCAGGGGCCTTCAACGATGCGAACCTGGCTGGAACTGCCATATCATGGATCTCGACCGCGCCCAATGGGGCATACGCTATCATGACCAAAGGTGGTGAATGTGAGTGAGCATTGACTAGCCAACTATCTGATACTAGTCGTGGAAATGCTCATGAGCAACAACAGTGCTTAGCAACATACCAGATCTCGCTGCAGCTTCTCGGCCCTCTGCATTGGCCGAGCATGTGTCTCTATCGCCAATTGGAGGCTGGTTCATCCGCTTCTCCGACGGAACAGTTCAGGTGTCGCCGCCGGCGGGATTCTCCCAGACATTCTGCTCGCTCATCAGCCCGTATCTAGACATACACTGCAGAAACCGCCAGTCTTCTTCCGTGTGCGATGTATTCTTTGGTGCCGAGGGCGCCATTGTCATCCAAACGGACAAGGAGCTCGTGACAGCACTGCTCCCTCACGCTCTCCAAACCAGGCTCCAAGAGCTGACACGCGGCCATTACAAGAGTTCGGAATGTATCCTGGGCAGAAACACGGTGCTGTGCCCCTGGAACCCGCAATTCTACTTGTTGGAGATCCTATCGAGAACTGCACCCGCCAAGTACCTGCACCAGCTCCCAACACCAGCAATCCCGAGCGAGCTGGTGTCGTGCGCAGAGACAAACCAGCAACCTCGGCCCCAAATCCTTTCCAAATATCGAACATGTCCTGTGCCAACATTGAGCAAGCCTCCATCACCGTCTAGCGACTCGCTACCACCGCCACCACCGCCTCGAAGACCAACCAGAGCATCCTTCGCTGCTCCATCTGTGCCGTCGGAACTACAGCCAGGCACATCTTACCATCGCCTCTCCAACTCTGCTTCCTCGCTCTCGGTGCCGCAGTCCGCCTCACCGCCGACGACTGTACCTTGTGGGCTCTGGAACGAGTCTCAGCGACCAGAAATCTCCCCCGCAGCCCGGATACGTTACGAGCGCCAGTTTCAAGAAGAGTGCGGTGGCAAGCCGTATCTGACAGGCATCGAGGCTGCTGGCGTCTTCTTTGCCAGCGGGTTGGGAAAGCCGCATCTCTCTCGAATATGGGAGGAGGCGGACCGGGATCAAAACGGGCGATTTGACAAGGACGAATTTGTGCAAGCCATGTGGCTGATAGAGCTGTCTCTGGGACGAGTTGAGACATCCAGCAGTCCACCAAACCAACCTCAATCGATGAGTTCACCCACTCAGTGGCAGCAGCACACAGCATCTGCCCTTCCTCCTCCTCCGCTGCCGCAAAACCATGCTCCTCCTCCCTACCAGTACAGCAACACAGCCCCCGCGCACGCAACCCAGAACACACAACCATCTCAGCATCAGCAATCCCACCCCTATCCCCCGCAACATCACCAGAGCGCGCAGCAACAAAAACCACAATTACCAACGGCTCCCCCACCAAACTTAGCGGGGCTCCAGCCCATCGAGATACTGGTTGCAGTTGTCTGCCAGGGATGCGGAAGCGGCCTCGGCCCCAACGACTGCGCACATCGCTCGCCGACGCAGTACGCCGCCGCCGTCCACTACTACTGCGCCGGGTGCCACAGAGCCGGCAAGTGTCCTCCCGCAGCGGGGGCGGTGAGGCTCGTGGCCGGCAGGGGCCTCGCGGCGCGAAACAAGACGAGCACGGGTTGCGGCGGGTGCTGGAGGGACATTAAGCAGGGCGAGGTGGCGTGGTGTTGCAAAAGGTGTCGGGACAGAGACTTGTGCCAGAGGTGCTGGGCCCAGAAGAGCCAGCATTGCAAGCATGTTGCCCAGGGTCAGGTGATGATGATGATGAAGGTGTGCAAAGCCGAAAGCGATCCGTGGAGCATGAGCGACGTGGTGCAGACCATTGGAAGCCTAGCATCTTCTTTCAGGTAGTCTGTTTGTCTGTCTGTTGGCCAAGTCATTTTCCTGGAAATCGACGGCTCTTTTTATTTTGTATCATACATGCCCGCCCTATCACGGGTGATGATTCTCTTGTTTTTTCAAGCGGAACGGCGTGTCCAACCTATTCCAATATGGACCACGAGTTTGAATAAACGCCTTTTCTCTGACGCCCCAGAATTTTACCCATCTCGAACCCCCTTTGCGCTCGAAAGAGCTTCATATATCCTGGTAACAAACTTTGATGCCCGTCTATAGGGCGTAGATCCATGATTCAATATCCACCTTGTCCAACTAAAAGTTTCCTGGAGACGTGTGTCGCCAGTTCTGCCTGTTGGCACATTTAGTGTTTGTTTCGTTTTGTTTTTGTTTTCTTCATTCTTCGTTCGTTTCTTCGCGAAAGCGTCAAGAGTTGAGTGTTTAGTTATGTGTAGTATAAGCATAGCCCGCCCTCGGGTAGGATCGGGGGTGTTTGTTTTACCCCCCCCCTCACTTCTTGGGTCGCTCATCTGGCAGCTCCGTCGGCTTGCCGCGGAATTGGTTCTTCAGCTCGTCCCAGAAGTGCTTGGCAAACTGCTCGCTTCGCGCCTCGGCGTTCGGGTTATCTGCATTGGTCCAATCGTCAGCTTTCTTTCGCTACCTTCCTCTCTCGTCTCGTCATGCGCTCTCGGAAGACCGTACCCGTCGCCTCGCCTGGATGTAGAGGCTGGTTTGGATTGCGCCCGTTCTGCGCCTCGTCAACTTTTTGGTGAATCTTGCCGACCGCGCGGTGGAAGCCGGGCTGCCTGAGGATCTACAGTAGAAAAGGTGTCATGTTAGCGGGGGGGGGACGAGGTTTGCGATCGGCGGGTGTGTGCACCATGGAGACAATCCGGTCCTGGACATTGATTGTTAGCTGCAAGCGGTAGTGGTGCGGGGAACGGTGTGTAGAGCGCGCACCTCACAGGACTGGATTATGCGAAGCGCCCACCAGTGAAGCGACATTTTGCGCTCGGCCAGAACGTGGTGGTTGTCGAGATCGAAAGTTGAATGAGGTTGGAAGTTTGGTAAGCGGCAGTGCGGCGGCCCCGGCATTGCGGGGCCGCGCTTATCGAGAATGTAACCTGCCTACCCTGGACACCATTCAATGACGACAGTCTCAAGTAATTACCTAAGGATCCAACGTCAAGTCGACTATAGCAATTGATTCTATCTCTCTAACTACATCATTGTATCAATTTTTCTCCATGCGGCGTTTGAAGTTGGTTATTCTCCCAGGTACAAAATGATCGGTACTGGATCTAAGACAATTCGTTGCCAAGACAAATCAAGTCTCCCACCTTCAAGTTCAGTGTTCGTGTGAACCGCACTAACTGCGTTTGCTGCTTGCTTTGTAATAACCTAAAGTAAACTTCGAGACTACATTGTCTTAGTTTGATTCTCCATTTTCTTGGCAACTAGTAGGTAGAGTATGCGCATGCTCCAGCACAATGGTTGGACCAAGTGCAAGGTTCGACTAACACCCACAGTGGCGTGGAGCTACAAGCTACAGGGATCAAGCTAACATTGACTAACACGAGAAGCAGCAGCAGCAGTGATGCGTTTTTTTTTTTTAATAAAGATAATAGTTATTGCTTCTTTTATTATTCTAGCTTCTGCAGAGGACTAGAGAAATAACTCGTAGTTTCCTCAAGCATGCTGTATATTTTATCTGTGAATTTCCCTTCGGCTCCTCCTGGCTCGTGGTTCATCCGTATGCTATCAAAAGCCCAGCCACGTTGCAAAATATATTTCCTGAAACGAATTCTCTCTCAATGCTCCCATTTAGGCAAGGTACTTGCCAATGAAGGGACCAAGGTAGTCGCTCTTGCCGAGCTGGACGCCCTCCTTGCGCAGGATGGCGTAGGCGGTGGTGATGTGGAAGAAGAGGTTGGGCAGGACGTAGCCGTTGACGTAGTCGCGGAGCTTCATGTTGACGGTCTTGCCGGGGCCGAGGCCGACAACGACCTCAGCGTCGGCGCGGCCGTTGAAGGTGTCCTTGTCGGCACCGTCGAGGATCTTCTGGACCTCGGCGACGCGGGCCTTCATGGCGGCGACGTCAGGGAGCTCACGGCCGAACTCCGTGGGCTCGACGTTGGTGCCGCGGGCAGCCAGCTTGGAGGCGATGTCGGTGGCCATGAAGATCTGGAAGGCAAAGGGCAGCATGTCGTCGGCCAGCTTGAGGCCGCTGAACTCGGCAGCCTTCTCGTGGGTGGCAGCCTTGTCAAGGATGCTGTTGAGCGAGGCCATGGCATCCTTGGCCACGACAACGGAGGCGTCGTACAGGGTGTAGCTCATGTTGGGCGGTTGTGGTTGTGTTTTTGGAGGGGGAGGTGGGGAAAAAGTTATGGGTTTGGTTTGTGCGAGAGGGTGTGATGGTTGGATAATGTCTTGATTGCGTGATGGACTGGATCAAGTTAGAGTTCCCGAGAAGGCCGGGCGGGAGATGGGAATATATATATCTGCATCTCTCACCAAGACTTGGCTTTGACAACTTACACCCTGCGGCCCCGTGTGCGACCCAGGCAATCATGACCATGACCATGACCAATGCTGTCGGCCCCCGCCAGCTTCGACCCCGCCACGGACTCGTCCCTCTTTCCCCCTCTCTCCGCTGATTAAGTTTCCGTGTTCCGAGCTCCATACTGTGGCCAGCCAAGCCAAGGGAGAAGGAGAGGGGGGGGCCGCGCCTTGTTCGATCGGCTCCTCCTCCTCCACTAGCTCGACTCTGACAATAGCCAAATTGCTCTCATCCCACCCGCACACCGCTGCCCCATACACGGAGGTTTAGTAATTATCCCGCTTCTCTCCGTGTCCCTGAGCTTCTGGCATTAGTAATTCGACGAGATCTGCTTGGGGCCGCCCCCTCGTGCGAAACAGGGCCGTCGCTGACTGTGGGGACCCCTTTTTTTTCTGGCCGTAAGAGAAAATGCGGGCCATCGGGACGTGGCCGATATCCGTTTGGGATGGGACCTTGATGAGGGGGAGGAAGCGAATCACAATCGGAACGTCGGTGCAACTAAAGCTTGTTTCTGCGTAACCTCGCGCAAGCGTCCAATACTGTGGCTGCAAAAGGTCCTCGAATCCTTACTACATACGCCTTTCCGCAGGAGGGAGGGGGGGCCAAGCGCGAGTGCGCGAGTACGTGCGCGTGCGTGAGGCCAGAACAGCATGACTAGGCAGTGCTGCTAATGCTAGTGAGCTGTGGCTTTTCGTCGCCTAGCCTCAGCCGCCTTATCCAGCTGACAAATTGGCCCGGCCACGGGGGAATGCTTCGTCAGAAACGACGACGATCCTTCTTTCAACTCATGGCATTGTATGGCGACGCGTGGGAGCGGGAGCTGTGACGTGCTAGGCGGCGCAACCTGGGCTTCCATGCGGCGTACTCGTTGCGCCGCCATTGGACGCCGTGCGAAACTTGGATTACAAAACATGTGAAAATTTGGTGTTGTTGGTCAGATATGCAACAACATGTCACATATGCCGTTTTGCTTTTTCTTTCTTCTGGGCCGCCCGCCGTGAGACGGATGTTGGACAGCCGAAAAAAACAGAGAGAGCGAGTGTGCGAGTAAGTGACATCAACGAGGTCAATTTCCACGGAACAAATTATACAATCTTACACTCTTACAAAGCTTTCTCTCGGCTTTCCGCCTTTTTCTCGTCAGCCAGCCAGCTGAGCTATAGCCCTCCCGCCTGGGCTATAATCTGTCGCCTCCATCCTTACGCGTCCCCCCTTCAAAAAGTTCCTATGTGTCGTTTTTTGTCATTTTTCCATTTTCTCGCTCCCCCCTAGAAGCCTAGGGCGGCGTTGGATCGGGCAATGACGTCTCTCTGGCTCTGCGTAGCGCCCGCGCCCGCAATGAGTGGCTCTAGCCCCATGGCCTTGCGGCCCGCGCCGTTGGTCCAGCTCCGGAGCATCTCCTCAGTCGGCCGGCCGATGTGGTGCGATTCGCCCGCGCCGCCGGGGAAATCGGGTCCGGGGGTCCCATCCCGGAACGCTTCGCGCTGCGTCACCAGGTACTCGGCGTTGATTTCCGTCGTGGGGCACACGGGAATGTACATGACGCTTGAATCGCCCTTTCCAATGTGTACTTTGTCCACGGAGTGAATTGCTATCACAAAGAAGAAAAATTGCGTGTTAGTTACACAGCATAGATAAGGGACGCATTGCAAGAAAAAAACAGAAAAACAAAACAAAAACAGAGTTTTTGATGACGTGGAATTGGTCGGAGGGGGAGGGGATGGTACTACTTACTGTCGCAGTGCCATGCAACATAATCGCCGGGCTTGATCTCGGGGATATGCGTCATGGTCCTTTCGAGCTCGAGGTGAGGATGCAGCTCGTTGGTAAACTCCTGACCAGTGCCGGGGGTTGCGCCCTGAAGCTCGCTCGTCATCTGGTCAGCGCCTGTGAATCTCCAGTTGCTCTCATCCAGGTAACCAGGCGCCTCGGGTCCGCGGACAGCCTCGAAGAAGGGGCGCAGGAGGAGGTACGACGTGGCTAGCTGCAGCAGCGGGTTCACCAACAACGTGCCCTCTCTGGGCCGGGTATGGCTCATGCTGAGCCAGCCCTGCCACATGCGGAACATGGTGCAGGGCCCGATGCCGTCGTAACGGTTGTTGACGGCGTCGACTCGCCCGCTCGCTTCCCACGGGTCGTACTCGTGCCACCGGCCCTCAAAGATGCGGTCGTACACGGCGCCCCTGCCGTATCCTTCCCTCTCCCACCGCTCGACGCTGCCGCCGTCCATGTGCGGACCCAGCGCGAACGATCCGTCTCCCGGCTGCCTGATGCGCAGCCTGTCGGCGTACGTGAGCGGCTGCTGCAGGTCGATGCGCGCCGACGGCGACGAGATGTGCCAGAGGGACGACATGAGGTGGTGTTGCACTTTGAGGAAGTTTGGATGCGTGCGAGCCTTGAGCTGGGGGCTCGACCAGTAAAGCTCGTAGACCTGGGGGTCATGCTGCGGGAATGCTGCAACCAAAAGAACAAAAAAAAGTCAGACACACACACTGTATTGTATTACGCAATGATCTTGTCTCTGGTCCTAACTCACCTCTTGTAGATGGGTTCCTCTTTACATAGTCCTCAACCTCTTCCTTGTAAGCTCTGGCTTCCGCCTCGGGCACAACTCCCTTGACCACGACGGCGCCGCGTTTATGAATCTCTTCCTTTAACCCCCTGATATCGTTCTCGAGGTCCTTGTACTCGACCTGTGGGATGACAGACGGCCCCTTGCTGGCAATGACATCGTTCTCTCTCTTGAGCTCGGCGAGCAAGCTGCCCCAGCTCTTCTTGATCTCGTCCTCTCGCCCGCGGACTAGTTCGCACTTGAGCTGTCTATACCGATCGGGGAGCGGAGCCCTCTCCCTTCCGGAGAGCGAAACAAAAGCGTCCGAGATGTCACCCTCTCTCTTGACTGATTTGTGCGGGCCCGACGCGGCTGACACCGTCGCCATGGACCGTCGCAAGCCTTTGGGTGCTCTAAAAAGGGAGGACCGCAACATGTTTAAGCTAGTTTCGGCCGAGAAGGGGATGGGGGGGGGGGAGGGTAGAGGTTGTATTCTCCTTTTTTTTTTCTTTTCTTAGGACAACACTGCAGCAACTCCGCTGCAGGTCAGGATTGAACAGAGAGAGAGAATATGATAAAATGGAATCACCAAGAGGAATGGCTTGCATGAGCTTCTCCGAATTCCTTGTTGCGCCTTCTCCGCTTCCCTGGCTTTATACTGTTGGGCGGAGGGGTGCGGTACTTCCGAAAAGGGAAGTCCGCACTCATTCGAGATCTTCCGCCCGTCGGCAATTTCGGGTTATCACAACCGGGCTGACCTCCAGAGGCAAAAAAACGAGCAGGAGTGGCTGGGCCATTCCTGGAAGGGTGTCATGTGGCCAATATTCGTGTCTTAGAACGCTCGCAATGACATGGCATTGGCTTTACGTTGTTGAAGCTATCTCCAGATCTGCATCTCCGACCAGGGATGGTACCATGGTTAACGGTCAAAACGGCCGGGGCCAACTCAAAAAATGGTCTGATTTTCGTTTTTTTTTACTCTTGTTACCCCGGATTTCTAATAACACGCGTTCGGGCAAATAATCACTTCAAGAGTTGGGACGCAGCGTGCAAGGCAAACTGGAATAATATTACCCAAAAAAAGAACATGGCAATTCGTGTGTGCCCGCCTCCCTGGTCAAACACTCCCAAACGCAAGGCAGTTCTCTTGCTTGATCCGGCCCTAACAATGATGCCCATATTATACAAAGATATGTGTGTGAAAATAAAAAAAAACAACAAAAAAAAAACCAGACGATCAACACCCCAGCACCGGCTTCGTAGTTGTATGTCTCCCTGATCCTCAACTCCATAAGTGTGTGTGCGTGTGCAAGCCCTGTTTTACTCTGTGTCTCCCGCTACCCTTCGCACTTTTTCCCTCAGGTCGCGGTTCTCCAATTCTAATCCTCCGAGCCTCTGTCGCGCCGCGTGACGGTCCTGGTTGCGTCCCTCTCGCTCCATCTTGAGCTTGTACTCCATATCTCGCAGCCGGAACAACCACCTGTTCTCGTTGTTGACCTCTCCTCCTCCTCCGTTGTCCGTTACCGCACCCATGTCTCTAAGGCTGACGCTGGTTGTGGAAGGTGAAGGAACCGGGATGCCCGACGAGGTGCCGGTTCTTGTCATGGTCGACGTCCTGCTGCTCTTGCCGTGGCTCGAGCGCAGGTTGCGGTCTTTGATCTGATCGCCAGGACCCCGGGGAATAGATGGTGATGGTGATCCTCCATCTCCCATGGGAACAAGGGCCTCGGAGCTTCCGCCGAATCCTGCTCTGGCTCGCACATCGTTGGCGGTGCGAAGGGTAGCATTCTCGACCTTGAGTTGGCGGTAGGCTTCTTCTAGGCGAGCATACCGAGATTGCGGATCTCCAGCATTCGCCAAAGATCCTGCGGCAACCGAGTTTCGGACCATGGTTTCGAGACGATCAAGCTTCTTGATGCGGACTTCGAGATTGTTCTCGAGGGTCTGGTACTCACGACCCAAATCTCGTTCCACAGACTTGATTCTGGTCTCGAAAGAGCCAATCATGAGCTCAATAGCCTTAACTGCGGCCAGGAGGTTCTTGGAGAAACCGGGCAGCCGGTTTGCAATGACCTCGAGAGAGGGCAGAACCTGGCGGTCAATGATGGTGTTGCTGCTGACCCATTCACGTCCACACAGGTGGCTGAGCTTCTGCCAAAGCACAAGCAGCAGCTCGTTGCGTTCCTGGAGTTGCTCGCGGGCAGTCTGCTCCAGGATGGCAATCTTCCGGCGGTCCTGGCTTCTCGACGACTCCAGCTCGTTGATCCTAATGTCTTGGCTGCTAGCTGTGCGAGTAAGGTGCTGGTGTGACTTCTGGAACGAGTCATGCTGAGATTTGGTGTTGCGGTGGGACACGCGCTCCTTTTCGAGGAGCTCGGCAAGCTTGCGGCTCTCCAGAGCGTGAGACTCGAGAAGAGCATCGCGCTGCTTAATGATGCGGTCCTTCTCCACCAACGCCGCCTTGCTGGTGTCGAGGTCTCGGACCGTGTTTTCGAGCTCGCGCTGGAGCTTGGCAATAGACTGCGACGGGTTAGCACAAAATCAATTCCGGGCGAGGTGCTACAAACCTTGAGCAGAGATGAGCGAGTGCCATTAAGATCACCCAATGCCTCCCTCAAATTGTTCTCCAGCTCCATCAACCTCTCCTTCCACTCAGTGGCCTCGACTTCCCGAGACGTCAGGTTCTTACGCAGACGTCTGGCTTCGTCCTTGGCAGCCGAGGCTTCCCTGTTGAGCTCATTGACAAATTGCTGCACCTCCTCCTTTTCTCTGTCTGCAACAATCTCTCTCTGTTGACGCTCTTGCTGAAGGCGGTTCTCGAGCTCCTTGATGCGTTCCTTCTCGTCGCGGATGCTCTGTTCGGCATGCGCGAGGGCTGCCTCCAAATCTCCGATGCGGATCTTGTCTCCCTCCTGCTCTTCGCGCAGGAAGGCAATCTCTCCCTGCGAAGACTCCTGTTGTACAGATAGTCGCTGGTTTTTATCGTTGCACTCCATCAGCTTCTGCTCCAGCTCCTCCAGCTCCTTGTTGGAAGCGTCGAGCTCTTGCTCAAGCTGCTGGATTCGGCGTAGGTGGTTTTCTTGCTCATCCTCCAGTCGGATTACTCCCTCGCTCATCTTTCGCATCTCTTCCTGCAAGGCCTCGAAATTCTCTGAGCGGTCTTGGAGGTCGGCTTGAAGGCGTTGCATCTCGTCGGTGCGCTGGTCGGCTTCGGCTTCGAGAGCATCGATTTCCTCCTGGGCTTCTTTTCGAAGAGCTTCAAACTCATTCTCCATTTCGCCTTGTTCACGAAGAGCTTCGTCACGCTCAGATTGCAAGGCTACGAGGTCGTTCATAGCATTGTCCAAGTCTTCTTGGAGAGACATCACTGACTCTTCAGCCTGTCGCTTGCTGTCGATGGCCGCTTCGAAGTCCTCCATGCATGTCTCGAGTTCTCGTTGCAGTTCCTGGTTTTGTAGCTTCACCTCGCTGATCTTGTCTCGGGCCTCGGCAAGTTTGTTCTCGAGTGCTTCCCGCTCTGCCTCTTCCTCGGCCTGTGTCTGTCGGGTTTTGGCACTACCACGAGACGCCGATCGCTCATGACCGCCGACTTGAGATGCAGAACGTTCAAGGAGGCTATCAATGGTGGATGGAGCAGGTCGACCACGTCGCTGTGCCATCTTCAGGTCCTCTATCTCCTGGTAAAGACGTTCCTTTTCTCTGTTTCTTGACGTGAGCATGGAGGTCTGGGCACCAACCTCGCGGCGGAGCTCCGCATTCTCGTGGCGTAGCTGTTCGCTTTCCCGGCGCAGCTCCTCAACCAGGGTCGTGGCCGTTGTTGAGCTAAAGTGTCCATTGGAGCCGTCAACATCATTGGACATGCCAGAAACAGGTCGGCTCGGCGAGGAGTTGAGGTCTCGGTGCTTCTTGGTAATGTTGTAAATGTTGGTAGTGTGGTGCAGACCGTGATGCAAGCCGCCTTGGGCGCTTTCCTGCTTCAGTCGGAACACTTCGTCTCTTAGCCGTTTGTTCTCCTCATCGGACTGCTCTCTGCGGGCAGTCTCCTGCTCCAAGAGATCTTTCCAGACGTCGGCCTCTTCCTGTCGGCCCAGACTATCGCTCGTCCTCTCTCCAAACGACTTGACAATGTCTGCAAGCTTTCGCTTTTCCGACTCCTTGTTAAAGCTTTCGTTTCGAAGTCTCTCAATTTCAGTGGCGTATTCCTCGACCCGTTCGCGAAGGTAGATGAGCTCCTCCTCACGCTCTTGAGCCTCTTCATCATACAAACGGGCTGTCTGGTCGGTGGAGGAGGTATTGCTTCGGGCCGTACTGGGCCTCTCCTCTTCATCCTTGATTTGCTTCTCAAGCTCTTTAACTCGTTTACGCAGCACCCTGTTGTCACGCTGAACCACGGCAAGGCCAGTTTTCAGCTCAACGTTCTCCGAGATCATTTCCTTGATACCTTCCTCTGACAGCTTGTCCAGACGGTCACTCAAAAACATGACCTTGAGCTTCAGATCAAAGTTCTCTTTGGATAGCCTTTCGATAGTACTGCTCTGTTCCTTGAGAGTGAGGTTCCTACCCGTTCGTCCCGTGGTGCCCGAGGCGAGCGTGGCTGTAGATGGTTTGCGGGGCGTTTCGAGACCACCCTTGAACTTGTATTCTTCGGCCAGTGACTCCGGCACCTGCACATTCCTAACATGGCGAGCAATAACTGTGTCAGTTGGTGCGGTGTGAAAATTTTCCTTGCTGGCTTTGGGGGTCCTGAGGATGTCCTCGCGGGGTTGGCGTTGGCGTTGGGGGCTTTCAACCTCGGGGAGGGGCTCCAATTGGGGGAGAGAAGCGTCTGTGTAGTCTTCCATGTTGAGGTTCGAGCCAATGCTTCCCAGGCTGACGGATCTTAGCATAGGGTTGCTGGCGTTTCGGAGCATGCCCAGTGCGGGAACAGCACCCCCAGACTGGAGAGCGTAGTCGGTGTTCAGGGCGATGGTGGCGTCGCTTTCCCCAGTTTCGGGGTTCGTGATGAGGGACGAGATGGAGGATCGTGAGCTACCGTAACGACTGCGGAGGTACCTAGGCTTTCGGCCTCTCAGCGAGTTTCCTGGGGTGCTCCCAACGTCTATTCGCTCCGACAACGAGTGCGATCGGGTCAGTGACAGCGACATGTCTTGGTCGGCAGAGCTAGACAAGATCGAAGCGTCGTGTGCGGCATTGTGGCTGTCGTCTTCTGGGTAGATGTGGGAGTGTGCCTCGGGAGGCTGGCTGATCATGCTCACAGATCGAGAAAATGTGCGAGCAGCAGCAGCAGCCGAGGGCGATGAGATTAAGTGCTCCAGGTTAGACGTGGTTGTGCTCTCGGCTGTCAAATCCTCCTCGACGTGGCGGCCCAACGCTGGGGGCCTCGGTGCCTTAGTGGGCGAATCAAAGAGATACGTGTCGTCGACGCCCCCATCGCCGCCATTCGTGGCCCCTGTGGGAACGGGCGACAAGGCGGGCAGAAAGCTGGACTCGACGTCGTGGAGATGGCGGCGGACGTCTTCCTCAGTCAGCGAATCCTCCGGGTGATGGGTCATGTCGATTGTGGCCGGGTCGAGGTAGCTCATTTCGCCGTTGAGGACATTCTGGCGTGGGCGGCTGGCGAGTGCCATTGTTCTCGCGGGCGTGGGTTTAGGCTCTGGCGCATCCGTGGTTGCAGCTTCAGGCGCAGGTTCTGCTGCCGCCTCTGGCTCTGGCTCAACCTGATTCGTAGAGTTGTAGGTAGTCTCTTCCGCCTCTGAGTCGGCATATTTTGTCATCGAATCGTCTTCAGGTACGTTCGTGCTGTTCGTGGTTGGGTCTGCAGCGCCGTCGTCTGCATCTGCGTTGGGGATTGGGATTTCTGCAGCCGAGAGCGTCGACGTCTCGGCGGCCACATTGTCGGATGACGCGCGCCGCAGCGTTGGTGTACGCGATGCACTGCTAGGGCTTGGGCTTAGTCGAGGACTGAGCGGCCCTGAGGGGCTCAGACTGTCGCCGTGGCCGAGTTCGTGGTCTTGCTCAGCGGCGGCCATGATGCATCATGCGAGGTTGCGCATACAGGCAGGAGAATGCCAGTTCGAACAGTGTTCGGGGGAGAAAGAAAAACGAACGACTCCAATGTTGCCGAGAGGCTGTCTCCTGTACTTCCTACTGGCGGACTGCCCAAACAGAGCCCTGGAGCACATTTGGTGATTCAGGCTTGTCCCTGACGTGGGTGTGCGACCGTGGCCCCCTGTCCCCTGGAAAGGGCCTGCTAGTGTCTGGATAGGGCGCCTGGAGGGGGCACTTCAGCGTTGCCGACGATGGCGATGCCGCTGTCCTGGGCCCAGAATGCACTGTGAACCCTGTAGCCCTGCGTGTTAGCGGGCACAACGGTGGGGATCTTCCCCCTCGCCTCAGCCGCCATCCCGGGACTGATTGCTCGTTGCCATGGGCACTGGTCCTGGCAACAGCCCAATCGCAATAGCCTATTCACCCACCTAGATGCATTCCAATGGATGCGCGCCTGCCGAGTGAGGCAAACGCTGTAAATTGATCTGCCATACATCTCTATCTGGCGCGATCCCCTCCCTCTTGTCATCTGGATGCCAATTGCCCCCCTCCCTCCCGCCCGGACCAGACGCTCACGGCATCGGGCCGGTGTTTGACTTTTTAACCCTGGTCACCAGCATTTTCCTATCCGGTGATAATGTAATTTGTGATGTAGCACTGGCGATGGGAAGGATCCATTGCCAATGTACGCTTTGGCGGCGCACGTCCAGCGTGACCGTGGCTGTTCGACTGGTCAATCCATCACTGATAGTCGAGAGGGGGGAAACTGAGGGCTCGGGGCGCGCTGCACAAGACGAGTCATAATAGTTGGTGGCCGCTATGATAATACGAGCTGACTAACTTCACCGCAGCTTATTTCAGTTGTCGCAAGGATGGGCCGGTGGAGCTATTGACGCAGGTCTTGGTTTTTTTTCTTTTCTTCTCAAATTGCCAGAGAATTTTCAGCTCGCGAGATGGGTAATAGTCAACTCGCTTCTTCCAATATAGCCTGTTGTGGATGGGGCGGCTGCAACAGCCACAGCGCAAACATGGCGCTCATATACCAAAAAGAGCGGGGAACAACACGCCTCGTATCGGTGATGGATTGAGCGACAGATTCAGCACGGTTCAAGTGATGGTACGTGAATTCATGTCAACATCGGACCCCCCAGGGTTGTTCTGTTTTGATGTCTTTCCCTGCATTTAATCAACATTAATTCAGGCTCCATCCCACAAAATCCGAATCCCGTTAGCTGCTCATTAAGGTACGGCGATTGTTTGCAAGGTGTCACGGGGTATGACTTCATTCCACGTGCTTATGAGAAACAAGGCTGATATCCAATAAGCTCTGACGTCGCCATCATTTACATGTAATTCATGGGTGATTCCAAGTTATGAATGGGGGAGGGCCAGCGGTTGTTACCCATGAGCAGGAACACAAGCCCATGATGAAATAAAGTGAAGATGAAGAAAAAAGTGTATTCATAATATTGGTATCCTAAATTGACATCATCATCGTTCCAAATAGCAGTAGTGCCAAATCACATCCCTCCCGGTCCATTCATTATTATGCGGTTTAGTTGGAGTACTTGGGGTCGACCTTCTTGCTGTAAACGGACAACACATATTAGCAACATGGTTTGAGTTGATGGTTTGAAATGGCATCGAGAATGCGCTTACCCAGTAAACTTCTCAAACAAACCTCGACCGGCATCGGTAATCTTCTCGGCCGTTCTCGAGTCAATGTTGTGGCCAGACTTCTTTGCAGCCATGGCAAAAGCTAAAGACAAAAGGTCATGAGTAAGGTGTCTGGGAAGAGATGAAGCCGTTCGACATACCCTTGTCCACGTAATCCTGCTTCTCGCCCTGGGGCTGCTGCTGTTGCTGGTGGGTGCTCTGCTTGTGGGAGCCGCCTGAAGCAGCCTGCTGGGCAGCCTTCTTGAGAAAGTCCATGTTGATGATGAGGGAGTGGGAGTGGGAGTGTTTGATGTAGATAAGATGAAGTAGATCGATCGGAGATGGCTTGTAGGAGAGGGGCAGGATGGAGAGAGGCGGAACTCAAGGCCTTCTTATAGCCCTCGTGCTCCTCTCAGCCCATCAAACCAAACCTGCATTGCTTTTCAAACTAGCCGCCGACGGGCAAAACGGGCAACGTAATGCAGGAATGACCCCCTTCCCTGTGTCCAAGGATTGAACCCCTCCTCATGCCTCGACACCCAGATGCGCCTGTTAGCTGCTGAGACCCTTCGGAACTAACCCCGCTGCGTCACTCTAGACCCTGTCCTGAGGCCGTCTGGCCCACCTCCGGCCTACGCCGATTGCTGCTTATCGTCACCCATAGCCAGTAGAAGGCGACTAGCAAGTCACTGGGTGCGTGTCAGGTTGGGTCAAGCTTTGGAAAGCCGCTACAAGGTGGATTTGGCTTGAGAAGAGCGATTAAACGGGCAATTCGTCAGGGGGTCCGGCGCTTGGTATGAATACCTTAGAACTGAAGCTTAATTACAGCCTTGATGGACCTTGCAAGAACAAATCGATCTCAGTCAGACAGCTCATGGTTATTTTGCAGCCTTGTCGCGGCACTTCTCTTGCAACAACACTCTCATTTTGACACACTTCCGTGAGGTTACCTCCCTCAACTCTAGGGTTACGCATGCCTGGCCTTCGAGGCCCCCTACCCAGCTGAGAGGCACACGTCTCGACCACGGATTCGGCGGGGAAGGGGACGGGCTGTGTTGAGCACCAGGCTGGAAAAAGCAAGCCCGCACCTATTTGTTATGGCGCCATAACATAACTGATCTAAGCCTCGAGGAGCCAGGCCCAGTTCTACCACTGAGAGCGCCCCGGCTGTGCCGAATTGTGGGATTTCGGATTCTGGACCATGCGGGAGGGAGCCAACTGCGACCGCTGGAGGGGCGGGGTAGCCGCCACGAGGCGCCAACGAGAAAAAGAGGGAGGAAAAAGCAAATTGCTGACGTCTTGTGTGTTGCGACACAAAAACACGCACCATAAAGGTGCCATTCATTAGTTTCATTCCAAATGGATAGATCTAGTATGTAATCCCAAGCTCCCCGGGCGAATGTCTCTAATTCTGTTAGGCCCCAGCTCTCATATCATTGCCCCTCCCCCGCTTCCAAAATTGCAAATTAATATAAAGAAAGAAAAAACTCCATGTGATGATGCTGATGCAGATCCTATCCGATGCTAATATCTCGTTCACAAATTCGTACAACCTAAATTCGTTTGGCCCCGTTTTCCGTGCTGGCGGGCAATGCACATGGTCTCATAACTTAGTTAAAAATGTCGTTCGTTTCTCGTTCTTCGAACTCGTCCAATCTGTTCCGTGTCGAAAGCGCCGAAAGTGGCAAATGCTAATGGGTATGGAAGGTAAGATGTTGTGTCTGAATTGGGGCGCCATGCCGGTTGATGGCGTCCCTTTACTGCTTATCGTTACGAGTTGGCGAAAACCTGATACGACATGATCATCACCCAGATGAGAAAGACCACACCAGTGAGCGACATGGCAAATGCGAGCTGCCACGATTGGCCTGTTGCGGGTGGGTTAGCGATCGATGTCACGATACTTCGAAAGGACGGTGCGAAAACCTACAGATATTACGCTGCTGTAGCCAGGCCATTGTGGCTTCAGTCGCACCCCTGGGGTCCTTGTTGAATACCTGAATGCTGCACACACTCTGGATTGAGTCTGGCTGACCGAACAGTTGAATGCCCACTATCACCAGACCAACAAGCCACAGGACAAACATCATGAAGGCGCCAATCATTACAATCGCGGGCAATAGTCGTCGTTCGGCGATTAGCCAAAATATGACTCCGATAAAGACAATACCGAGGCATCCGACTGTGATGAGATAGGGAAAGTACCTGCGAAAGATGGTCAGTTGTTGGTCTTCCGAGCGAACTGCGGATTGCGACATACCAAGGGATGGGCAGAAGAAGCTGATCCTGGATCTGGACAAACGTCGCAAACACACCGATCAGTGTGCACGAGGTGAGTAGCATCACCAGAATCCACAGGTTGAGTTGCAGAGGCGGCCAGTTGTAGGTGCGAACATGGCTCTGTGCTCGGCGGTCGTAGGTCATGGTTGAGCCGGTGTATCCAGATGTGTATCCGGATCCTGTGAACCCGGTTAATGTTGATTTTGCGACCATGGTGAAGGTTTTATGTTTGTGAGCTGTGCTATGTGTGACAAAGGGCGTGGTTTCTGAATGGTGTAGCCAGATCCAAAAAACCTCGCGACGAATGGATCGGGTGGTGCAATGGGTGTCTCAGGAATTAAGAGTGCGACTTCAGTGTCGTATTGTCCACATCAGATATTGTATTGGTCGCTTAAAAAATCACCCGATAACGGAATTGAATTTTCAATCGCACTTTTGTCCCTGGTAGCGTTCTCCTTTTTTGCGCAAGTCGCAGTCAAGCGGTATGACGTCGTTTCGATTAATTTTCAATGTTGGAAGAAAATGGGGGGATTTAAGATCAACGAAGATGAACCAGCACAGTTGCGCACGGAATCCCGGAAAGCGCGTGCACGCAAGGGGCTTTAATTGTTGCGGTGCGCAACAGTTTAACGCCCAAGAAGTGTCGCGGGCAACCCCCCTCAGCTCAATGCCCAATCAATGCTACGATAGTGCCGCTGCCACGTCTCTGCTGCCGTCGTGATGCGCTAACGCCCGAGCCCCTAAAAAAATATCCGCCCAGCTGCGTAGAGCCCAAAGGAAATCGAGGGGAGGCTCCCCACTGATCTCTCGTGTCAACCAGTGATTCCCTCGTGCCTGGCAGCTGTGCGTCGACCGGCGTGAGCCACGGGAATAGGGCAAGACGAATGGACAATTCGTGACCGCCTCGGTGGGATCTCGGTAGCCGGTGAAGAAATGAGGTGCAGCGAGTCAAGGACGAAGTTGGGGTTTCGAAGGTTGATACGTCGATTGGGCGGTGATGACCTTTACGCGTAGTCGTGGCTGCGCTCAGATCTTGGTTCGCAGGTGGAGCGGCTGGGCTGCTGTCGTGGCCGTTTGTCAGGATCTGGTGTTCTGCGTGGTGGGTGGAGAAGCGTTCATGGAGCGAATCGGTCGTCGTGGGTTGTCGTCATGAGCAAAAACAGGGAACGGGACGTTCTGCGAAACTGGTAAAGGAGGGGGAGGGATGTGAGGGTGTTTAAAGGGTTGAAAAACGGTTTAATTAAAGGACGCGTCCGATGAAAATTCGAGAAGCCTGTCCGCCTCATGTCAATTTCGTCCACTCCCAGGCCGCCGCGACTGCAAGCTACACCTGTCATTCGGCACATATTCAGGTGGTTGGGTGCGGACTCGGGGCCCGGGATAGTGGGGCACCGAGCTTTCCGCCCCGTAAAGTGGTGGCTGGGGAGCCACATACGGCTATAGGCGGGTCGTTTTAGGGGCCGGCCGCTGGATGTTGAATTTCGCTCCCTGCGAAACCTCCCTGATCGTACAAAAACATGGAGGGGTAATCCAGTTTTTTTCTTTGTCGGCTCCCCGTCCTTGCTCTCCAGCCTCTTGTCCCCCTTTTGTAAAGTCGTTTAATCTAATTGTACCGTCATGGCATCCATCGGTCTGGGCTAGCCTGCCTCTAAACGCTTGTAGACGAGTGTTTTGTTGTTCGCTTGAACCAGGCTGCACCTTGGAGACGACTGCAGCCCCTCAGCCGAGTAGCAAAAGTGAGGCGACGAAGCGAAGATCCAGGAGTATCAACCCCCGACACACCGAAAAGTGCCATTGATTTCTCCCTGAGGCCTTCAAGTCAGCATCATCAGGCACACCGCCGTTTGCAACTTCACATGGCCAACATGGGCAGCAGCTCACTCGCCCAATTTGCAAATTATGAAACACCAATATAATAAGCCTGGTAATCAATACAGCCCAGCTAATCATGATTATTTCCCGAGGAAAGAAGATGCGTCGTTTTATTTTGCTCGAGAGTGATCTCGCCAATCCTATAATGCGCCGGCCTAATCATTCATTCAACTCAAGGGGGAATATGACATCATAAGTCTTCATCCAAACCATCGCAATCATCAACACCAACTTCAGCTTATGCAAAAGACAAAAGAACCCCATTTTTCGTTTACAGCAACGTCTCGCCAAGAGCACAGCGAACCAGCGAGGCGCCGGCCCGGACCGTCTCGGCTGCCAACTCACTGGCCAGCTCAGGGTTCACCTCAACGAGATCCACAGCGATCAAGTTTCCGGTCTCGTGCACACTCTCGCAAATGTAATCACCCTCGCGGAGAGTTAGGCCGCCACGGACGGGAGTGCCAGTGCTAGGAGCCCACATGGGGTCGAGAGCATCGACGTCAAATGACAGGTGAATGGGAGTGTCGTTTCCGATGTGTGCAAGGGCCATCTCAACAACGCGGCCGATGCCGTGACTAAGATCGGTTGTTAGCATAACCCATCCGACGCATTGATGATTTCTAAACAGCAGCACTCACCGATCAACATCGAACATGCTGAAGGCCTTGATACCGTGCTCCCTCAGGATCTTCTTCTCGCCAATGTCGACTGATCGTAGACCAATGTAGACAATCTTCTTGACGCTGATGCGCATGTCATCCTCGATCCAACCAAAGTACTCCTCCTTGTCATCCTTGGCCAGTCCGGTCAGGAAAGCAACGGGCATGCCGTGAATGTTGCCGCTGTCGCTGCTCTCAGGGGTGTTGATGTCAGAGTGGGCGTCAACCCAGATCACGGCAATATCACGGTTGAGGCGCTCGCGGGTGGCTTTGGCAGTGCCGGCAATGGTGCCGATAGCAATGCTGTGGTCGCCACCCAGAGTGAGGGTCATGCGACCCTCCTTGGAGTGCTCGTAAGTTTGCGAGGCAATCTTGCGGGTGACGGCCGAGGCGTGGAGGGCACCCTTCATACCACGATAGTCAGGGTCAGAGGCGGGAATAAGATCCTCGTAGGTCTGGACAGTCTTGTCGCCAAACAGCTTGTAGCCAAGCTCCTCGCGGACCTGCGTCAAGAGACCAGCCTCGATCAGGAAAGATGGGCCCGCATCGACACCATCCTTGGTCTGGGGAGGGACAGTGTAAGTTAGCAATTGGGTGCACCAATCATGCAGAGTATCAAAAGAAATAATTGCAACTCACCTGGCCACCAGAGAAGCCGACGGCGACAACGCCGACCTCGTCGGGCTTAGAAAGAAACCGACTGCTGACGATGCCCGTGTTCATTTTGAAGGAATGCACTTCACGTGAAAATTTGTGGTAGGTTGCGGTGGGGGGGGGGGGGGATCGCAATGACGTAGCTAGCTAGCTCAGGCTGCTGGGTAGCTCTATGAGGGAGTGCAGATGCAGGTCAGGGTATCTTTGAAGGAAGATGGTGTGTATGTGTGTGCAGGTGTGTATGGGATGCAGACGCACAAAAAAAATTCGAGAGGAGAAATCGATAGAAAACTACTGTAGATGGATGGAGAGGAAGGAAAAAGAAGGAAAAACCAGGACACTTTATCTGACAATGGGCTCCCTTTTATCTTGCGGCAACAGAATGGCTGCAATCGGCCGCCGCCGGCAAAGCGACGGGATAAGATGACTTTTTACATGCACTCAGACATCAAACTATACCCCTAAGTGCAAGTGGCCTTTGTGCGCATGCACTCGGACAATAAGCTATACCCCTAAGTGCAAGTGGCCTTTCCGCGTCTTTCCCCTAAGTGCAGGTGAAAGCGAAGTTGCGCGTATATACGGTTTTGGCAATAGAGGTGCCGTACCTGCGCCGAGAGCAAAATGACGCCGATCTCCACCGGGAGGGCCACTGACGCCTGTTTCAGTGGCACCCGGCCCTGGGCCCGGCGCTGCTATTGGCCCATCCGGATTGCTGGCTGTTCCCGGCACATGGCTGCCCACGGAGGCTCTTACTCGATGGAAATGCGCCTGGGACCGGATCCCGTCCCGACTCCAGCCCGACTACAGCTCGCTGGCTGCCATTATCATAGGTAAGAAAATGGTCAGAAGAGGCAAGCGGTGTGGAGCACATGCTCGCCGTCTGCTGTCCGTCATCGGTCACCAGACCTCGCCGTAGACTGCTTCCGGCCTAGCCGGGCCGTGTTTCTGCCCTCTTGTTGGCCAACGCCAGTTCGTGGGTTGACGCAGGCGCCCTATATCCCTGGTGAAAAGGACCTGGTTCTAGAAGCTCGTCCCGCGGATCTGGATCTTGAAACCTTCCCCCAACTTCTAAGACAAACCTCATTCCGCAAGCTATATAGCCTATCTTTTTCGCCGTGCGCAGTTCCCTCTGTGGACATGTTTGCAATACCACTTAGGGGCTCCAGCGTCTGTTGTCTCTTCACCGTCTACTGATCCCTAACGGCAATGCTTTGCGCCCGCCGGCCACCCACACGCGGGATGTCAGCGTTGAGGATGCGTGACTAGCCACCCCTCCGAGCGCCGAATTGTTAGGTCAAAGTTAGGTAATGGCTTGGTCCCAACGACGTCCATGATATGCTTTACGCCCGCCGACAAGGCGGTCACGGGGGTGTTGAAGCCAGGACGGGGGCAACACATGGAGATACAAATGGTCCGCCTGCGCTGATGACGCTCTGCCACCTCGAGATTCGCCCCCCCCCCTCGTTGTTACCAACAATGCCTTGCTTTGTGGCAATTTGTCCGAGACTGCTCGGAGCTCCGTCATCTAACCGACAGGTCCCATATCAGTCACAAATTCTCAATTCACATCTGCCTGCATAAAAAACGCCCGCACCGCTCAGCCCACTGACTCTTACCGCCCACGCTCACCCTGTCCCGTCCTGTGTGGCCGTCAGACAAGCGTCGGCATGGGGTTTCAAGGACGGCAATGTTCGTCACATTGTGCGCTTTTCATAGCCAAGTCCCCTACCCCCACGTTCCGAGGGCTCGCTACGAAGCAGGCGGCCGGCGGCCGTTTTTAACGGACCCTCGGAACCGCTTCTCCGCTAAACCCCACAAACCCAGTTTTACCATTACACACAAGTGGGCTATGGGAGCTGCAGGACGGTGGTCATGAAGGGAATGCCTAGGGCGAGCTCCAAAACACCCAATAGTGACATGTATTAGCGTAGATCCGTGGGAGTATAGGTGATGGCTGAGGTGGGGGGAGGGAGGGTATTTTCATAACTACTTCAGTTCATCTCCGTGTAACAGATACCCTGTGTCATCAATATCAATATTCAGGACGATGGAATCAACCATCTCATAAACATATCAGATCTGCTGCTAGTATGAGGCCATACTGTTTCTTTATTTTATTTCATTTTATTTTATTTTCGTGATGGGGTCGAAGCATTGTTTTCTGAGCCGAACCATGCATGTGAACCAAAGATAGGACATTATGTCCAGCTGCCAATGTGCATGTTTTCCTAGTCTAGCGTGAACAGCAAAACCAAGGTGAGGCTTGCTCTTTCAACCAACAACCAACAAGCATTTCTAATCATTCGCAATCCTTGGATTCCCAATACGCTGGATTAAACATGACCGAATATGTGGCGTTACAGTAGTACCTGCAATCGTATCCAGAAATGGATGCGTCGGATCTACCCGACTCTTGATTTCAAGATTGAGGCCACCGATGTCAGCCGTAAACCAGAATCATCTCGAACAACAGTGGTCGGTTAAATATTGATATTCTACCATTTGAGGCCTCGTGCACCCGCTTACCACATAGAGCACCCCCCGTCCCGTGCCAGCTTCTCCATACAAAGTAAGCAGGATCGTGCAAAGCCCGGAAATAGCAGTGCGCTATGGTATCCCCCCTCCACACAAACCAGCATGATGGATCCAGCATCCGGAGGCCAAGCTTTGTTTCAAGTTACTTCCTTTGACACCCCTGCCACCATATTCTGATACTTCCAATGTGTCGTAGCTCCGGCTCTGCCAACTAAAACCAACGAAGGAACAATACAGTGAGGCAACGCAGGTAACGCAATCTTATCGCCCGGCCTGCTATTTACACCGGCGCCATAATATGTGGGCACCAGAGACTTTGGGAGCCAAATCTCCGGCGCAGAATGGCCTTCTTCATTTGGGGGTTGTTGCGCAAAATGTCTGGGGTGCATACCAGTTTGGATGGTCACTCCGCCAGAGCCAAGTCAACGTAAATCCTTCTCCTGTCGATCATGCTTCGAAACATGACTGTGGATATCTTTTTTTTGAAATAACTAAAGCAACTTAAATGATCATGATTAGCTTTGCTATTTGGGATTCGCAAAGGGCGGCAGCAGAGAACGACTAGCAGACGGGACACATTTCATATCGCCCACAGGGCGGTCCAGTCAAAATGCGACGCCACGCTATAGACGCGCCGCCACACCGCTCAGGGGCCGGGAAGAACCTGGCTCTTATTAGCCTCATGTTGGATTTTCAAGATGGGGCTTCTCCACCAGATGTCGAAGAAACCCATCCAAACCACATGAAAACTGGGACATGGAGGAATAGTTTGAAGTGTATCTGTCACGCCACAGCCGTTGCGCCCCCCTTTGCGTGCTCACGGCGCAGTCGATTTCGGGGTACACGTGTATCTTCGTCATCAACATTCGTCAAAAGTTTGACACCGTCGAGGTTGCGTGCATGGGTTACAGGGCATCCATCCTGTTAACCATGGCTTAAACTGTGTGGCTCAATACCTGCTGCAAGCTAGATGCTCTGGCTCTTGAGGATTTGGGTACATGCTCAATTGCGATTGGATGTGGGCCCGTGTTTGAGAAGGCCAGCCGCCACGATGTGAGGGGACTGTCGCATAGAAACAGGGGCTGCCAACAGCAAAAACAGCACCAGAGGGTTGTGTGCCGGTGTTTGAAATTCTTGTGGAGAGCAAGATGATGAGTGACAATGAGTCTTGGATGTTGCGGGCAAGGGGCACATCTGACACGCGTCCCTCTCCATGATCATGAATTGAAATCCAGACATCCAACCAGGAGTATGGGTTTGCCGCACTGTATGAATGCCGGGTTGGCCTCCTGCCGCTAGAGGCTAATAAATAAACCAGGTTTACTAGCGACGGGGTTTCTCATTCCCGAGCTATTTGCTGCACCTCTGAGGCGCTCATAACGGGTAGGAGATCATCATTCTAATCAGAAGTAGAGGACTAGACAAGACCGGCCAGAGACAAGGAGGCAATGAGTTGCATCCATCATTCAAAAGTATGTCGGCGCTCAAGACACGCGCCGCCTTGCTCTCAGCCTTCTGCTTCGCTGACACGAAGCCGTTTGAGTGGCTTGGCACAGGATTGAGTATGGGTGGCGACAGTGAACGAGTTTTTCCACATGCCGCCGCTGGTTGGTTTGATTAATGGAATACCTGTTTTAAACAAACTGAGCGCCTCTATTCCTGACAGCACAGTGCGGTGAACCCCCCTGTTCCTCCGCGGTTGTTGGCGGTTTGCTCTGCTGAGCCTCGCTGCCGACGCTGCAACCCACCAGTACCGGTCCACTAAACAAGGGGGTCCCCTCCCTCGTCCCGTCCTCCATCCCCTGAATAATGCTTGTTGGAGAGCTACTGTGGGCTAAGTTTTTTAGTGGAGTTGGAGCACGCCAAAAATGGCCACTGATGGGCGGCAAGCGTGATGCCACGCACCTGCACCCTCGCAACCACCTCGAATCGGGATGATTCTCCCAACTTTGATTGATTGACTGCCATTTTCCTTTTCAGTTGTGGGCTCGCACTTTGCTTGAACTTTGATTGTCTTCTCCTGTCTTCCTTTGTTCTGCATTTAATATTCCCCATCGAGTCTGTCTTGCCGTTCCTTCGTCATTTCCTACCTCTCCCTCGTGGCGTCCTCCCGTCCCCCGCCGTCGCAGTCGCAGTCGCAGCCTCGTCCACACAGGATTCCGTTCGAGAACGCGGCGTCTACCGACAACCATACGCTCAAGGTTAGCTTGGGGCTTGAAGACAATCAGACTACCATAAACGCCATGGTTTAAAGCCCGAGACAGCTCTTCTCCCTCTTGGTCTCCTCCTCAACCACCCGTCACCCGTGCCCTCGCACTCCGTCCCCCTCCCGCCGAGTCCCTTGCATATCATCTGTCGCTGGCGCCAGACATTGTTGGGATCCCCTCTCGACTCGCGAATCGACCAAGTTGCGACTCCCCGACCCATACTGAGCTCGATATCAATACTGAAGCGATTCGCGAATTGCCTCTGGGCCATACTGCACAATGGGCAAGCTCCGCTCTCCCAGCTTTCGGCCGCGCCGACCCTCGAGCTTCTTCCGCTACATTGCCGTTGCCGTCCTTGTTCTCTTCGCACTTTATACACTCACCCACAATCGACAGCCAACACGCTACGTCCCAGTGCCTGCGCCTGGAGAGAACCATGTGGACGAGCCTGTGTCAGGCCATCCCGACTATCCACCCAAAGCATCGGATCGCTTAGGCCCTCATCCTATTGACAAGCTCATCGAAGACGCCGATAAATCGTTTGCCGAGCTCCTTACCAAGGAGTCTAAGACTCTAGAAGAAGCTGCGCAGGCCTATCGCCAGCGCCGCGGCCGCCACCCTCCTCCCGGATTTGACAAGTGGTGGGCCTTTGCCTCCAAACACGATGGCATCATCATCGAGGACTTCTTTGACCAAGTCTACCAAGATCTCGCACCGTTCTGGGGCATCTCACCGGCCGTCATCCGCAAAGAGGCGTGGAGCTTTGAGATGAAGATCCATGTCCGAAACCACGAGACAAATACCACCAGCGACTGGTTTTGGACCCTCATCTGGAAAGACATGATTGACTCCATTGTCGACCTTTTACCCGACATGGATATCCCGCTGAACGCCATGGATGAACCCCGATTGGTCGTGCCCTGGGAAGATATCAACTCTTATATGGAAAAGGCTTCTACCACTTTCGGTTTCCCCGCTACAGACGACGTTACGTCTACCTTCCAATCTCTTCCAAGGCCTAGTACTGGCGGTATGGACACTGTGATCCCGAAAAAGATGTGGGAGAAGGACCGTGAGTGATTGCCGATTTTGTTTGATGTTCATCTTCTAACCTCGTCACAGAAGCATATTGGCCAATTGTTCGTCGTGGCTGCCCCCCTGATAGCCGCGCTCGCTCGTCTGAAGTACAATACGACTTTGATCGCCAGCCGGTCATCGAATCCAGAAATGCAGAGGATCACATGTTTGAGGGTTTCGTCTCCAACTATTCGCTCTCGCGCGACTTGTGCCACCAACCAGATCTCCAGGGCTTAGAGGGACTCATCATCAATCCCCTTTCTGTTTCGTCCACAAAGGTTCTGTTTCCCATGTTTGGAGGTTCCAAGCTAGGTATCAACAACGAAATCCTTCTTCCCGCGCCCATATATTGGAGCGAGGAGGAGAGATTCACCGGTGGCGAGTACCGAGGCGGCCCATGGACTAGAAAGAGCGATAAGGTTGTTTGGAGAGGTGTTGCCACCGGAGGCCGAAACCTGGAGGATAATTGGCGCGGTTTTCATCGCCATCGCTTCGCTGCGATGAACAACAGCACCAAGCTGAAATTGGTTGAATCTGGTGTCGGCAGAACGGAGAACTTTGCCCTGCCTGAGGAAAAGTATCGCCTCCCTGCTGCGAACGAGGGGAAGCTGAGTGAGTGGGTTGAAGGATGGTCAGATGTCGGTTTTATCGATCTCATGTGCACACCTACTTTCGACGACGGAACTTGTTATTACACTGATCTTTATTTTCACAAAGTGGACGGGCTGAAGATGAAAGAGCAGTTCCGCTACAAATACGTCCCGGATATTGACGGAAACTCATTCTCTGGTCGCTACCTCGGATTCTTGCGATCGACTTCGCTTCCTATCAAAGCTACTCTATTCAAGGAGTGGCACGACAATCGACTCATCCCATGGAAGCATTTCGTGCCCATGGACAACCGATTTGTTGACTATTTCGGTATCATGGATTATTTCCTAGGCTACAGGGGTAAAGGAAGTCACGATGCAGTTGCCGAGAAGATGGCCATGGATGGCAAGCAATGGGCGGAAAAAGTGCTCCGCAAGGAAGATATGCAGATTTATACTCTGCGATTACTTCTCGAATATGCAAGGCTACTGGATGATAAGAGAGAGAACATGGGATGGGTTGATGATGCCAAGAAGGATCCTTCACTTGAGAAGACGTGGAAGAACTGGGCGAAATGACGAATCATGTCCGGAGACTGGGGTAGTCCTCGGTAAATTGTGTGGTTTTTTGCCTGGTTATATTAAACGGCGATGGCGTTTTGGTGTGTCGGGTTGAGACTTCTCATGTTCCAGTCAGGGTATTGGCTGGCCAGGGGTTCTGGGAATAGAGAGAACCAAAAGTCATCATCTCGGGGCGGACTCCCGGCGAGGAGGTTTTCTAGCATCACTTTACAGTATAAATTTCATTTGAGTCCAAATTCAGTTGGCGGTCATTGGTTAAGTCGGCTGACGTTGATGAAACTGAATTATATTGGTGATTAGATATGTGAGATATATGGCGTGCTATTTGATTCAGCCTATTTCTTGAGCCCCCCAGTCGCTCGGCTCAGGACCTTGCACGTCACTTGGGGATACATTTTCTTGCATTGTCCATCATCACCTGTGACTTTTCGCCCTAGTCCTCAATGCAACACATGCATGCTCTGTGTTACCAGACAACATGCTTGCCCAAACAGGGACCATTTGAGTAAAGGAATCATCCGTTTCTAGCAGAAAGCTCTATGTCTATTCCCTTAATCTTTTTTACATGGATAATCTATAAATACATTGTTTTTACAGCACTTGTTTACAACCGCATGCATTTGCCATCTAAGATATGCCTTGCGCAGACGACTTGCTCTCATCCTCCACCTCCTCGGAGTCCGTATCTTCCACGAGGCGTCCCACCAGCTGCCCATACGTCGGTCTGAACGGCCAGTCCGCAAAGGCCTCGAGTATTTCGGTCCACTGCTCCTTGTTTATGGCCCGGGCAGACACCTGGCCCTCGTCGGTCATGGGGCTGCCGCCACGGGCTACATCGCGGAGTGACTTGCACTGGTCGAACAGGTCGCCAAAGCCTGGCCAAATACCGTCCATGGCCTTGGAGGCGGGGACCAGACTGTGGGAGAACCAGAACCGCAGCATCAAATCCGACATGTCGCCGGTTCGCGATGTGCCGTTACCGTGCTGGCGCAAAAGCGGGTGCATGGCCCCGGGCTGAAAGTCGAGCAGGGCGCACGGCACGTTGGGGAAGAAGTCTTCCGGTTCCACGGCGAGCGGCTCGTAAGGGCGCCGGTCCCACAGGAGCGATGGAGGGCTCTGGCGGAACATGTGATAGTTGTCGCGCACCATGATGAATTCGTTGCGTGCATTCTTCTTCAGCGACTGCAATTTGCTATTCCAAGCGGCGTTGTCGCGGGCAAACTTGGCAGAGCTCGGGTTCATCCGGGAGATGGCTGCGCGCTCTTGGAGGAGTTCGAGATACATCATACCATCTTCCTGGTCATATTTTTCGCGGAACCGTAGACTCTTTAAGCGCTTCGATGGGGTATCGTCGTCGCCGGTCACGTAGGCAGCTTCCAGTTCCTCCAGCTCCTGACGGAAGGGTCTGTTGAGCCGCGGTCTCTCAGCGCCGGCGAGTTGCCGTCCAGCAAGTTCGGGACTGTTCATCATCGTCCTATATATAGCCGTCTCACGCCCCGGTGGCGGGGTCAGGCCCAGCTTCTTCATGCGCTCGAGCGTCTGGAATCCGGACTCCAAATTGATCCATTCATCGCGCAGCTCAGTGCGGTTCTCAACCTCGACATCCTTGCCGGCGATCTCGTGGATCCATTCACACGACAAGTCGGCTTCAAAGGCGCTGCGCTTGCGACGAACAACGGAGCGGGGCAGCAGTTTACGCTTACCGTCATCGTTGATCCAGATGAGCATACGGATGAGCCCGTACTTTTGAAAGAGCGACGACGTGCGAATGCTCGACATGAACTGATATAGAACCATTGTGCTCACGCACTCAAAGGATTGGAACGCCTTGGGCGGGTACATAGCAAGGTTGACGCTCACTAGCAACGAGTCGTTGCGCTTTGGGACAGCTGTCTTATCGACTTCGACTTGGTGAGGGAGGTGTTCACGGAGCGTCTCATTGACGTCCTTCCACACAATGCCTGACTTGGCTACTAGCTCCACATTGTCCTTGGCCGCAAGGTCCTTAAGGAAGGGTTCATATAGTTCAACGTCCTTCTCCATCATGATGTGTTTTCGCGGTTGGACAACCTCACGAAGCTTCCGACTCCACACTCCAGCGCCAGGGTTTATGTCAATCAGGTCGCACCCGTGGTGGCGCTGTAGCGAGGGAGCGAGGTATCGCATAATGTCATCTATGGATTAAAAATGAATGGTTAGTCTTGGATTGTTACTAGAGGCTGCACCGCCCAGCCATCACATACCACAAAGGCCATCGTTCACAATATTCAATCGATGCTTTTCGCCAGGAGGTGTAGACTTCTTCTTTCGCCCAGGCGCCCACAGGCCCGTCTTATGAAGCTTCTCGGCTACCTTGTTGCTGGGCTTCAATAGGTCAGCCGTCAGTCGGCTCGAGCTAGCAGCGCGGACATTTGTGATAATAGCTTGGTGGACCGGCCTCGAAAGAACCGTTCGCGCATGCTTAAAACGGGCTAACATGAAGGAAGAGACAGAAGAGACTCCTGGTTGATTTCCGCCTGACCATACGTAGCCCAGTAGCTTCAGGACTTGCGACGCCAATTGGTGGCCGAATTTCACATGTTCTGCCGCCTGAGACCGCCCTGGTTGACGACGTCATCGTCAAAGTCCTGAGCCTTCAAGTTGACTGCATGCTGCATTAACTAGAAAAAAATGAGTGCTCGTGGTTTTTTCTGGATAATTATTATTAATTATTCTCAGTAATATCGGTCTGTTTTCTTGTCAGATTCGGTGTTGAATGCTTTTTTACAACAAATATCAAGCACACTATGGAGATACACCATGTAGATGAATGTACACATAGTCCAACACCACTGGTTCATAAAGACAATCCGCCGGATGCCTCTATCAACTATCAAGCTCACGCTTAGACTCAAGAATCCTCCGACTCCCAAGAAACCAACATGTATCATCAACTCATCCGGAATGCCAAGAAACTCCTCGAGACGCCGCCATGCCAAAGATTTGCTGAAAACTCCTCCCACCGCCATGTCGACGTTCATGCTCCCTCACTACCGAATTCATTGGTCCACTCGATCTGCCGAGCAATATCATCCTTGGACACTGTCGGATGTGAGTCTTCAAGGGCCATCTCAAAGTCCTTCAACGCAACTTCCGGTGGGAAAAGCTCGTCGGGTTTGACATCGTTATAAGTCATTTCAACGCCCTGGGGATCTCCAGGTGAGCACGGCGTAATCATCTTCTTTCCATCAATCATCTGCAAGTTTGTTAGTGAAACGGATTTCAGATACATACAATGGAAACTTACAATAGGCTTGAAGTGAGTGGCTTGCAAAATTTTGCGCACTGGTCGCATCAATGCATGTTGAGTGACGTTACTGATATCGCTGCCAGAAAATCCCTCTGACTTTGTTGCCAAGGCGTTGTAGTCCTGTGCCTGCAAACTCGTTTCTGTGTCGCCGATGGCAAGTTTGAACATTCTTGCGCGGCCGTTGATATCAGGCAGACCAATGTGGACACGGCGCTGGAATCGTCGTCGAATGGCAGCATCGAGTTGCCAGGGAATGTTGGTGGCCCCAAGAACGAGAATACCTTTGCTGTCATTGCCGACACCGTCCATCTGTACCAAAATTTCTGTCTTGATACGCCTTGATGCCTCAGACTCGCCCTCGCCTCGGGGACCGCACAGAGCGTCAATTTCGTCGATAAAGATGACAGAAGGCTTGTTCTCTCGCGCCATAGAGAAAAGCGCCTTCACTAGTCTAGAGGAAGAATGTGTTAGCGGGTCACAAGACAATCATTCTGGAGGAACTTGCTCACCTTTCACTTTCACCCATCCACTTGCTGACCAAGTCAGAACTGCTGATGCTAAAGAAGGTACTGTTCGCTTCCGTGGCGACAGCCTTGGCCAAATAACTCTTTCCGGTACCAGGAGGCCCATACAGCAGGATACCCTTCCATGCTTGTCGTTTGCCCTGGAACAAATTGGGAAACTTGATAGGGAGAACGACAGCTTCCTTTAACGTCTCCTTGGCTCCTTCAAGACCTGCAATATCCTCCCATCTAACATTTGGCCTCTCTTGCAAGATAGCGCCCGATAGTGCATTCCTCAGCTTCTTGTTGTCGTCATCTTCAGATGCCTTTGCCTTGCCGCCAGAGGTGCTGCCGTTAGCTGCTACTGCGCCGCCTTTATTGCCATCTCCACCTTCATCGCCTCCCTCGTCAATCCATTTCTTCAGCTTCTCAGTGCGATCGAGGTAGACGACCATCTTCTCTCTCATAGTATCCTTCATAACCTTATTCTTTTCCCACTTGATTGCCTTGACCCACAGGTCCATGGCGACAATGTAGGCGTCGAAAGCCTTCTTGTACTCCTTCTTGTGGTCAAGATCAATGGCCTTTTGCAGCTCGGCCAGCGCGCGTTCGCGAAAGTTGATAGACATGGTGACGAGATAGGGCGGGGAGCACAAGGTGGAGAGGCGGGAGGGCTGAAGGTGAGGGCGTAGGCGTGGGCGCGGGTGTGGGCGGGAGCAACTCAACACAGCACGCCAGAAGGTCGGATTCCAATGCTTCGAGGTTCAGAGGAGTATAGGGCTCGAAGTCGAGGGTGAGTTCGGACGATGTCGACGTCTGGTCGTAATGTGACGAGGCAACAGCATGCACAGTAGCGCTCACTGAGCCAGACTCAACCCAGGCAGATGGGATTGGCGGGGAAACATGCTTGTAGCGGGGCGCCCACGAGACCAAAGATAGCGGGGCATCGCAACTTTGGGCCTCTGGTGGACTGCGCTGGGGCGCTCTCGACGAGACTTTATCTAGGTATCTGAGACCAAACCTACAATTACTGGGATTCAGTGCTCAAAGAGCGCAAGAGCCGATTCGTCACATTTAGCTATACAGAGCTCGTCTTCCCAGCATCATGGCCGAAGTCCAAGCTCGCCTTCAGGCCCTCTCTGAGGACTACCAGAAGCTTCAGCAGGGCACGTATCATCATTGCCACCATTATTACCACGAAAATGTGGCGGCTGACACATACAACAGACCTCCAAAACTCAGTGGCGGCGCGACAAAAGCTTGAGGGCCAGAAGCAGGAGAACTTGGGTGTGCAACAAGTGTGTTGCTCTTTTTCGTCAAGCGACACGAAGCTAGCTAACCCTAAATCAGGAATTTGAGCGGCTAGGAGAGGGAGAGACCATCTACAAGCTTGCAGGTCCCGTGTTGTTGAAGCAAGACAAGATTGAAGCTGAGGGTACGGTCAAGGGTCGTCTGGATTTTATCAGCAAGGAGATGTGCGTCACCTACCAACTATTGCCCACGTGAGAACCGTGTCGCTAACTGAGACAACCCAAATTTAGCACGAGATTAGAGGACCAGATCAAGGAAACCCAGGACAAGATCGAAAAGAAGAAGATGGAGATCATCCAGCTCCAATCTGGAGCTCAAGCCGCCGCCGGCAAGGGCAAGGAAGCCAAATAAAAGGGGTGAACAGCAGAGATGACATTTAATCATGAGTTGAGTGTATTCTAACGACTGATGGCCATGGTGAGATCTAGAAGACTTCGGCTACGATATATACAAAAAGACGCCTGCCAAGTCGTGCAAAAAAGGACGCTACCCAACCCAACCCAAACGCCTACGACTCTTTGGTCGTGTCCCAGTATACCCAGATATTCATTCAGATTAGTTAATCGACATGATGGTGAAGCCCCAGGGAAGTCCCATGTTCTTAGGGCGTTCTTGCCCGGCATTAGGAGAAAAGACGAAATCCACCTTGTCATCAGAAGCGACAGGCTGTGGGGTGGAAGGAGATTCCTCAGCCTCCATGGCCAACTTGATGGCCTTTGTGATGTCGCTCCTAAGCTCGCAGTGCTCAAACACGGGACTTTCTTCGATAAACTCCTGCATCAAGGCCCGCTGGTCGCTCTCGGCAAAGAGCTGCGCCTCGCGGTTGAGAAGTCCATATGTGATGGTGCGGTGAGTCTCGGCAAGGCGAGAGAAGATGAGAGTGGTGGAGGCAATAGCCTGGGCCAAGATTCGGGCCTTTTGGGTTGAGCTGAGGTGGGCAAAAATTTCAGATGTCGTCTCCTGCTCCAAGAAACCTTGGGTGTCGCTGTCAAAGTTGGCCTGAAGGAGGCGATGGAGAGATTCTCGGCTGTTCAAGTCGAGCTCGGGGTCGACATGAAGCTCAAAGGCCTTGGAGATTTTCTGCAGAGCGGAGAAGAGAAGCTCTATGGGGCATCGATCGTCGGGAACAGAGACTTGGCCATTAATGATGGCGAAGACGTCGACAGCTGAGCTGACAGCACCTATAGAAGTCATGATGTTAGTTGCAAGATTTTTTTCAGGCATGTTCACATGATGGAGACGTACGGGAGGCCAAGTCCTCAACATTGGCCTGCACCTTCATCTCGGTGACGTAGACGGAAGACTGGTTCTTGATGTCGGCCATGATGAAGTAGTTGGTGTGTAAGTGAGGAGGCTAAATTTGCGACGCGGTGATAAATGTAAAACTGGTAGATCAGATGAAAAAGATTCTATCTTGCGGCCATGCCCGAAAAAGCCGGGCCCAGGAGAATTTATCTACTTGTTCAGTCGGTTGGGTAAATACCCTGGCATGCTCATGGCAACGGATTCCTGGTCGCATTGTGGTCATTGCTTGGCTACCAGGTGTCATGAGCATGGATGGATGGGTCGATGGGCCGATTCGGGAAGTCTTCCGTGGGGAGTCGTGGGGAGCACAGACTGGACATGGTGGCGGTGATTTGATGCTACTCTACGTACCCGTCGATAAAATGTTGGCGATGGAAGAAAACGGAGGCGAAAATGGGGCGAGCGGTGAAGACATCGCCAAGCACACTGCCGAAGCGGCAGATGAGATCGGAGAAGCACGGGACGGTGAGTCGGGCGCTGTTGTTCTTGTTCCCCGTCATGACCATGACACCGCTGAGTAGTTATTCCCGGCCTAGCTGATGGCAATGCCAGTGCGTAAGCTGTCATGTTTACGTATGAGAGTTGCTGTTGCTGGTATACTTGGCCGTCTTGGCGGCGAGGCCCCCAACAATTCATTCAACAGGGGCGGAACGACGGGAATCTACTGCCGGATGCGACAACAACAATCGCGCCCGATTCAGGGGAGATGCGATAGGTTGTTGTCGGCGTCATCGCAGAGCGACAAGTCACAAGCCTGGAAGCCGAGCCTCAAACATCAGACATCAGATATGAGGAAATCATGGCGTGGCCGCCAGAATTGCATGATGGCCGTCTCAGAAACACGCCACGGCGACTGACAGAAGCTTACCTGCTGCGCCAGCGCCCTTCCGGCGGGCAAAAAAGTGAGCAAAGCCCTGCAGCAAGCTTATGCCCCCAAGCCACCAATGGCAGCACCTCAAGCCACAGTGCCCCGATATACGTATATTTGTGCTTCGCTTCATTAGATGCATATAAGACTTGTGCATATGCATCTAACGACTCAACTTTCGTCACTGCCCCGCCATCACACTTGCTTCCCCAGCCGCATGACGTTGGAGGGGCACGAGGTAGTTAGTGATTTGACGGTGGCTCAGGAACCGGAAAGGCTGCCTGACCTAAACAACTGCGACCACAATTCGAAACGGTTCCCGCGCCAGACGGCTCTCTGGAAACAGGTTTCTGTTTGTCCTCCTTTCCATGATGATGATGAAGACCGTCACGACGAGATTACCCATATCCTAATCACTGCCCACGCTCTTCCTTACACGCGACAGCGCCTCCTCCATTGTCGACCACGAATCACCACCCATTGACCATACATCCAGTGCTCGTTCACCATGGATTCTCGCTCCTCCATGTGGGCAAATAGGCCTCAGACCATCAAGGAGCTCGTTGCGCAGGCTGAAAACTTTACCTTTAATACGAATATTCCCGTTAAGCACTGGACCCGGGCTGCCGAAACACTGTACCAAGAGGTACATCTCTTTCCTCTTCCACCTCACACCCCCGCTCGACTATACGCGCATACTAATATTTCATACCAACTTTAGGCCTCCTTTGCGATTAAAGATGGTGACTATGGCCGAGCCTACATGATGCTCTACCGGCATTCGGTCCTGGTCCTCAAGAGCATCCCATCACACCCCAAGATAAAGGACCCCGAGAGCAGGAAGGTCTATAGGCCATTGACAAAACGAATCGACCGAGTTATCCAAGACCTTGAGGATATCAAACCCGAGATCGAAAATTCTTGCAAAGAGTGGGAGCGCCTGGCTCCAGCCAAGGAAGAGACACCGCGGCCGTCCTCGAAATATGCCCAATTCGCAGCTCGAGATCCTAGCCTCGGTGGCAACGCAAAAATTTTAGATGCCTTTGAGAATCAAGATTTGGCCGTCGATCTCGCTCAGAAGGAATTGGTGCGCAGGGACACGGCAAGGCGTGCGACAAGACAGGCGGGTCTCTCAGACGAAGACTTGGCGCCGAGGCGCATGGGAGGCAGGTGGGATCAGTGGGATACGCAATCGCGTATTAGCGACGATGTTGATCTACAAAAGCAAATGGAGGCTACCAGACAAGCTCTCGATTCGTCTCGCGAGAGACAACGTGCGAGCTATGATTCCCGTCCATTGGCTACATCAACTTACAGCTACCCCTCCATCTCGCGACCCAGACCTGTCGATTTTGAGCCGTCTAACTACCCCTCAACACCATCATCATCCCACCCTGCACTTCCTCCTAAGAGGCCAGTTCTTCCACCAAAGGATCCTGAGCAGCCTCTAGTTGCTCCAACCATACCCCGAAAGGTTCCATTGGCCGATATTCAGCCGCTGGTACCTACCCCAGTGCAGGATGATCGACCTTCACGACCACCCAAAGAACTCCCACCTCAAGAGTTTCCACAAAAAGAAGAGCTCGTATCTCCACCTCTTCCCAAGAAGGAGCGGTTGACATTCAAGCCGGGTGCATACCTTGAGAATGGCGATCCTGTTCGCTCGCTCTTCCTGCCCAGAAATCTTCGTCAAAGTTTCCTAGACATAGCTGCCGATAATACTCGCCGTGGCCTGGAAATGTGCGGGATACTCTGCGGTACTCCTATCAACAATGCGCTCTTTGTTCGCTGTCTCTTGATTCCCGACCAGAAATGCACGTCAGATACGTGCGAGACGGAGAATGAGACCTCAATGTTTGACTATTGCATAAATGAGGATCTACTTGTCCTCGGATGGATTCACACTCACCCAACCCAAACGTGTTTCATGAGTTCCCGAGATTTGCATACACAGTCTGGCTACCAAGTCATGATGCCGGAGAGTATAGCCATCGTTTGCGCTCCAAAGTTCAAGCCTTCGTGAGTCGAAACATTTCAAGCCTTGCCTACCAGTGAACTAATAGTGTAATTTTAGCCATGGTATTTTCCGACTCACCCATCCACCCGGTTTGGATCACATCTTAAACTGTAGTCGTGAGGAAACATTCCACCAGCATTCGATTGATAACCTCTACTGCGAAGCAGAACAGCCACAAGGGCATGTATATGAGAGCGACAAGCTAGAGTTCTACGTACACGATCTTCGAACCAAGAAATAATCATCATTGGGGGTGTCCAGGGTAGGCAAGGGATACGTCCCAGTATGCATAGCGAAGGCGTTAGCTCATGGAGGACCTTGTCATGATTACTTTGATGGACAAATGAGAGATGGCATAAAAGCAATGGCCAAAATATTAACCTGTAGGAATGGATCGTCATCGGAGCGCACGACACGTGACATTACGTGGCCAATCTCACTTCTGCACACACTCCCCGGCCCGTGACCGGGCTGCGCGCTACAGATACCCATTGATCGTCACCTTGATACATGTTTCAGTGATGGCTACTGAAGAAGTCCTCACGTATTTGGCGGACTTGGCGAATAAAAAAAAAGTCATCCTGACATTTAACTTTGAGGAAAGGACGCCATAAAGCTGTGGAGATGGCAATAACGCGCGAAATAGTTGATAGTTAATCCAAACCGATTCAACGCCCGATCAAAGCCATCTACGCAAATATGCAGCAGTTAAGCCATGTTTGGAGACTAAGGCGAGAGGCTACGGAAATAGCGCCGTTATTTTCCCCGTGGACGCAACCACGGTAACCGCCATGTCATTCATGGCTATCATGTCTCGATTATAGCGTGCCAACTGATAGCCATTATTCCGATGATTTCAGATTGTAAGACAATGCAGATGCAGCCTAACCCGTCGCATCTGCTCACTCCGCTTGACCTAGAGGGAAAAGCAACATTGCACCTCACACCATGTTTAAAATGGGGATGCACAGAAAAAATTTCCTTCAAGTTGAAGATGGCCCACCTGGTCAAGTGACGAAATACCAGGTGCTAACTGGGTGGTGAGTTTGCATTGGCGTTGAGCCAATGGCTCGGTTAGCCTACCAGCCGAGAGATAGCCTGGTGGTGAGTCTACCACGGACCGGTGTCCCATACGTCAATCCGAGCCTACCTTTCTGAATAGGGCATCGACCAGATATTTTCTCCGTCGCCTCCTCCATCCATGTTGCCTAAAACGGAATGGATCTCCCTCGCTGAGATGGAGGCTCGGTCCAAGATCACGGGAAACACGCCGTGTCTTTTTGAGTTGGTGCGGCTGGGAGGGATTGGTGTGCTCAGAGATACTCGCGCCGATCGAGTGGCGGGGAAGGGTCCCCAGTCTTGTCGACGAAGAGGGTGGCAGGAAAGACATGCATCTCACACCGCGCGCAAGACCAAAAGTGTAGATGGTGTGTATTGCACCCGGGTTTCAATGGCTCGCGGGCAATGGCCGAGGGTTGGGCATCGGGATGTGATTCCACACACCTCATTATCTAGCAGCTCTGCAGGGTCCTTGGCGGGCTACGTGTCTGTGCATGGGTCGTCTTTGCCCCGAGCAAGAAGCGGCACAAGGAAGACGACCCACGGTTCATGATGCTGACCTAAAGAGCCTGCCGCGTACAGTAGCCCCCGTGAGATCTTGCAGGATCTGATACTTGGGGATTGCTTGTGTCTTGGGGCGAATTGTCGCTCCGGTGATTACGGCCGGGAAATATGTCTGCTCGCACGAGAAAGATTTGGGGAAAAACAAACAAAAGAAAAGGAAGAAGAAAATTCTGTCACGCGTTTGTGCCGTTGACTACGTCATGTCTCACAAAAGAAAGAAACAGTCGATACGAATGGCAATCAATCCCACAGATCCCGGCCGTTCAGCTTGCGACGGGGACGCCTCGTGTCCCTTGTTTGGCTACAGGTCAAGCGAGCGCAGTCAGCGGTCCAATTGTGATCGCCGGATTTCGTAGCCAGGAGGGATATCCAAAAGGGATCAGACGCAGTCCCCCTAGCAAATGCTTGTTGCCAATGAGGTCTCAGTTGATGCCGGCCGCTGAGTGGACGGAGCCGTGGGCTGGCGCCAAGTCGATGTGTGGTGGGGCGCACGGGATCGACAGGACTAATGCGAGAGCTGGAGCAGAGTTGCCCAAGGCCCCCCCGATGCTTGGGCGAAGAGGGGAACTACGATTACCGTGTTGGGAGGGGGAGAATTGAATGCCGGATTCTTGGACGGTTCAAGGGCGAAATTGCGCCGTGTCACCTTGGAGGTGCACGCTTGGCTCGTGAACAGGCAGGCGTCTCCCCACTGCCCCAGCACCCGGGGGCGCTCTAATTTCTAAGTGCCATGACGGAACTGAGTAGCCTTGGCCGAATCTGCTTTTGGCTCCGATATCCCAGCCAGTGAGGCTGGAGAACGGCTCGGTCCGCAGTAATCTCTCTCCAATCGTATTGAGGATGGTGTGGACGGTAGGGGGAAGGTTGACGGAGGATTTCTTTTTTTTTTCTTTTCTTTTTTGCCACGGCTTTTTCAAGGGAGAGGATGATGTTTATCCTTTTTGTCTTTTGGAGCCATGACGATTGATGCACATGTGATTAGCTGGGTGTGGGATAAGAGCTTGTACCACACATTGGAAGAATCATTGTGGCAGACCAAACCGTTGTTCCGATTCCGCGAGGGGGGTGAGACAGGGCGGCTGGGAGGAAACAAGGACTTTCCGACGCCAGAGATCCAGGGGGAGGGGCAAAGAGATGAGAGATAGTACCCATGCCTCAGGTTTCCGAACAGATAGATATACGCTAAATCTAGCCAAGGCCTCTGGGGGGCAGACCGCCAGTTGCACCATCTCGTTGAGTTCGGGGGGTGGTTCGCGTTGACGTACGGGGCGTAGAGGCGAGGCGGGCTTGGTTCCGTGGCGCTGAGGCGATGGCCGATACAGCAAGGCCTGGCGGTTGAGGCCACCACGGCCAGAGATCCGCATCACATCTTGGCAGCGAGCAAGTCGCCACAAATCAAAGGCGCAAATGAGGGGTTGAGGACAGGCCGCTGAACCCTGAGCAGGGTCATCTCGTGGAGCGAGCGGGACACGGCAGTAAACGCTTCCCAGACTGGGTCTCTGCCCGGCATGGCTGGTCCGGCCTTGGTTGGAAGAAGAAGAGTCTGCAAGCGAGACATGGTGAGGGGCGCCGTCGACACAGACAAGTCACACAGCAGGCTGCGGTGAGATGAGCCGAGGAATCATGGCCATGGTTGCCGTCGCAATGGGATGCCATCTCTTGGTGTGTGGCGGGCAATCCGTGTGAATCATTAAGCTCTGGCAAGGAGACGCCGGACCAGCTTCAGCTGCGTGTGCAAGCATGCAAGAGTGCGCGTCTGTGTGTATGCGTGTATGCAGTCTGTTGAGACGACATCGCATATGCAGTCATGTTGGATTGGCAACAGCGGCATTGATTCGATTGACTGCCACGCGAGCCAAGAAGAAATGTTTAACACATGGGACCGGACGGGCCAACCACGACCGCGGCAGCTGTTGTCGTTGCATGGGCATACAGACTTGGACGGGACGACGACGATGAGATGATGGTGGTGGTGCTTTTTTGCTCTTCTGTTCAGGGTCTAGCCTGGCGCGAGCCGTCCCCACAATCAGCGGCTGAACGATTGGTCCCGCAAGGCAAGACAAATGATGAGGAACACAAGCTTGAAGCCATCATGTTGATCGCGAAAAGCAACGATGGGCCGTGCCACTGCACGCCGCCGGCCAACCATGGCGCTTCTATTCCCCTTGCACGCCGAAGCGGGTCGCGGGCTGATGGGCCGGGGGAGACAGAGTACCGGACCCTCACTTACAGCAACAGCTCGCGGCTTGATTCATGGATCATGGCCACTGGCTCGCATTAGCGGGATGCCGTGTCTCACACAGCGACGCTAGATGGTGTCCCTTGTGGCCGTCGCTGAACACAGAGAGGGAGCTGCCAGTACGATAAAAGATAGCCTGGCTGCCCACCCTCAGATCGTACTGAACCTTCTCCGAGTGATCTGCTCACTTAGTTTCTCTCCTTCCCCGATTTCTCCAACCGCGGAAGCTGTAGACCAGAAAATGTCGACCAACGGGTCAGAAAAGAAGAACGGTGCCGCCAATGGCTACCAGAACGGCGTGAATGGCGTCAGCGCCTCGAGCGCAAAGCCCATGCCCAAGCCTGTCTACGCGAAGTCCAAGAACAAGCCTGAGAAGCAGGGCTTCAGAGCCAACTACAAGAAACTCAAGGCGGCGTCTAAGCGACCTCTTCCTACTCAGAGCGGCGATGGCCAGTACCTCACGGTCCCCAAGCGACCAGGTCTGAAGGATGACCTGAAGCGCCTCACATTGGCTGGTATGAACAAGTTGTTTTGGTTATGCATGGTGTGAATGAATTGGGTAACTAACTGAAAAAAAAAACAGACTTCAAGACTCTGCTCGAGCTCGTCTCCCACAAGCTTAAGGGCGAGACCCAGCAGGATGACAAGACATACATCATGGAGAGGACCATTCAGCTGGTCGCCGGTCTGAACGACCACTCCAAGGTCCAGGAGGTGCTCACCAACAACTTTATCGATCAGTTGTGGTACTCACTCGACCACCCTCCTCTGCTGTACATGGGCGACGAGTACCGCTTCCGACAGCCTGATGGATCCAACAACAACCCCTACTTCCCCAAGATGGGAGCCGCCCGAACTCCCTATGCGCGATCCGTCAAGCCTAAGAGGCTGCAGCTCGGCGCACAGCCCGACCCTGAGGCCATTTACGAGGCTGTCATGGCTCGTGGAGCTTTCAAGAAGAACCCCAACAATGTGTCAAGTATCCTCTGGTACTGGGCCACCATTATCATCCACGGTAAGTGCGCGAATCGCATCAACAATGCGCACCGTGACTAATACAGTATAGATCTATTCTGGACCAACATGCAGGACCCCAACCAGAACGACTCCTCTTCGTACCTGGATCTTGCCCCTCTATATGGTTGCAACAAGGAGGCTTGTGACTCAATCAGAACCTTCAAGGATGGAATGCTCAAGCCAGATACATTCGCCGACAAGCGCATGATCGGTAACCCCCCTGGTGTGTGCATCATCCTCGTCATGTTCAACCGATTCCACAACTACGTCGCCGGCAACCTGGCCGAGATCAACGAGGGCGGCCGATTCACAAAGCCCGCCGCCAACCTCTCCGAGGAGGCTGCTGCCGCCGCTTGGAAGAAGTACGACGAGGAGCTGTTCCAGACTGCTCGTCTCGTCACCTCTGGTCTCTACATCAACATTACTCTCGTTGACTACGTCCGCAACATTGTCAACCTGAACCGTGTCGACACCACATGGACTCTGGACCCCCGACAGGAGATGGGTGTCTCCGTCGGTACCAAGGGCGGTTCCGAGGCTGGTGTCGGCAACTGCGTCTCAGCTGAGTTCAACCTGTGCTACAGATGGCACTCTTGTATCTCGGACATGGACGACAAGTGGATCCAGGACTTTTACAAGTTCCTGCTTGACGGCTACGACGGCCCCATCGATTTCCAGCGCATGATGATGGCCCTCAAGAAGTTTGAGATGTCCGTCCCCAAGGACCCCGCTGAGCGCACCTTCAACAACTTCAAGCGTGGCCCTGACGGCCGATTCAACGATGACGAGCTCATCGACGCTCTCGCCACTGCTATTGAGCAGCCCGGTGGTGCCTTTGGCGCTCGCAACGTTCCTCGTGTGATGAAGCCTGTCGAGATGCTGGGTATCATCCGTGGTCGTAAGTGGCACCTTGCCGGTCTCAACGAGTTCCGTAAGCACTTCGGTCTGAAGGGCTACGAGACTTTCGAGGACCTCAACTCCGACCCCGAGGTCGCTGAGTCTCTCCGCAACCTGTACGGCCACCCCGACAACGTTGAGCTGTACCCTGGTCTCGTTGCTGAGGAGGGCAAGACCCCTATGGCTCCTGGTGTTGGTATCGCTCCCACTTACACCATCTCCCGTGTCGTCCTGTCTGATGCCGTCTCACTCGTCCGTGGTGATCGTCACTACACCACCGACTATAACCCTCGCTACCTGACCAACTGGGGTTTCAAGGAGGCCGACTACGACTTGGACATGAACCATGGCTGCGTCTTCTACAAGCTGTTCATCCGTGCGTTCCCTAAGCACTTTAAGCCCAACTCCGTCTACGCTCACTACCCCATGTGCACACCCGAGGAGAACAAGATTATTCTCAAGTCCCTCAACCGCTACGACCTGTTCGACTACGAGCGTCCCAAGTACTGCGCCCCCAGCGTCAAGGTCACCTCGTACGGCGCTGCCAAGCATGTCCTATCCAACTCGGACAACTTCCGCGTCTCGTGGGATCAGGGCTTCTCTGCTCTCCTGGGCTCCCGCCACAAGCTCTCCTCCACTGCTGACCTCCAGGACCAGCAGCACAAGTTCCTCGGCGAGCTTCTGTACAAGGACAACTGGAAGCCCACCATCAAGGCCTTCTACTCTGGCATCGCCGAGCGCCTGCTTGCTGAGAAGACCTTCAAGCTGGCTGCCGGCAAGCCCCAGGTCGACATCGTCCGCGACTTTGGCAACCTGTCTCATGCCCACTTTGTCTCCCGCCTGTTCAACCTCCCCCTGAAGACCAAGGAGAACCCCAAGGGCGTCTACTCGGAGCAGGAGCTGTACACTCTGCTGAGCGTCATCTACATCTGCAACTTCCACGACATTGACCCCGTGAAGTCGTACCCTCTGCGCATCAAGGCCAAGGAGGCTGCCACCCAGCTCGGCAGCCTCATCGAGACCAACGTCAAGCTCGCCACCACTCTCGGCGTCGGCGGTCTCTTCACCAAGAAGATTGCCGGTGACCCTCTGGCCAACCACGGTGTCCAGCTGGCCAAGGGCCTCAAGAAGGCTGGTCTCAACGCTCACGATATTGCTTGGAACCAGATCATTCCTGCAGCCAGCACCTTGGTCCCCAACCAGGGCCAGTTCGTAAGTACTTCCTTGATTCCCAGATTTTTTTTCTGCTCTTTGCGTACTAACATTGCTTCAATAGTTTGCTCACGCTCTTGACTTCTACCTGTCTCCCGCTGGTGACGCTCACCGCACTGAGCTGAACCGCATTGCTCTGCAGGAGTCCAACGACGAGACCGACGCTCTCCTCCTCGGCTACGCCCTGGAGGGTGTCCGTCTCGCCGGCGCCTACGGCCTGTACCGCCAGGCCACCACCGCCACCACCATCCCCGAGGACAACGGCGCCGAGGTGGCCGTCCAGGCCGGTGACAAGGTTTATGTCACCTTTGCCGGCGCCGCCAAGGACGCCAGCCACTTCCCTGAGCCGGACAAGGTTAACCCCCGCCGTCCCGTCGAGTCGTACATCTTCTCTGGCTCCGGCACCAACGGCTCCGTCGACCGCGAGCTCGGCTACGTCGCCCTCACCGAGCTCTTCCGTTCCGTCTTCCGCAAGAAGGGTCTCGCCCGCGTCGCCGGCCCCCAGGGCTGCCTCAAGAAGATTCCCAACTCCGAGGGCCTGTTTGTCTATACCTCTGAGGACTGGGCTAGCCTCTGGCCCTACCCTACTACTATGAAGGTTACGTGGGATGCTGAATAATTATTCTTTTACGACTTGATAATATCATGTGGTTTATTTTTTCGGGGGAGATTTGAAAACTATTTTTTGTGGACGCTTTAGTGATATCATTGCGCATTAATACCAATTTGTCTTGCGTTTGCATTGCCTTGCCTTGATTGTGATGTTTAGTTGGTGCATTTGCGTGATACGTATCGTGATGCTTGTATGTTACCATTGAAAGACGCCGAGTTTGATCCTTTGTGTGGCACGGGTGCTCTCGCAAGAAGCAGCCTCGGCTGCTATTTTTGACCAAAATAAATAAAATGAACGGCCTTACTTGATATTGTTTACATGAAAACTTGTGAACCAGATCCTAAGGGTCAATTTTGCCTCTGTTCTTGTGTGTCTTTTGACCAAGCTGGGTCCTATCTATTGATCACGACGGAGGAGTACTTCCGGTACAATCATGAAGGGGCCGGCGGGATATACTTAGCAATTCTCCCTCACTTTAAGACGTAGTTCTGTTCATCACTGTCACGATAGCAAAAAGATTTCCCAAGATTTATGCTTGACATTGGATATCCTAAAAATGACAAACTACCTGATCCGTCGCACATGATATATATAACGAGTGGTATAAAAAAACATAAAAAGTAATGCTAAAAATGACGAGTTGCAGAGAGCGTTATAAGCATGTCATATCCTAGTCGTGACATCTTGATCCATTATCAATACCTTTAAAAAAAAATCAATCTTTATCAATCTGCCCTTATAGGTCTCTTGTTCTGTAATTCTTTTATATGTATTTACCAGCGCACCAGCCACCATCCGCGAGCGGCTTGGATCACGTCCATGTTGTCGACGTGGGGCTGGTGGCTTGCACGCTTCCACGAGACGGAGTCCTTGACCTCGCCCTGGAGCTTCCACTCCTGGGGGGCGATATACTTGCCGTCTGGAGCGTTCTTGTCGCCCTTGCCATTGGCCCACTGGTCAAAGGCAGGGATCTCGAGCTTCAAGCTGGACTTGAGGCGAACGTACATCTCGCTAATCTCGGCGACCGGCTTGTTCCAACTCTTCATGTGGTAGTGCGAGGCCCTCATCAGCTCAAGATGAAGTCTGGCCTCGGTAACCAGACGGGCACGGTCGGGAAGGGTGTCAGTACCGGTGTTTCGCTGGTAAGCGGAGCCAATCTCGCGCAGAGCAGCCTCGTGGATGCCCATGGCGCTGGAGTGGCGTCCAGCGTTGGTGTAGAGGCTAGCAAGTACTCGGGCAAACGAGAGGGTCTCGAGGTCGAGACGTCCACGGCCGCGCCTCAAGTTGTAGTACAGAAGCTCGGCAGTGTCGATGGCCTCCTTGAGGTGGCCGTGGGCGACCTGAGCATCGACGAGCATCTTGCCGACGTTGAGCACAACCTCGGGAGACCAGCCACGGTACCTCTGCATCGACTCGCGGGCGTTCCAGAGACGGACGAGGAGTGACTCCAGCTCGCCAAAGTTGTTCTGTGTTCCGAGAAGACGGATGAGACCAGTGAGGTCGTGGAAGCGAAGCTCGAGCATATCGATCTTGATGTCCTTGGAGCGGAAGGCAGCCAGGACCTCGGTCATGATCTCGCGAGAAGTATCCAGCATGGCCTTGCGGACTTCAGAAGGCTTGTTGGTAGGCGGGTGAGGCGCGTCGATTCCAGCCATGAGCTCAGCAAGCTTGTAGCCGTACTGGATGCAGCTGCGCTGGTAGTACAGCTGCTGGCCCTTGGCAAAGTGGAAGACGACGTGAGCAACCTCCTGGGCGCCCTGGAAGTCGCCCTTGTCGAGGAGCGTTCGGACGCGGTCGTTGCCGGCCTTGCAGGCGAGCGCCGGGAAGTCCACCTTGGTGGAGCGGTCCTTGTTGAGCTCGATCAGCAGCGCAAGGTAGAACGAGTTGATAGGGCTGTCGCCAGCACCGCTGAAGTGGGCTCCAAACTTCTTCTTGAAGATCTGGAAGAGCTTAGCATCGAGGGTATCCAGGAGGTGCTTGCGCTTGTGCTCCTCCCAGAAGCCACGGAGCTTGGCACCGCAGTCGAGGATGATCTCGATCTTCTCGTCGCGCTCGATGACGCGAGCGTACTCGTCGTACAGGATGGACTCCAAGATGATGTTGACCATGATCTCGGTGTAGGAGAAGACGATGGCCTCGCCCGACAGACCCTTCTCGAAGGAAGTCAGGAAAACAAAGACAATCTTGCTGGGGAAGCGGTTCAGCTTCAGCGTGATGTCAAGGCCAGGCAGAGTTCCCCTGAAGATGACGAGGTGACGGAGCTGGCGGAGCAGCTCGTGGCCCTCCTTGGCAAAGCCAGAAGTGAGATAGATGGAGCCAAGAGTGAGGGCCGCCTTGAAGAGATGAGCAGTGGTGGTGACGGTGGTGATGATCTCGGTGACGGAAGCCTGCAGAAGCTGGGTAATGCGAGTGTGGGATTCCTTGCCGCCCATCTTCAAGTACAGAAGCACAACGTCCTTGAGAGCCCCAAGGGTCTTCTCATGCCAGCAGCCAAACTCAATCTTGTACTTCTCGTAGGTTTCCATGCAAATATCAATGGCACGGTCGACAGGGTACGTCTTCTTGGCGCCACCCTTGCCCGCGGTAATCACGGCAACGTACAGCTTAGCCAGACGCTTCTTGACAGTGATGACGGTCGTCTCTGTGATGGTGGTGGACTTGATCTTGGTTGTGACAATCTTCTTGAGCACTTCCTCGTAGATGGTGATGGCCTCGTGGTAGTGGTCCTCGTTCTTCTCGCACAGCTCGGCAAGCGAAATCAGTGCAAGGATGTAGATGGAAGATTCAGTACCGAAGCGCAAGTTAACCACGTCCTTGTACTTCATAGTCATCTCGTACAAGATTTTGAAGTCGACCTTGAAGTGCATCTCCAGAACCCAGATGAACTTGGTGTAGATCTCAACGGTGACATCCTCACTGAAGTCGCACTCATGGTCATGGTTGCACAGAGTCTCCCACAGAACATAGCAGACGTCGCGGAACTCGGTCCACTTCTTCTGGGTGTGGTAGTGGCGGAAGAGCCAAAGGCAAGCCTTGAAGGCATCGCCATGGCAGTGCTTCTGCCCCTTGTTGAGAACAGCCACAATGTCAAGATAGTACACGTAAGCGTCCTTGTGGCCGATCAGCTCGCAGGCAGCAGCCAACAAGTACAGCGTCTTGATGGTCAGCTTGTGCTGCTTGCCAAGGGTCTTGCGGTAGCGCTGGAGGATCTCGACGTAAATCTCAATCACCTTGTCGTGGCGGTGGTGCTCTTCATAGAACTTGATGAGGTTGGAGAGGGACTCCTGGAGCATCTCGTCCTCCATCGGGAGCGAAGCCAAGCAGGCGTAGTAGATGCGCAGATAGATCTTCTCAGCCATCTCAAAGAGGCCACTGTGGTGGTAGCAATCACCAAGACGACGAGCGATGACAACGCACTCCTTTGCCCAGTGCTCAGTCAGTTTGATCTTAACATCAGCGCTCATGATAGCCATCCAAGAAATCTCCAGGGACTTCTTGATCACGACCTCGGCTTCAACCCAGTTGCTGTCCTTGAGGTAGAGGCCGATCAGGGCCATACATGCGGAGAAGAAACGCTTGTCAACGCCGGACTTCTTGCAGCGGGTGTAATGCATCTCGTAAATCTCCTTGACAACATTCTCAGTGGTTTCGGTAGTGACGGTAGTGGTCGTCTTCTCGGTGACAGTAGTCTCAGTCCACTCCTCCACAACCTCAGTAATGAGAATTGTCGTCTGCTGGGCCTCCTCGTGACCGCCCTTGCCCTTGCTCTTAAACCATCCCCATACCTTGGTAAAGATGGAGACGGTAACGCTGAGAAGACCAAAGCTGCGGCATGCATGTCCAATCTCTCGGATCCAAATGACCAGAGCCTCGAGCTCGCACTCGTAGTGCTCGTACTCGGACCAGAGGCAGATGAGAATGCTGGTGGCCTCCTCAACACGCTTCACCTTGCGCAAGAACTTGACATATTCCAGAGCAATAGTGATTTTAGCAACGTGCACATCGAGGCTGGTGTTGACGCGGCCGATAGCGCAGATGCGACGCCAAAGAGAAAGGAAGAGTCGCTCAGCAAGGAAGAACTTTTTGCAGACAACGTAAGACTGGGCAAGCTTGATAAGCATGTTGATGCAAATCTGGCTAGTGAGCTCCATATTCTCGCTAGTCTGGAAGATCAGATCCTCAATCTTGTGGATGTGCTCTGGGTCCTCACTGCCCTTCAGGACAATGTCGACATCACCCAGGAAATCACCAAGCTCCTTGGCCTTCTTGGATTTGGCGCCGAACCTAAGGATGATGATCTCGCGCAGCTCCCTGTAAACGATGGTGGCACGCCACTCCTCGTTGATCGAGACGTAGAGCTTGGCCAGGATTTCGTACCAGGCAATGACCTCATCACTGGAATCACCATGCTTGTGTTTGCAAATGGAAATCATCAGCCGGATCATCTCCTCGCGTTTGGTGACAATGTCAGTCCTCTCCGTGATGGTGATGTTCTTGGTCCAATTCAAGAAAAGGGATGTGCAAGAAACAACAATAGGGTGGATCTCAGAGGAGAAGGTGGACTTGCCGATCTGGACGGCGCGGTAGAAGTATTTGGCTCCCTGGACAGGAGACTCGGAGATGGCGACATGAATGTGACCGAGATGGATCACAGTCTGCAGCACCGTGTCGTGGTTCTCGCCGAAGCACGACTCTCGGATCCTGAGGGCATATTCGTGCAGCTCAGCCAATTCCTGACCGAAGTAGTATCGAGCCCAGTATGACCTCTCGAGCAGCACAAACATGACGGAATTAGGGAAGTACTTGTCAAAACGGCTGCCCAGCTTCATCTCACCCTTGGCGCCGATCTGGCCAGACAATCCAAAGTGGAGGATCCAGTTTCTCAAGACGTATCCGAGGAACTTGTTACCAGCGAGAACAACATCAATGACCGAGTCGTCAAGCGCATCAGTCATGACCCCCTGGTCAGACTCAAGAGTCAACTTGGCATAGAGAAGCATTCTGTTGGAAAGCTGCAGGTGGGTCTCGCTCTCAGACAGAAGCTGCTTTCCAAGTTGAGCTTGCAGGTGGTTGCGGACACCAGCACTGCGGAAGTGAAGGCGGCCATCTCGGATTACGACCAGGTCACTGCAGTCCTGAGCCAGTCTGGCAATGTTGCAGGCGCTTGAGTCGATGCGAAGCTTGTCGGGGTTGACTGCAAGCAGCTCGGCCATCTCGGCCACAGAGAAAGGCTCTTTTGTGATAAGCATAAAAGAGAGAACCAGCTGAAGAGTCTTGCTCTGCTTTAAGTCAAGTCTATCCACCACCAGGTTCAGAAGCTTGGAGATGTCGGAAGGAATCGACTTGGCCAAGCCCTTGAACAAATCATGGGTGAGCTCTGGCAGGTGCTTGGGAACCAGAAGGCGGCTAGCCTCGAAAGCCCAGAGGAAGCTGCCATTTGCCTTCTTCGCGAGGCTGTTAACAATATCCTCCTGCTCCGCGATGGTGAACTCGGGCCAGTGACGAGACCTGCCCAGGGTCTGGCGGAAATGCGTCTTGATGTCCTCAGACACATTCTGCTCGGTAATGGTGAGCTGCCTTGTCTTTTCACCAGGCGATAGAGCAAGGCGAGAAAAGCTAATGATTCGCGTGTTAACCAGTCTGCTGGTGTACTTGCGAAGCTGCTTGTTGAAGGAGGCAACCGTCTCAAAGGAGCCCGAAGTGTCATCGCAGCCATCAGCCAAAAGGACAATGGTCGAGTCACCCTTCTCCGCCAACTTGAGGCTCAAGTGAAGGACTTCCCATAGCGACTCTTCGAGCTTCTTTGGGTCATGCCTATTCCTGCGATCCTGGGCAAACGAATTGGACAAGTATTCATATAGCTGATACTCGCCCACGTTTTGCTCAAGCAGCTGGAAGAGGATGCTCTTCAAGAACGCTGTTGAGCTAGCCTCATTGACAGAATCAAAGGCTTCAGATAACGTTAGTCGCTGGTACAATTATGAATGGCATAGGAAATACTCACGGAAGTTATACTGGAGAACAGAGTACGACTTGTAGTCAAGAGGGCGAGCAAGTCTCTCCTGAACCCACTCGGCGAGAACAGTCTTGCCGAATCCAGCAGGACCCTCAACGGCCAATGCCTGCTCATTGCTATCGAAGAACTGGACCAAGGCGTCCCTGATCCAAGTGCAGGTATCCTCGGAGCGATCCAGATGCTCCAACACCTCGTCATACAAGGTATTTCTAACAGAGGTGCCAGACGAAGGCTGGAGCTTCAGGCGCAGGCGGCGAAGATCATTAATGGATGCCTTGCCAGCAAGCTTATATCTCCAAATATTATCACAGAGGGCATTCTTGGCTTTCCAAACATGGTCAACATCACGACCAAAGTGGTGGTCAAAGCTAATCTTGACCCTCTGGTTGTGTTTAAGACTACTGATCTTCTGCTTATAATAATCGGAGATATTGCTAACGAGGTAGACAATGTCGAGGAAAATATCGGCGGCTCCCTTGAGGACATCGGCGGGCATTTGCTTCAAGTCACGGACCTGGCTGATGTTGGAAAGGAGCACAGCCAACTCGTACAAGGCTGTAAATGTGGGGACGAGAGCATCGGCTTGGTGGTGGCCAATCTGCAAAAGAAATCATTAGCTACGCCTGCCAGACCCACAGCAAAAAAACAGCATCATGACTTACATCGAGGAGGACCTGACAGCTGGCAAGTGCTGCACGAGCAGAAGCCGCACACCCAGGCACAAACTCTTCAATTCTGGAGCCGAAAAACCAGATCTGGAGACCAAAGAATTGGGCAGTGCTCAGAACCCGGTCCCAGCCACTGCCCTTCCTGGGCATGTGGATCAGACGTTCATCTGAAATATATTGCAGGTACGACCGCAGGTCCATGTCGGTCACGAAGGCTTCATTATATTCCGGCAAGCGGCAAATTATCTCTTTGACATATCGAGTCACTTCGGCCGGTCGGGCAAAGTGCTCAACGCGAGAAGATTTTGAGTTGGCTCGCTTGCCGTTGGTGTCAGCCTCTAAAACCTGCGAGTCGATGACTGTGTGGCCCTCGCTGTCGGAGCTGTACAGCTCCGTAACGTGGACGCTCGCAGGCCTTTGGCCAGGCTTAATGCCCGACCCGACATCAGAGAAGCCAGGCTGAGCGGCGGCCATTGTCGAAGACGTTGACGGCCGGTCAGCTCCGTCCGAGGCGATGGACGAAGATACTGAGCTTCTCCTTTTCTTGCCGACTGGATTCAAATGGCGGTGTGTCAGTTCTCAGCGCAATACCTAGGACTGACGAGGATGGAAAAATAAGAAAGACATACAGACGAGGTTCTTGCGAAGGTTAAGCATTCTCGTCTCGAAAGGCTGGCGAGCGAGGGGGGGTGGTGGATGGTTCAGCGGACAGCCGCTTTATGTTTATGGAAGTATCAACTACATGGCGTGAGAGTTTCGTACGGGCGATTATTTAAACTGACAACCAAGCGAACAAACTCCACCACCGCCTTCGGTGGAACTAGACCAAATGGAGCCCGAGGGAACGATGGGGCTGTTGGGCATGTTGGGCTTGAGAGAAACCAACTCGCCATGATGCAAGCCATACTGCGTTGTGCCGTTGCTAGACAGAAGCGGGCCAAAATGATCGGTGCGCTCGGTGGTCAACGCGGCGCAATTGGTCCACGACAGGGCGGTGATGTGAGAGACGACAGCCCCAGCATTGACGACCAGGTGTGCCGAATCGGGGAGCAGCACAGGTAGCCACAGGCCCTCGGGGCAGCCTATGGAGAGCGAGCAAACTCTTTGCCGAGCCGCGTGAAGCTCTGCAAAGCCCTGCGCGCGCGGCATGCAAGTCGATGGTGGCTGGAAGCTCTGTTCAATAGATTGGTGCTGCGGCGCCACCCAGTGGGCCAGGTGGGTTAGGATCAACAGATAGCCGCGAAACTATTGACGGAAAAGACGGGCACGGGGCCTTCGGCCTGGACCGTTCAGTCAGTTTGTCACTATCAGAGGCCCTCTTGCGAGCCAGGGAGCGCGCATTGGGCTGCAAAGAAGTGGGCTGGGAGGAAAAAAAGAGGCGACATGACGTGGGTCTCGCTGGAGCCAGAGTTCGCGGCAGAACGAGGCCCGCAGCCACGCAGCCAGCCAACGCGAGAACTTCGTGGCTCCTCCTGTGGAGGAGAGTGAGAGTCCGGACAGGACGCCACGAGCACTGACTTGACTTTCTTGAAAGCCAAGAGCATGACATTGTCAATTGCATACCCATTTTTTACTTCTTTTGTCCACGGCCTCTGAAATGATTGGCTTTTTGTTATCTCTGGTTTTCCATTTCTTTTGCAGCTCATGCACTACCGCCCGTTGAGGCGGATGCGAAGGCGCATTTCTGAGTGAAACAAAGCGCCCAGGCGATTCCGAGGCCAACTGCTCAGTTCCGCTGCACGTATGCCTGCAGAGGGAAAAGAAAAAAATTGAGAAAAAAAAGAGTTTGAGGATTCGGGATTGCCATTCGCTGCGTTTAGCGAACAATGTTCGCATCTGCATCCGAGGCTGAATGCTATTGCAGTGGTGACGTGAGAGCAGGTGGCAGTTAGTGCATCTGGTGCGTGCATCTGAATCCCTGAATCGCATCCCGACCAGTGGCGTTGTCAGCCTACCGTTGAGTCTAGGGATGGTGCTGTGGGTGCATCCAGACCTGCACTATTAATTGCATGCAGCGTGAAGGGCGCTCTATCCGGGGCCATTACGGATGTCCCCTTGCGGCCTTCAATGGCACATACCCTGCAGATCGTGGAGGAAGAGGCGAGCTGAACAATTGATGATGGGTGGTAATATCCGGTGAATGCATCTTAGTGGTAATTGCGGTGGTGGATGCGCGTGACCTGGGTGCGACGTTCTTGCCTCCGACCAACTGCATGACATCGGCGAGAACCCGGATGCGACAAACAGAGTAAATGTCTTACACGAAAAGGGGAAATATTGGTTTTGATTTTTTTTTTATTGGACCATGGCTTTTTTGCTAGTCTCTTGGCTGCTGATGGCTGACGACGCAAGAGCGTTTTGGCCATGCAGAGTTAACTGGAATTGGGTCATTGATGGCTGTGAGGGGTCTAGCAAAGACCTTGTACTGTATACCGACCTCAATTGTATCCATGAGTAAATCTACATGTACATGCGAAGAGTAGCTGGGTTGGCAGCAGCTGCATGGATGCTGTTGTTTTTTATGCAGGTCCTTACCAATTTGTCTTACATGGTAGGTTGCGGTCAATTGAGGAGCAGCTGGGTCAGTTGAGAGTAGACGATTTTGATCAAACATGTGGGCATCAGATTGGATAGCACACAAGGTATATAACACGGGTATAAAGTAAGAATCATAAATAAGTTTTGACTGCCTTGGGGAACTCTTCAAAATTTCCTCTGATTGTATAACTCCAGTCTCAACTCCAGTCGCAACATCTATTTGGCTCGTTCGAGGCTGTTCTTGAGCGGGACAGCACACAGAGGGCCACAGAAACAACACGAGCCAAACAAGCACCAGAGGCAGCCCCCTCGTAATCTGATTTTTTCATGACCTACCAATATGTGCTATTTTCCGCATCACTCAGCTGTCAGATCACATACCCTGTAGCTTGGGCTGGCTGAAGTGAGGATAGCTCCGCCTATGCGCGTTCCCATTGGCTGACGAAGCTGACATGTGGGATGCCCAGGGAAAAAGCCCTGATATTGGTTATGTTTGGGGTAAAATGACCGGTTAGGGAAGGTAAATGTTTAAAAGTCTCTTCTAATACGAAGCTAACGTCTATAAAGAATCCCTCTCCCATCAACTCCTACATGTGCATTTGCTCAATGTGTTTCCACGAAGCTGTCCCAATTGACATTTCGGACCTACCCCACCTTTCCTGTCAAGCAAGCCAATTAGATCAACCAAGATGCCCGCCCCCAAAAAAACTTTTTTTCTGGCCAATAGCCGGACATGAAACGGGGCCTCCCATCAGACCTGCGACAGGGGGTCAAATCGTTAGTTCATCCAAACACACGGTAAATGGCTGTGATGTTGGTTCTGCGTTCCAGAGCGGTGGGATTTAAGACAACCCCATATACCTGGCTAGTGCTCGTCCGCACAGAGGCCATGTTCGGTGATATTGGATGACATCCCATATCACGACAGCTTCACCACGGGCGATGGCCTCAAAATGCACTGGAGGACATGCTCCGAGCGGGGAAAAAACCACAGCCGCCAGGGCTGCAACATGTCAGACGCAGCGGTGGCACCCGGATCTGCAGTGCCGTCGGAGCAACTAGAAAAAAAAAAGGGGTCAACGAATGGCCCTGAAACTGTCTTCCTCAGCTGTCACTCACCAGCAGCCTCCGCTTTGTTTCTCTCGCAAGGCGGTCGGGCTCCATGAAACTGGCTAACCCTCGCACTCAGTTTCACCAAGGGCTGCCTCCCAGCACAGGCCGCCAAGCAATTGGATCTTGCATGTTTGCACCCCGCTTTTCTGTCCGTGTAGCAGCGAGACGGCGCCCAATCTACTTCGCCCTTGCGTTCCCATTGGCTGCCCGCCTTCGTCTGATGTCTGCTCTCGTCCATACGATCAGCATTAACAGTCTCACGGGGGGCTAGGTCTCCCCGGTTCAGGCTCAGGGGCAATGCAGTCAGCCGCTGTGCTACCAGACCAGCAAGATACATGCAATACGAGTCGACACTAGGAGAGAGAGAGGGAGAGAGGGAGAGAGAAAAAAAATAGAAAAGGAGGACGTCCCCCGTGTAAATCTCACATGTAGCCTCACCGCCGCTGTTTCTCATCTTTCCATTCGCTCTGCCCAGTGCAAACCCAACTCTTTCAGTCCTTACCATCTATTCGTTGCGGCCGGTTCGCAAATCCTCATATTCTTCCTTGTTCTGTACCCACTGCCAAGTCAGCATCGTCAGCGCCAAGAATTAAGAATTGAGGCAGTTCAATCCTTCGAGATAATCGTCAGCCTGGTAGCGGATTACAATTTTACCACCTTAAAAAGATACCCCAAATCCTTTCTCTCTTTAGATTCATCGAACCATTCTTCTTTATCTCCTCAAAATGAAGTTTTCTACTATTCCTGCCGTCGCTCTTACCCTTGCCGGAGTCGTCTCCGCCGCACCGGCCGGTTGCAAGGCCAGGACTCCCACCGCTACTGCTACTGCAGCTCCTGCTGCTACCTCGGCTGCCGACACAACCTACGGCTCGACCTGTGAGGTCTCCGTCACAGCGGCTCAAATGGCAATTATTGCCCCACAGACATCGTCCTGCACCACCACTGGTGGTGAGTGTAGCTCAGCTGAAAATGCTGCTCAGTGGATCACCAAAGCTGCCTGCGACTACGGCGTGACTAAGAATGAAATGATGGCAGTGATTGCCCTCATGGCTTTCGAGTCTGGCGATTTTGTCTACAGGATCAACACGCTAGCCAAGTCTCAACCGGCTGACCATGCTGGCCAGGGCACTGCCAACATGCAACATTCCACTTTCAACTTTGACTACGCCAACAGCTTGCCCGAGGTCAAGGGCAACATCACCCAATTTGCAAGTGCCAGTGCCATGTCTTATGACCAGCTCAACAACATCTTGCTTCCGGCTCTGATCCCTGATGCCTATAACTTTGGCAGCGGTTTCTGGTACTTGACTTCCCAGTCGAAGTGCACTGCCGCCCGCCAAGCCCTCAACAGCGACCTCTCAACGGGTTTCAGCTCATATACCGTGGACTGTGTCGGTACCACATTGACCACAGAGCGAACCGCTGTCCTGGACCTTGTTATTCAAGCCTATTCTGGCTATTGAAGGGTGGTCTCCGTATAAGGCTTCTATTTTTGGATCCCCTCTGAGTAAAACAGAGAAGCTAGCTAGCTTGGATTGGATTTCTTGTACACTATGCAATTGACAAATGACATTGGATAAACCACCTTGTGCTTTTAGCTGCTGACTGATACGGGATCGTAGCGATCTGAAGGATCTGAAACTGGCTGGTAACTAAAGTAGTCGAATGTAGCCCGCTTCGCAGTCCCATTTAGATCCGAACAAGCCATCCCGACGAATGCCCCAGTGAAGCTACCATGCGCTTGATGCCCACCACACTCATCCGAGATAATGGATGCATTGAACACTGGTCCAATTTTGGCATCGCTACTTCCATTCATGGCATAATAAAATTGAAGGCGCTCTCCACGAATGGATACTTTTAGTTTGATTTTGCCTTCGTTTGGAATTTTCACTGGTTCTGGGGCTGGAGACTCGAGATTGCTGTCTGGCCAAGACGCTTCAGAGCTCATAATCAGCAGCTCTCGCTGACCGTCCGAATGCGCAGTCACGGTCAGGTAGAAAAAGTTGAAGCGGGAGTAGTACGCTGTCAGACCTGCAAATTGCCGCTCATCTTCGGGTGAAAAATCGATTACCGTCTCAGCATCATACGAAAAGTGCACTTGGCGACGAGCCACCAGCGCTTGCTCGAACCAGGAGCCAATCGACTCGCGCCCGGTGAGCGTCAGCTTTCCACCCTCACAGGAAAATATGCGCTCAGTTTCTGGAGTCCGTAGCCACTGGAAATCCTTTGGCAGACCGTTCTCAAACGTGTATTCGTGGGCCGCCCAATACACATGTTCGCTTCGCTCTCCTGGCACCTCAACATAAAGGCTGGGGACCGGTCCATCCTTGATGTAAAGCCAATCATCTTCAGCCCAATGCGCTCGCTGGATTGCTGTTTCTCGTCCGAGGATGCACCGTCTGTTTTGGCCGATGGGCCGCCCGCTGAGGTGAACCAGATATGTGGATCCGTCCGGCGTGTCGACCAGGTCCCCATGTCCGGCTCTTTGCAGGGCTGCGAACGGGGCATCCTTTGACGTCAAAATATGTTTGTCGGGGTGTGTTTCATAAGGACCCCAGATGTTCCGGGATCGGGCAAGAGTACATGCATGCTCGTAGGCTGTGCCGCCTTCAGCTGTCAATAGGTAGTACCACCCATTGCGCTTGTAGAGATGAGGGCCCTCAACCAGAGCAAGTTCTGTTCCCAAGTAGATGTTCTTTCTTGGCCCGACAAGTTTTTGCGCAACGGGGTCAAACTCCTGTAGGATGATCCCCGCAAAGGCTTGAGGCCGCCGGCGATGGTCCCACAGCATGTTCACAAACCATTTACGCCCGTCCTCATCATGAAACAAAGAAGGGTCAAAGCCGGATGAATTGGCATAAATGGGATCTGACCAGGGACCCTCGATCGCGGGGGCATGGACGATGTAATTATGGGCATCTTTGAACGAGCCGTCTTTGCGTTTGACGTCTGTATACACCAGCCAGAACCTTTCACCATCGTGCGTAAGACATGGTGCCCAAACTCCGCAGCTGTCGGGATCACCACGCATATCCAACTGGCTTTTGCGATTTAGTGGGCGGATAACCAAGTCCCAGTTGGCTAAGTCTTTGGAATGATGGATTTGAACGCCGGGATACCATTCAAAAGTGGAAGTGGCAATGTAATAATCTTGACCAACCCGTAGAATTGATGGATCTGGGTTAAACCCAGGCAAAATTGGGTTTCTAATAAGTGTCATCGTGACTTGGGTTGACAACAAAATCTGGGTGATAGGATATGAGTGACCAGCTTGAATATTGGAATTGAGCGGTACCCGTGCCGTTAATTGTAGCTATTTGAAAGAGTTGGGGGTGGGTATCTTTAATTTAGCCTGAATTCAATTATGGTGGCGTGCGGGGTGAAGACCGATGCACTGAGAACTCTGCACGTTATTGAGCGAGTGGAACACCCAGCAGGCCATGTCGCAAGCTGATTGAATACTTTTTGCCCCATAGCGGTTGTTGCGCGGGCAAGGCTGCGTGTTGCGAGCCCATAACCCAGACGCGTCGCCGTTGAGGCATTGGCCAGGTGTACCTCTGCACGAGGCTTTTTTTTTTTTTTTTTTTTTTTTTTTGCTTATTCGGTTGAGAAATGATCTTCAATATCCATGCTCCCCGGGAAACTCTCCCAAAATCCTTGGGTTGCATCTGCAATGGCTGCGTGCATTCCACTTCCGAAATCGATATTCGTTGTATCAAAGAGGTCAGTATCTGCGGGGGCGATGTAGTTTAGTCCCTGTGCGGCAAATTCCACTTCATCAGATCTTGTCATATTTTCAGCATCAGCCATTTCCTAAGGGTTTGTTAGCCAGGAAAATTCGAGATATGATGACTATGAACTTATGAAGGATGGCTCACAGCTTCTTCGTTGTCTTCGAGATCTGGTTGGCGAACAGGGTCTGGCTGCAAGGCGCCATAGTCAATTATCGCGTTGCGCATCTCTCTTCGTTCGCTCGGAGTGACTGCTTGATCGCCCTCGGCTTTTATATTGCTGTAAAATATTTGCATTGCTTGGATTTTTTCACGCTGTAATCAAAATTAGCATTCGAAATTTATTCCAATAATTGCACAACACACCCAGGTATCTGCCATTGGCCACGCCTGTCTCATGTCTTTGAGGAACAGGCAACCTTCGACAATGCGATCTCGTCGTTTTTCCACTTGACTGGTAGTATCTCCAGGGTTCGGAAAGTGGTAAAAATACAGTGTGGTTCCCACTGCAGTATAAATAGTGAATCCAATCCAAGGAACGAGTCCACGGAGGAAGAAGAGACCAAAAGCTCGCATTTCTTCGAGCATATCGCAGACTTGTTCAGCAACCTGTACTAATTCTTTGCTGGACCAGGAGGACCACTGAGACCACTCGCGATCTGTCACTCTGGCTTTTTGCATCTCGACTTCTGGTAAATATGAACGGTAGAGAAATATGACGCTCATGAAATAAATGCAGTGCATATAACAATAGGCCTGTCCTTGATTCGAGACGCTATGGGCTCGGAGGAATAACAGATCGTACTGTAGTCTTTCAGGTAACGAATCTTTCCAAAGATTCAACCGAGAGAGAAGATACTGGAATTCTGATTGAGCATCCCATGGCGGATGGTTAGTCCCGTGTGGTGTGCACGCCCATCTGGCCACAGCACCCCACACGTCAGCGACTCGCATACTATAAGCGACGATTCCTAGGTTTCCCTGTGAACCTAGACGTGGGCTCTCTACTATTGAACCATCTAGCCTTTCGCATGCTACTCGTTCTCCGAAGTTGAAACTCTCAGAGTCGCAGGGTAGTTGAATGTGCATTTTCTCTGCGGACAGCATTCTATCGCGCCCTTTACCTCCACTTAGTAGGCTGTCCATGAGAAAACATGTCCATGCGGTGCGTCTCCTCTCTTCGGCATAGATGAAGTCCTCTCGTGACATGGGAGGTGGATGCTCATCAAAGAGTCCAAGAACTTGTGCCATTCTGACTGCCATTCCGAGGTAGACCCATGCTCGCTTACCTTCGCCGGCTCCCCACGAATGTCCGGTCAGCATTAATAAGACTTGTGCTCTGTGCACAGTGGGCTGGTCTACCAAGGATAGTACCAAGGTCCTCGCGTGACTTGCAAATGTGTTGCTCGCCTGGACTTGACTTGAGTAGCCTGGTGGGGCGGCTTGAGAAAACCTGTATGGCGTCAGCGTTATCCCGTCGTTGGTGCTGGGGAGACGATGCCCACCGGACGGTGATGGCGAGCATGGCCCATACGAGCAGCGGATCCAATGATTTTTTACGGATTTCGATGAGCAGGTTTGGGATGTGATGGAACGACCACTTGTAAGAGCAGCGGAGGTAGCTGTTCTTGACCTCATCGGTGAGGTACTCGAATGGGTCCACTGCTGACAGGCTTTTGGCGCGCGCCTCAAGCCATTCATCGGGTTGGGTAGCATGGCTTTGTGGTACAGCGCCTGAGAGGCCTGCCCCTTCCAATTCGTGGCCATGCCGCTCTACCCTGGGCCGACGGAAGATGAACGACGTGCCCTTGGGGGGGAAGATGCACTCATCGCCGCGGTTCCGGCAGCGATTGCAGGGCGGCCCGCCAGAGTGAATACACTAGAGGGGCAATTAGCGACTCGCGCGATCAGAGGACGAGGCCAGTGTGCGAGGTATTCACTTTTCGCTTCGAGGAACGACATGCGCCGCAAGCGATTGACTTCTTCATGCCGATTTATTGAGGTTGGTGATGAGATGAAAACGCGCCTGAGGCTCAACCTGGGAACCTTCGGTGGGGCATGTGACTCCCACTGCTTTAAGGCTTAGTGGGACGTTGGTCAGTGCCTATCGCAGCGCTGCGATGGCAGGATAGGGAGGGGAGATGCAGTAAAATGCTACCCAGAGCGCTACCTTGTAGTCAGAACAGTTGATGGCGCCAGTGGCTTTGTTTTTGTATTTAGGCTCGCCGTCAACCTAAATGGCTCTGAAAGGTGAGATAGGCCTTGGGGGTATGACCTCGAAGCAACTTTTGGTGCATTCGCTGGGCACCACCTCAAAACAACATAAATTTCCCCCATAAAAGCAGAGAATCTGAGGAGGTTGGTATCCGAATACAGGGATGGCTTATCACATGCATATCGATGTGGCCCAAAACTATTGGAAGGCTTCTCTATCCATGATAGGAACGCTGACAAATCTGCCAATGATGGTTGTTTGAGGACCAGTGAATATCTTGCCTAGCCGGGTATGCTTGTCCTAGCCTCCAACAGATTGAAAATCATACACTAAAATTCTATTGGATTTATTATTGGTCTAAATGATGGCACTTCGTAATTCAGCTTCAAAGGGATTCTCCCGATTCGATCCTACCCTAAAGCAAGTTTGCTGCCGCGATGAGAAGATGGATGGAGATCAGCTAGCGAGCCTGAACATTTCAGGCGATAACGAGAAAAGGTGCTGGATTTAATATGTATGGGTTTCTCTGGCGCAAATCTAGTGGTGTATGTCCTGCTTGATAATTTACTGGATTGCTTGGTTCGCGCCCTCCCAGTCCTCCAGCTTGACCATTCTCCTGCCCCGCTTTGCATATATAACGGTTCCGCGTTTCCTCTGGCCATACTGAGGATCGCATCCAAAGAAATCGTTGTTGAACGGAATGGGCCTATTGTTGCGGACGTTATCCTTGACCCTGTTGACAACATTGCCATCCCCAGTGATGTCTCTGCCTCCCCACACGACGCTGTGGACCTCAACCTCGGGAATGGCGTTTAGCTGGTTCCAAGCCTCGTCCTTCTCGCGACGGAAGCGATTAGATTCTTGTTGTGCGCCCTCAAGCTTGGACTGGCTGTCTCTGAACGCGGCCTCTATAGAAGCGAGCCGCTGGGTGAGTTCTTGGACCTGGGCATCCTTCTCCCTGATTGTGTTCGATGCTTGGGTGGTGCTGGCATTGCTGGATTCTTTCTGACCGCTGACTTGTTTAGTGAGAGAGTCATTATCAGCCTTAACTCGGTCGATTTCTTCCTGCCGTTTAGCGCACTCCTCAATGCTGGCCTGCAAGTCCGCTTGCAACTTGGCAATCTCCTCGGGGCTCAGCAGTTTCGTCTTGTCGGTCTGTGTCTAGGGGTCAGTATAATTTTATCATGATGCGGAACGAGACTTACAGGCAACAATAGTCGGAATACATGAGGGCTGAGGAATCGCCAATTGCGGTAGGGGTCTGTGGCAACCTTGGGGTTGTCTGTGACCTCATTTACCTCTCGCACAATCTTGATCATCTCAAATCGACAGTCTCTAGAGGCCTTGTCAACACCGAAAGCATCGGCGGGATATGTGTCAACCTCGTTTGGAGGCAAGGGCTCCTCCAATGTAATATGGCTATAATCAGGCGACTTTGCAAGAGCCGTCTTTGTCTCATTATATCTCCCTAATCGCTTCTGGTAGTCGACATTGATAAGTTCTCGGTAAGAGGTAAGCTTTTCGGACATCTCTCGTCGCTTGACAAGAGACTTTCCTTGGTCGATCTCTTTGATAGCTATGACAATGCCGTTAGCTAAAACATTATGGCGTAGAAGAAAAAAAAGTGTTTACTTTGGTTGATGTCTTCCCACATGGCCTTGTATTCCTATTGTGGGAGGTGATTAGCTACGATACCGTGCGAGGTGATTGGGTAATTTACCATGTAAGCATCAAGGAGACTGGATGTGTAGATTCCAGCGATTTCGTAGTCGAGAGGAGAGCCCTTTACCGTCTGTTCATAGAAGCTTCGAAGGGAAGTGTATTTCGTAATGATGGCACTACAACAAGTATTAGAATCGATTTCTGAAGCATACACCATAGTGACTCACTATGTCCTCTGGGGGCCTATAAAACTAGTTAGTAGACCACTCTGGCGGCGGTGAATGACGCTTACATAGAGCAACTTTGTCTGGAAATTCCATGGCGACCTTTGTCATATTGAGCATATCCCATTCCACAATATTGTCGGGTTTGATGTCGCCACCGCCAGACCATGACACCCTGTGGTTATAAAATCAGCCATCCATTCACGAAATGAGATAGATATCGCATCGCAGAGCACCCACGTAATTGAAGTTTCAACTTTCTTCTTCTTTTCTTGGTCGATTTTGGCTCCCTCGGCGCTTCCGCTGATATCCACAATACCGAGCTTGGCTTGTAGACTAAGGCCACCGCCGATTTCTCTGGCTTCGCTTTCGTCGACAATAGTGCGGAGGATTGAAGCATTCAGAACACCTCCCTCGATGAAGCCGGATATAAAACAATCACCATACACTTCATTGAACTTAGATGCCGGGACATTTGGGATAGGTGTGAACTCAATTACGTCATCTGCAACAAGCTTTTGGTTGGTCACGTTGACTTGAATGTTGTACTTGGCATCGCTCTTCAAGAATTTGGATGTGTTGATGTAGCGAGCATGTGCAGAGCCACCAGCGTTGATGGCAGCACACTTGATGCTGAGAGCACCTAGTATGAAGTCAGATTGGAAAATAGATGCAAGCATGGATAATTTATAGGACCACAAACCGCTAATGTTAAGTGAGTTTGTAACATCGCTCAAGTTGTCGACGAAGCCAGCCTTCCAGCTAACAACCTGACTGACATCGGCTTGGCCTTGGTCGGAGTGTTTCTTGACAAACTCTCCGCTGGGACTGGTGACAATCTTGGAGCGATCGTCGCCAGTTGGCTTGGCACCATTTGTAGGGTCCACTGATCGCAAATCATCCTCTGTAGCGCGCTTGCCGCCTGGCTTGCGGACGATGTCATTGACGCAGAGCTGTTGAGTGTAACTGTTGAAGCTGTACAATAATGAATAAAAATGAACTAGGTATGATAGTAGTGAGACTTACCCCATGCCAATGCGCATGGCTTCATTGTAAGGGGCGAGAAGTAGGGCCATTGTGATAAAAGCGGGCTGTCGGTTGAGGAGAAGGACAATCCTCGTAGGCTGATGCGGATTGATGTTATGAGAAGGTCTTGTAGCGAATATATATTACACTTTGATTATCCTAACTGGTGAAGCATGCTTGGTGAGGTTTTGCTACCAGCGACTTGTTGAGTTTCTGAACAGGCTAGTAACCTTCCGGTTTCGTTAGTCACGGCTGCAGTCTTGGCCAAGACAAGCCGCTCAGCATCTAGACCATGATGCCCGAGGATCTCAGCTGTGTTGTTGCAAGCCACGAATGAGGGGCTTATCCACGACTAGATTCTGTTGAAATGCGATGTATTACAAGAAGGTCTTAGTGAGTTTAGGAGGCGCTTGTCAGCATGTGGCTTGCAGGACCCCCCGAACCCATTGGAGATAGCGTTTCAATAGAATTCGAACCACAGGCCATTGTGACAAGGGTGTTTCAAACCAGCAGGCGAATTTTGGCATAAATTCGGTATAGGGAGTCGGGGGTTAACATTTGACGACCACTTGCCATCCGAGCGAAAATGGGCCTCCTCGAAGACTTCCCGACTGATCCTTTTACACCAAGCCTGCGATATGCAGCCTCTTGCCAAGTCCCTATTTGGATGCCATGGGGCCATGATTCTATCAAACTGGGCGCATCACTGGCAGTAGCTGACAAGAGCCATTTCATGGATCGAAGCGCTTTTTCACAGTCATCACTGAAGCAAGCTCGACTCGTATTTACAAAACTGTCGCAGGGCCAAGAATTTTCTGCCGAGACTTCCTCTTCAGCGTCAATGTTAGAACATGTTGATTTTACCATTGCCGGCAAAGCCTCTCTCGCGGGCGGCCTCGTGGGCGCCTCGGTTCGAGCAAAGCACGAAAAGAACGTTGCTAAAAACAATAGCGTGAGTTTGGCGCCCTGAGCAGTTCCCCCCGCGCCGCAAATAGCGCCGGCCACTAAAACATGCCGCAGGACGTAAAAAAAAGCTTACGGAGCTCGTACCGCAACGGTCTTGTCACATTCCTGCACGACCCGGAGCTATCAGAAGACGCCAAGGTCTTACTTCGAACGTCACAAGACGCCTTTCGGGAGAGATTTGGTGAATACTATGTTGCAGGATATGTCATTGGCGGCTTCAACGCCAACACGCTTGGCGGCGTGGCTGCGCTAGAGGCATCGTCCAAGTCGGTTCGCGGCACCTATGAAATCAAGATATTCTGGGGGTTGATCAAGAAAACGGGTACATTCGGGTCCTCCGAGCACTCAGAGAGCGCTAGCCAAGTGGCATCGCTAGCAGCTTTCGACTCGCTGTCCAACTGGAACACTGATGCAAGTGCCGGGGACCTCAGCTCTTACGAAGACCTGATGGCTTCGGGTGCTGAGAACATTAAGCGGGGGCAGCGTGTCGCCAAGCGAGTGGCGGCGAAGACCGGTGAATTGGGTCTAGACCCTCGGAGCTATGTCTCCTGGGACGAATGCGAGGCCATCTGCCGTGCGGGGGTGGTAGTCGAACTGCTGCTAATGCCATATGCGCTCTTACGCCAGCATTTTGAGGCTTGAACAGTCTCTGGAACTATTTGTTTTCATGTATGCAAACTAGTTAATGTCTTGGAATTCAAACTGGCCTCCTATTCATCTCGTTTAATTAGCCACAGATGCACACCTAACCGTTTCTATGCTTTGGCTGGGGTATCAGCTGCCGGATGGCACCGAACCCTGTTCCATTTTGGGAATATTCAGCTGTCTTCTTGTAATGCAACAAGTCGTAAGCTGCTCAAGCCACAAAATCTAGAGCCATGACTAGTTGCTGACAGTGTTTGTGGTTTGCCTCAGGCTTTCTCAACGAATCGATGGGGAAGCCTACGCAGCGTCAATTGGTTGTCATTTGTATAAAACCGTGCTCTTCTCGATGGATTGCGCATTCAATGTGCTTAACATCGGATTTGATTTAATCTAAATATTACAATCTTCCATCTACCAAGTCTCAGATTTGAGTTTTCTGAAATCCTGACACGATGGCCACTCTACTCGCACCGTATAACACTGCTATGCAGTTGGGCAGCGGTTTGTTTGCCTGGTATTAATGGAACCTAGCTCTGAAATTGACAATTATGCAGGATTTAATTCTTTCACTCAACAATTGTGTGTCAATGACGCCGTGATACGAGACAAGAAGTTTGAGGCAGCTTCCGAGGAGCGAATCAAAAAGCCCATTGCCCAGGAGGTGACATACAAAACTGCAGTTGTGGATAAGGTAACCGATGTTACCAACGCTATGAATGTATGTGTATGATTCTTTTGGTGGTCCAAACAAGTATACTGACGCGGCCTCTACTTGTAGATCAACGCTGCTTTCTCTATCAAGTATGATACTTTTGATGCCAAGGGCAAGGGCGATTTCATCAACACTTCCAAAGTCAAGGAGAGCGATATTAGCTTTATGATATCGGTCAAAGTTGTTAATCAAGTCATTTACGACCATGATCTTAAGCAGTTTAATCCTATCGATGGAATCGACTCCAAAGACTTTGCCGAGGTGTATGGTGATAGTTTTATTTCAGGTAGAACTACGCAACCATGAACATTGTCGCCAAATCGTTACTGACATTTTTCCCTTTCTTATAGGCTTTCAAGAAGGCGGAGAGTTTGTAGCTGTCATTTCAGTTAAGGCGAAGGATCGTCGCAATGCAGCCACCATCAAAGCAAAGTAAGATGGTAGTGGTATTCGTTTGGAACAAGGCTGACTCAAGATTGCAGTGCTGCTATTAGCTTCACAAAGGACAAGCTCGAGCTTTCTGCCAACGGTGATTTTAGCAAGACCGATACGAGTTTTCTGGACGAGAACGAAACCACGGTATCTGTGACCTGGACTGGCGGTGGCCAAGAGCTCAAGAAGCGTGAGTAGAATAGCCCCCAGGCGGAATTGTTCACGCTGACTGTAACCGACATAGCCGAAGATGACTGGACTCTTCAAAACATGCGATCCGTGGCACTCAAGTTCCCTGACCTGGTTTCTAACACCCCAATGCGCACCCATGCCATCCTAACCAAGTACACAGCACTCCGAAGTTTTCATGCTGCGCTGAAGGGTGGGCAGAATGCGCGCTCGGTAATCCCGAGCTATGAGAAGGCCGGCGTATACACAAGCGTGCTGCAGGAAGCATACCTTGATTATAAGAACGTTTTGAAGAACCTCCAGGTTCTAGCCTTCAACGTCAGTAGCGGGGTTGAAAGATTGGTCGAATCCACAACGCAACCCGAACCTATTGAAACAGATTCTAGCGAGGCAGGAGGGGTACAGGGCCTTCCTACGAAGCCATACGAGGCCAGTTTGACTGGGCTTGAGAAAGCCCGCCAGGATGCTCGTTTTATGATGAACAGGATTGTGATTGAGGTTGACAACATCACTCGTAAGCCGGAGCTTGCGATGGATGAGACGAGAGACCCCCCGTACCTTTCGCCTTTCTTATTTAAAGGACTTCTGCCTGTTGGGAAATCGGTGAAAGAAACCGTGGAGGGAGTCGCTCAAGATACCCCGGCAGATTCGAGCGAGAGCACAGTTGACTTTACGGACAGAGTAGGAACTACACTTAGGTTCTAAGGGAAGCGAAATCTTTTTACAGACATTTAAATGGACGGATCAGATACACCTACAGAATCAAGTCTAATTTTGTTAGAGAATGAAGGAATTTCCTGGTATGGCGATGACTCTAGTATCTTTGGCTCGATAAACACACAATTACTGTTCATCGTTGCGAAGAGTGATCACTTATCACATTGGGATTGATGAGTATGATTATGGATAAACACAAGACCAAAAGAGCTGCGGGATAAAATTTTCCAGGTTGGACACCATCTCAGGCTTTGTTGATACTTGGTATGTCGGAGCAACTGACAAACAAGATCGAGATGGTGGTGCTGGGCCCAATGAACCATCCCCTCCCGGTTCAAATTCGGACCTGCCGTTGACAATGAAGTGGTTTCTTATTCGAGGGTACATTCTACTGACATAGAATTATACTTAAATACATTCTATGAGATTTGCGGGCACTGATGGATCATCAGAGCACTTGACAAAAATCCTGAAAGGGTGGATTTGGGATGAGCGAGCCGCATCCGACTGAGCAACTGTTTTTATTTTGTGCTGTTTTGCTTCTTTATTTTTAGCGGCTTAGCGTGCTCGCTCGGCGGCTATGCGCTGACAACACATCGCCCCAGCGAGCCAATCAGCAAATTGACCAGCCCTAGACGCAGCCCCCAACCGCTTTATCGGGATGCCCTGGTTCCGGGTCGCTGGGAAAAGGGTCATCCGTCAAGGAAAATGGCGTCAAGCTAGACGATGCACATGTACAGTTACACCGGCGTCGTCTTTTTTGTCCATGGCCGGGATTCTGGATCCGGGAGGGGCTGAGGCTCGGAGTCTATGTGAAACCCCCGCGAGCGCGCTGGCGGGTCGTGTTCCCACCGTCTGCTGCAAGGCCCAGGATCCAGATCGGCGAGTAAGGCAGGCTGCAGGGGTCTAATCTCACAAATGGCCCTGAATTGGCTGGATTTCACCACCGGCGCTTAACTGCTCCAGCCTGGACCTTTTTTTGGACCGGCCCACGGCTCTTGCCATGAGGTCGTGTTTCGGATGTCAATTTCGTGCGCCCAACATGCAGAAAATCCCAGCTCGGTGTGCATATCCTCACTTTTTTTGGGCAGTTGTTGGCCATGCTTGTGATGGACGGTTAGACGGCATGTTTGAGCCAGGTTTGGGGCCATCGGGGCACTTCGCCGTAGTCGAGAAGCTGTATATCAATTGTCACACAGCCCATCTCGCCAGCCACTGTCCTCATAGGTTGCTACGGCATATCGCCAGCCCCGAACGTTCATTACAGTAAAAATGGCATCTCAGTCACATCGTCATACTTATTGGCCAGAGGTTAACCTCACCCAAGTCGAGTTCAACCAACCTCCCCAACGTGCCCCAGACGGTACTCCAGATGGTCCGCCGGCGCAAGCCCAGGAAGAGAGCAACCAACCCACTGGAACAATACAAACGCCGCCAGAGAATGAAACAAAGCATGTCGAATGGGGCATAACGTGGAGAATACCGATCTTGGTGATGTCTTCGTTTCTAGCCAGCGTTTTCACGGCCTTGGGTCACCACTACTTCTACCTGGCCCTTGAGAACACGCAGGTCAAATCTTCCGACCAGCAGACATGGGCGATCCGAATAGGAACTGGTCTCGCATTCCTGAATAAAACGTTTCTGGTGGCTATTATGAGCATGGTCAGCACCCAGATCATTTGGATGACCATGAGAAAGAAATTCATGTCCCTTCATGGAATCGACAGCATGTTTCAAATCATGAACGATCCTACTGCTATTTTCGACTCGCAGCTATGGACCCGGGCGAAGACACTTCTTCTGCTAGCCATCATGTCTTGGTATGTTCAACTATTTTGATTCTTAGTCTGGCCAACCTTGGGGGAGAAATAAGTGCCTAACACTCACAGGTTTATACCCCTCGTTGCAGTTGTTACTCCTGCTACCCTTTCCATTCGATCAGCCCCGTACTATCAAGTGGTCCCTACGTGGGTCCCAAATGTAAACTTCGCCAACGCTAGCGACGTGGATTGGGCCACAACCGAAGGAGTCGGCAGAATTGACGGTGTCAGTTGGCAGATGAGCCGCCTTTTTGCCAGTGTATTCTCTTCTATATCTTTCATTCCATGGAAAGCACCCTTCCCCAACTCCACATACGACATGAGCTTTTGGGGCTCGTCATATAGGTGCCGTCCACTCAGCGAGGTGGTGGCAACGCAGAATGCACCTACATGGGATGTCGAATTCTACAATTACTCATCACTTCAAGAGGCTTGGGATTCGCTCATCGCAACCAATACCGACTATGCTGCCGCATCACGTGTCTATAGCGCTGTGGCTCCTGAATGGATGGATAACATGATACTGATCTGGTCACTGGGAGTGACTAACCAGACCAAAAATGCGACCCAAGGCACCAGCATGATTTGCCAGCTTTACAACACATCCTTTGACATATCCATCAGTTTTGATGAAGGAATCCAGTCAATTGTCCCTCGTTCTATCGAATACCTTCACCCATATGCATGGGACAGTTCGAATGCTTCCTTGTCCTTCTTCACAGGAGAGCAGGGCAAAGGGACTGCGGCTATAATGCATCGCTTGTTCAGTTATTTTCTAGAAGCGAACATTTCAGTTGGTTCTCTATTGAATTTGTACGTCCGTGGCCCGACAGAGCTGCCGATGCTTCAATCGGGACTTATTGACTGTCTCGAGATACGGAATTCGACTACCTTGTTCCAGAACACCAATCTACATACATGCCGCAACCAGACGTTGGGTAGTGCCATTGAGGATTTATCAAGGAATTTCACCTACAGCACGATGTCGTTTGACTACGAAAACCGCAATGTTACAACCAAGGTTCCGGTTACTGTCCAATCTCCTCGCAACCTGTACTCATATGACGCAAGAAACCTCGTGGTAGCTTATGTGGTAGGTTTAGTTGTTGTATTACTGTGGATGGGCGTGGGATATACTGCTCTCTGGAGTAATGGCGTCACCAGCAGCGTGTCCTTTTCGACCATTATGCTCACCACAAGGAACCCGGATTTGGACAGATTGGCGGAAGGGTATTCTTTGGGCACAAACCCGCTACCCAGTCATATTGGAGATACAAGCTTGACATTTGGATCTTTAGACACCGGTGAAGATACAAAGCATGCTGGGTTTGGTTTCAAGGGAACTGTGGCCCCAGTTCAAAGGGGCGAAACGCTGCGTTGATCCTTATATCTGTGGTAAAATATGGTCTCAACTAGGCCGCTTATATTTTCTTGTATTTAATGTCAACACCAATTCTTTTCTTATTTAATTCACTATTTATTAGAAACCAAGCCAAGGAGTACACTCTGCTAGGTTCCAACTAAGTATGATATGATTCACTGCATCTTGTATTCGTCTGTTAAAATGTCCAATATTTACCTCCATCCATAATCCGCTGGAGGTAACCTGATTTTTTTTTCTCGTGCTCATACCTCGGCAAAGTGCACGATTCGTGAAACCTGACCGACAGAATCTTGCCAAGGCCTTGACATCGCTTAGAGCACTCAATCCGGTGATTCCAATACCGTTGACAGGACATGCTAAGTGGGCCGACGGTGGTCTCATCGTTGGTCTGGCCAATGCCAGCGGCCGGCGTCTGTGCTTCAGACGAACCGCATGAGATTGATGACATGAACCAAGCTTTGATTCATCTTCAGCCTGGCGAACTGGGGATCCAGCATAGTACACATTTCTGAGCGAACGTCTTGCGAGACCATAATGTTAGCGTCGGCGCTTAATACGCGTTTGGATCCGCCCTGACCTCAAAAAATGGCTCCATTCTCTGCGGCACCGGTACATTCACGGCTCCAAGCATGGTTGCGCGTAATGTAATCCCGGTCTTCAAGTAACTTATCGCCGCCTTTTCGAATGTGCACCTAGCGCCGCCACGACTCTGCGCTGGCTATGTATGGGCCCGCGGCGACACGGACATCCCAGTCGAGAGCGAGCCAATTCCCCAGCCGACGGGTTGATCAGCACCTAGCTTTCCTCGTTTCCTCAGCCTCTCATTACCCCTCTGCCGTCACGTCACATTTTCATCTCAATCGGGGACTCCCGCCCGTTGCTGGAGAACGCCTTGACCCGCGATGGTGGCTTGTCTTCCCGTGCCTCCCCCCAGCCCACGGCAGGTTCTAGGCCCCATCCTTTGAAGCCAGGGACGATCAAAGCACAACGGGTAGGTAAATCAAGGTTCTGTGGACCCCGTTTGCAGGAGGCTCGCGATTGGCTGCGTTACAGTGCTTCGGCGCTTAATTCCCTCAGCTGAGCGCGATCATCCAGGCTTCTCCCCCCTGGGCTAGCCTTGGACTGATCCCAAAGTGGAGCTTCGGGGGCTTGGATTTTCGGCACATCGCTAGGGTTATGTGCAGTGTCGTTTCGGAATCCTTGTCTGTGCATACCAACATGCAGTAGAGCACACTCTTAACAAACGTGCCGCAGTTTTTTGGTGCTGAGCTGTTAGTCCAATAATAAATGTCTGTTGGTTCTCTTCACAGACGGGGAAATTCCTGTTGGCTAGCCTGGCACTGGGCAATTATGTGACATGCTCCGAGTATCTTAAGACGAGATGGCTATCCGCCCGGACGCGGTCCAGTTGGATGTTACGGCCAGTTTTTGTTTTCTCGGATTCCTGAATCCTCCCCCCCTAGGCGGCGAGCCGCTCCCACCTCCAGCCTTCCATCTCTCATTGTTTTTCTTTTGCTTGGGTTGCGAAGGTCTTCAACATGAGGTCCATGTGGGAAAATGTGGCCGAACGGGTCTATGAGACAGATGCCGCCCTGGGTGTGTCTAGGCATAACACCGATCACATTGGGCCCGAGGAACCAGGTGAACAGAGGGAAACAAAGAAGCGACCAACAACAGCAGTCATCGAAGAGATGGAGATGATCGATCGGGAATACAGAGATGGGTGGAAACCTCTCTCTCTCTCAACACCAATGCTCGCTGCTGTTATCGCCCTAACACTGCTCATCGCGGCCGCAGTCGAGACCCTGGCCCAGAGGAGCAAGGCCCAAGGTGCCCTCGCTCTGTCGACATCTGCCGATGGGATCCCCACGTACGCCCGCTTGGGTTCTCTTTATTTACCAATTATTGCCGCCGTCATTTACAGCATGGTATGGAGTTTGGTTGATTTGGACGCAAAGAGAATGCAGCCATGGTTCCAACTCTCCAAAGAACAAGCACCGACCGCCAAAAATTCCCTTTTCCTGGACTATCAGTATGAATTCGTGGGTACGGTCCCCTGGCAGTCAGCAAAACGGAGGTAAGAGCCGGTTGGTATTGGTGAATTAATTTACTTGGGGCTGATATGAGGTTAGGCACTGGCCCGCATTCTTCGCTGGGACTGCTATGGTCTTGGTTTTCTGGGTGATAACTCCTTTCCAAAGCACAATTATGAGCGCCGGAACAGTCAAGCAGACAGAACCAGCCACTATTGGGACGAGATCCAGCCTAGTCTCTATGGATAAACAAAGACTACTGTTAGGCCCTGCGGATATCAACACTGCTTATGCAGTGGCCTGGCTTGACCAGCCTTATCCTACATTTACGACGTCCACATACGCTTTGCTTCCTTTCTACGTGCAAGACGATCCTTCGCCTACCAACGCGAAGTCGAATTGGACGGCAACAACTACCAAACTCTGGACTGATTTGGATTGCAAGCTTGCTGAGCTCCTTGACACGACACAGAGCAGAGGTTTCATCACAGGGACCTTTTCCAATGGACAAGGTTGCAATGTCAGCGCCACTATTCGTTCGAGCAGTGCTTCCAATTTGGTTGCAGACCCTAGCTTGGATTATTACGGATACTACTATGGTGGTAGGGACACCGATTCCTTCGGCACGTCCACCTGCCCTGCAACTGTCAACTCTACACACCAATTTTTTGCAAAATGGGTCGGAACGAAGGAGGCTGAGAACGATCAGCCAGCAAATATCACAGTGATGTTCTGCCAAACTAGCTATTACTCGCAGAAGGTGTTGGCGACTGTGGATGGCGAAACATTGGTTCCCGACCCAGATTCTATTCAAGAGCTGGAACCTAAGAAGACTCTGTCCGAAAATGAATTTAACTCAACCACATTTGAATATGTCATTGCAATCGGAAAGACAGATTTGAAAGGATGGGATCAACCAGTCGCCGATCCTCCAAGTGCAGTTTCAGCCAAACAATGGTCACACCTTCTTGACCGTGGCTCCCGTCAGAATAGCACCGGCTGGCTAAACAACATGGTTGGCTTTGGGGTCGCTGCAACAAACCTGTCACTCCAATCCTATTCGGATCCCAAGGTAATTCATTCAGCATTCAAGGCCGCCCACCAGTCTTTATTTGTTGTAGCACTTCAAAGTCTACTCACCAATGATACATCATTTTCCAATGAAACGGCTTCAGTGGAATACGAGCTTCATGGTATAATTGTTAGCCGGCGTTTCTCGGCCATTGTTGAAGGCTTTTTGTGCCTTGTTGCGGTTTTTACCGGTTTCCTGCTTTGGTTTTGCCGAACATCTCCGAGTAAACTCAGCATGAATCCCAGTTCCATCAGCAGGTACATGGACCTCTTTCGGCATAGCCCTGAACTTCTCAATCTATTTCGGCCTCTGGACACGATGAGCGAAAAGAAACTAAAGAAGAAACTCGGAAAAGACGAAATTAAAATGATAAATGATGATGAAGACGGGCAACCAAAGTTTTTAGTTTTTCAAGATACTTCGAGCTCACAAAATCCCAAGCCTTCTAGGAGTACACGCCACCCCCACGACTCTCAACATTCTCAACATTCCCAAGACTCAACCGAGCAACAGGAATCGACTTCCAAAGGCCTTTACAAGCCCAAGCGACCGCTGGCTCTTAGGCGTAGTAGTGGTGCCTTGTTCATCATCATTTTGATCGCCGCCATCGTTGTACTGTGTTACTTTAAAGTGAAGGAACAGTCACTAGGAGGTTAGTGTTAGCTGGCCAAAATGCAGTATTTGACTGACGTTATATTAGGACTGCCTCGCCCTTCAAACAATTTTGAGACTTTGCAAATCTTGGAGAATTATCTTCCCACCATTTTCGCCACTCTCGTTGAGCCCTTTTGGCTTCTGTTGACCCGACTAGTCTGCGTTTTGCAACCATTTCGGGATCTTTCCGATGGCAAAGCCAAAGCCTCAAGCTCGATCGATGCCACCTACACTTCCATACCTCCTCAACTTGTCTTTTGGAGAGCACTCAAGTCGCGACATTTTGTTTTGATGCTACTTTGCTCCATGTCAATGATAGCCAACATTCTCGCTGTCGGTCTGGGTTCATTGTTCAATGAACGTTCAGCGAGAGTCACCTCCGAGGAATCAATCAACTCAACCTTTGCCCCTCAACTTCTCAATAATACTGCAACATGGGAACTTAAAAGCTACTTTTACGTATATCCCAACAGGGATCATCTCTACGTCGCTTGGGCAAATATGTCTACCGATACCACTCTGCCTCCATGGATATCAAAGGACTACTTCTTTCAGAGGCACAACCTCTCTGAATCCAGTAGGACGGGAGATACCTATACTTTTCAAACAATTGGGTTTGGGGCTAATCCAAATTGCACGGCAGCCGGCACTTTTGAAGTGCCTGTCGAAACACCATCCTTGAATAATAGAACATGTTATCCTCCTATTGAGCAGGCAGGAATCGACATCAGAACTACCATGTTTACGGCCGCAACTTTCGGTACTCTTTCATCTGGGCCATCAGCCGTAGAGTACACGTCAGAGGGCGCAGTCTGCGGCGTACCATTGGTCGTTGGATGGGGACGAACCTCCAATGGTACGGATAGCAATTCAACAGTGGAAGCTAGCCTTGTCACCTGCCATCCCACAATGGAAACAGCCATGTTCAACCTCACGGTTGACCTGGATGGATACGTTCTATCTTATAATAGGACTAGTGATTTGGAGAGCCCCGCTTATGCGGGCTCCAAGAACACCACCAACAGGCTACTGGATTACACGAGCAGCCGTTTTTTCCAGAGCGCGACGGTTGGGCACAATGACACGATCGCTCGAGACTGGATGAATTATTTTATCGCACTTCGGCTGGGTTCTAGAGAATTCTTAGACCCTCAATCCTCAGTTCCAGATCCCAAGGACATGGCACCAGTCATCAGCGATATTTATCGACGAAATTTCGCCATATTACTTGGCTTGGGCTACAAAGATCTTTTCAGCGACAAGACGGGAGACTCAATTCAAGCTATTCGATCTCGCTCGGAAACAAGAATTTTTATGCAAGAAGCTTCTTTTTACATCGCAGTAGTCATTCTCGGTCTCAATGCGGTTGCCGCAATTATTTTCTATGCTCGACCAACAGGATTCATCCTGCCTCGTCTACCGACTACACTGGGCTCCTTGATCGCATACATAGCGTCCAGCCGGCTTGCAAGTCCTAATTATAAGAAGATCCCCGGTCTTGATGGACGTACATACAGCTTTGGGCGTTTTCAGGGTGTCGACGGGAAAAGCCACGTGGGGATTGAAATGGACCCGCATGTGGTTCCCATAGACATTGCATCTCTTGTGACGAAGCCGGGGGTTTTCCATCGTTTGCGTCGGTTCTTCGTTTCTTCTTCCTCCTCCTCTTCTTCTTCTTCTTCTAAGTGATACCAATTTTTATAATGATGATGATTTGAAGTTAGCCAATTTGAAGCTTAAAATATATTTTTTTCCTCCTTCAGATAAAAACATCCAATTTTACTACACTTGTATGTGAGATCAACTCAAATTTCTTCAAATGGCACGGCATCCCACTATTAGGTATCAATATTTTGTGGCAATGCAGGGAAAGCTTGTATGTAATAACAGAATAAACCACATTCGCAATCGATGGTATGGTGGTTGAGCCTTGAGTAAAGGTTAACAAGAGAGTAATACAGCCTGTTTTAATCATTTTGCCTAACCCATATCGAATAAATCTATGGGAGAAACGCCAATCAACACACAATTGTGGCTACGGCTTTGTGGCTACGGCTTTCGCAATATTGAGTGTTTATTATATGCGCAACCCAGCAGTTTATATAATCAAAAAGTGGAAACCGGAAAGACAGCTGGAATGACACATAGGTCAATTCGAAATGATTGTTGGTTGAAACGAGTTGACTCGGGAATTTGAGCCACGCCATGGGCCATTTGGCGGGTTCCCAAAAACGGAATGGTCTTTATGAAGCACGGCAGGCAGCGGAATTAACATTGTGTTCCGTCTAAACGGCCAAATCAAGCCCAGTTGGTCAATAAATCTTGACTAAACGATTCCTTTTCTAGAATTAGGTTTTGTAGCCACAACCTATTTTGATGCCTGCAATCCCCGTTTATTTTCCGGTTCATGAACCACTCACCACCACCACACAATAAGCCTCATTAAACTAAGAATATTGTCCGCCACGCTGCAGACCTCCTCTGTCAAATGAAGAATGGAGCTGATCTAATAGTGTTGGCTGTGGTAAAGAAAAAATCTAGCCTGTTGACCAACGTGTTTTCCCAGACAATATTCGTATCCAAGAGCATCAAATTCTCCCAAGCACTCCCAAATTTGGCATGAAGCGAGGTTCTAGACCGTATTATCTCTAGCCATTTGATCCACGCCAAGATCATGGAGGCTTTCAAATAACCTCTCGTCATTTTGATATTTAAAGTCAGTACCAAATGTGCACATTTCATCAAATACGGGGTCTTTTCAGCCTTGCGTGTAAGCTTCCGAGCCCCGTCCAGTTCGTTGCCAGTTTTCCGGAAAACAAAAGTCAACCCAAACAGCAAATTTCGGCATGGTTTCATTTCTAACGGCTCCTGACACATTCAATGATGAATATTTGGCTAGGTGCCATGTTTCAAAGTTCATGATAGACCCGGGTGTGCAACGGTAGGCATTGTCGAGGTTCAATAATGTAGAGTGCATTTTAACAAATCTAGCACATACAGGAAGCCTCCTAGTACTTAAAAACCTGATGTGGTAGAATGATGTTGAATGCTTATACCATGTGACAAGGGGTCGCCGACTTCCGCATAATCAAGATCGCCAGTCCCAGTAGAGGCGCCACAAAGATTATTAAAGCCTTCGTTTTTGAGAAGTGGGTATTAAAATAGTGGCCGACAGTTTAGTCTCTCAGGGAGATAACCTTTATCAAAGGCTGGGGGGATATCAAGCCATTCTACACGACAAAAACTTTCACAAGCCACCTTCGCAATTCTCAATGCCTTTGTGAAGTATAAAGAGGCCCTACTCGCACCAAATTTTCATGAGGCACCTCCTCATCTTTTTAGGCAATTTATCAATCTCTATTTTGTCAGAATGCATTGGCTGTACGTCAAATGATCTCACGGCGCCCGGGATTGGCTGTACTTCAAGATACCGTCCATTCAATCAGTAATCTGCGATATCCACATCACCTCTTATCACAATGACAGCAAGCTTCCAAGGGGCAGGACCCATACCTGTTATGGTGAGGCATCAATCTACGTGGTTTTAATTTCTCACCAATCCTCACTAACTTGCTGCCAATGTAGGTTGTGGGATGGATACTAATTTTCATTGCTGCAGGTCTCATAATTGCCCGATTTTATCTCCGCCTTAGAATCCAGAGAATCAAGATTCTGATAAGCGATATTATGATGTTCCTAGCGTGGTGTTTAGCATGCTCTTATCTCGTTCTCAACGCCGTATTATGGAAGCTTGGTGCTCTTGGAGCAACCGTGGGATCTCTGTTGGTTGGGCTTCAAGCCACCCCCGAACGAATAGAGAATATCTTCAAGGTGATGAGTTCGATTAGCTATAGGAAATATTTCAGAGTGATATTTACTGACTTAAAGCGCTGTAGATGTTTTGGGCATGCAATATTGTCTTGTACATGACTTTTTATCTCTGCAAAGGGGCCCTTCTGTCCATGTACCTGGATATCTTTCCAGATTTTATGATAAAAAGGAGATTATTTCTGTGGACAATAGTCACATATGTTTCTCTAGCATTTATCGCCAGTGTTCTAATTGTTGTGTTGATATGCCGGCCAATCGACACAAACTGGTACGTCCAAGAAGTGCCCTTAACCCAATATAGGCGAGTATACCCCACAGGTTCTAATATTGGTTAATCTCGTAGGGACCTAAGTCCAACCACAACTTGCCCTCCAATCAAGAGTCAGATTGTTTTCAGGACTCTATGGGCCCTCCACTTTGCTGGAGATTGTCTAGGTGCGCCAAGGGCTGTATTGGCGGATAAGAACAACACCACTAACATGGCATGAGTAGTCTTTATTCCACCTTGGCTCATCATCGGCAAGTTGAATGTTCGCAGAAGGTTAAAAATCGGAATTTATGCAACATCTCTTCTTGGCCTCATCACTTTGACTTTTTCGGTTCTCCGCTATACTCTCATCATGGACGCGGAGGTTGAGGCGGTGATTCCAGTTAGCACAGCGAGTATGTATTATCTAATCCGCCCGTACTACAACTTACTAAACATGGGCTAATGCGAAGCAGTGTTGTGGGGTATCATTGAAAGTGAGCTCGGCTTAATCATTACGTGCATTCCATCTCTCCGACCATATTTTAACAAACCCGACGAAGGCCCGCCAACAAACCGCTACCGGGGCAAAATGTCGAGAGCCACAGAGACGATGCGAACTATCGGTTCAAGCGACCCACAAAGAAGGCGATCTTCAACCATGTCTTCAACGGAGGAATTGGGAGCGGAAAAGGCAAGAAACACCAGCAGTGAGACCCAGTTGGTGACACCAGGACCTTCGGAGCTACCACCAAAAGTCCCGCCAGAGGATACTGTGTGAGAGAGCGACAAACAAAGACAAACTGCATGACATGGGTGTATCGGAGGGGAAGTGTGGGCATATTATGGCGTCATATTTGATATAGTTCAACGCACTTTGAATGCATCCTCATGGATTAATGCTGTGTGTCCATGGCATTGCAGCTTGTGACTGGCAGGCCGCCGGCAATGGGACCTCGGGGCTAGGCACCTACATTCGGCAGAACAGATGGGTTTCTTCGATAAAGCCCTCAGCCCCAGGAATTATTCTTGTCTGGTACTCACAATGGAGTGTTGGTTGCAAGGCAGCCCGCAGCCTAGAAGGTCGCCTCGCCGGTGAGCCCGCCAACAAGGAGTGACTGAGTGGTGGCCTGCTGAGGCTCACGGCTTAGCGGGGTCGGCGTGCAGGCCGGGGATGATCTCACGTACGATTGGCCACTAACGGGTGAGCGAGTCCCCACTGAACGAAGAACAAAAACCAGGAATGTGCCCGCATCCCACCTTATTGGCGGTTGGATCTTGGAGTGAGGCGGCCAACGATCGATAGGCTTAGTTCTGCCTGATTGTGAGCTTGGCTTGGCTCTTGTATCGATCTGGTGAGCCATCCGGCGAGCAGAGATTTCTTCAATGAGCCACTGGTGCCTGGTGCAGTCAGTCGAAGTGCCAGCTGTTGGTTGACAAGCACCTAACTTGCTAGCCTGCCATGTGCATGTGCCATAGTCCGCCTCGGCGTCGTTTGTTGGCCATGTTTTGAGGCCCATTTCTTCACCGTACATTAGCTGGGCCGCTTGTTGTCCGCGCGAGCCACCATCACCACATATTGTACATCTGTATGCGGTGGTATTTGGTAGGCAGTTGGCCATGTGCCACGGCCACGGCCACAGCCAGGATGGATCACACAAGGTGAGGTGAGAAGACCAGTGCTGCTTCACCTGCGAGAGAACAAGGCCGCTGCAGCCTTGGTATTTAACGTGACCCATCACCTGCCCTCAACGCTTCGCACTTTTATCCATCCCCTCTTCTGCGTTTCCCGCTTCTTCTCCCTTTCCCTGTCTCATCGCACCATCCATCCCGTTGTAGCGACAATCCCAGCTTGCTTATCCGACCTCGTTCCCGAGCCACAACTTCTGCGTTGTCCACGTTGTGTAAGGGAAACTTGTCGTTGCACCACTGCGTGCTCGCCTTCTCGCGTCGCATTTTCCTTAGCTCCGCCTCGTGTACGTGTTGGCATCCTTCCCGTGTGCATGTGCCCATATGCGTTGTTTGTCTCTCCCTCGGCCTTGTTTTCCCACTTGCCGCACTCTTAGCTGCTCCCACAGCATCACACCGACACAAAAATCTATCACCTTCATCAACTAACTTCTGTCTGTCAAGGTACACTGCTCTGCCACTTTGCGTGCACTCTCTGCTCAGTCTTGCTGCCTTGGAATCGCATTAGTTGATATCGTTGCCTGGTGCCCTGAGGCAAGAAAACACAGCAAGGAAAGGCGAGGAAAGAGGTGTCCTTGAATGCGACGCAACCCACCCGCCCGTTGAGTACAGCTGACAGCCCACTTCACCGAGTTGTCTACCTGAACATTGCTCCTCGACCATTTTCATCTTATCGACGCAGATACAAACCAAAATCATCCTTCTGGTTCTTCTTGGTTTTATTGTCTCTTTACTCATACCGCCTCTCTGCCGTAAATCTGACGCTTACAACAACCATGGCATCAACCGAAGCCACGGTCGTCCCGGTAGATCGCCATGACGATGCTAACCCCATCGGTTCCACATCGGCCACTGACGACTCCGCCCGAACCCCGGTCGAATCCAATCACAACTCCACTGATCCGGATTCTAAGACCGCCGGAGCCGGACGATCCGACCTGTCCAAGCGGCCCACAAAGGCCGCTAACAAGAAACATGCACACAACAAGTGCAAGTCGTCGTCCAAGTCGGCCAAAAAAAACAGCGACACGTCCGAATCGACTGATGAGAATGCTGGTGATTCCTCAAGCGCTTCTAACACGTCCGATTCTGATGATGACTCTGATGACGACAATGCCAAGTCCAGGGCAAAGAAGAGCACCAAGATCCATAAATCGACGAAGACGACCAAGTCAAAACAGCAATCCAAAAAGCCCACCAAGAAGAAGTCCAAGAAGGATCAGAAGAAGGGCAAAAAGAAAAAGTCGAAATCCAAGCCTGCCACTTCTGACTCTTCCGATACTGACTCTTCCGATGACTCTGATTCGGACGCTGACGAGAACAGCGATCAGTCTGACAAACAGGATGATCTCAGCCAAGAGCTGCGGGCCTTGAAACTTCAAGTAGCTCAACTTCAGCAACAGCAGCTCATGCAATCCAGCCAATCTGCTCCTTTCGCACCATGGAACAACAACCCTGGGTACCAACTTTCGCTTCCCATGCTTCAGGCGCAGCCTCTGATGACAACCACTATCTCCCCTTCATTGAACCCTCCACACCCTCCAAAATCTCCTCCCATCATTTCTTCCTCTAGCCGTCACAGTCGCCGGTCCGGGCAAAACGCAAGCAGCTCCAATGATGATGAGGATGCGGAGGATGACTCACAGGAGGAGTCCAGCAAATCGAAGTCCAAAAAGGGGCCAAGAAAGGTTGACTTCAAAAGAGTCGACTGGGTCTGGGACGACAAGGTTCACAATTATAGGCTCCAGGATACTGCCGAAACTTCAAATGATTCCCAGTACGAAGATTTCATTTTCCACGTCCGTAGAACTTTTGACTGGGAGGGCAAGTACAGGACTACATTTGTGGACATCAGGAGCAAGCTCTTGCGCGAATGTCTCCAGGATGTCATTGGTAATGTCACTGGTGTGAGTTTGGTAGACGAGGTTCCCAAGATCGAGCCCAATTTTCTTTTCTTGTGAGTAATGAATCTTGTGTTTCTTGTTATCCCCCTTACGGCGCCTTCTACTAACATCCCCCCAGGTACCTGGAAGAATTACGTGAGCATAGAAAGGCGCTCAAACTAGCCGAACCTGCTGGTGATTCAAAGAAGGAACGCAAGAAGAATCAGAAGCGACTCGATGACAAAAGAAAGCACCTGAAGGTACTCATCAAATATCTCGATGCAGATTTCGCCGCAACCAAAGAAAGCCTCTACCCCATGCTTGAGAGTGGCCTCATCACCTTTGACCTTCTTTGGGCACTCTGGAAGCCGGACACACTGGCCTACATGCCCACTTATGGAACGGCGAGCGAGCCCCGCGCCTTCAAGGTTGAGATGGCCGAGCTCCATGCAAGCATACTCAAAGGCCAATTCTACTACATTGACGGCAAATATTTTGAGTATGACGGCAAAAAGTATGGCTTCGGAAGTCTGTCGGAGGAGATCCCTTCCTTCGTTGGCGCGCGGAAAATTACCAGCCTACCATGTTATCCAATCAAGTATCATCCAGACGAGGCCCAAATCCGAAAAGATCTAATCGAACGGGGCAAAAAGTTTGTCTCGCTTAGCGGTGTTCACTACAAAAGCTATCAGGGAATGGCTTTCCTCAAGCGAAAGAAGATGGTTATCAAATTCCACGTGCAAAAGAGCCGCGTCATGGTCGATCCAGCCATCTTCCGACGAATCAACCCCAATTACAGTGTTTCCCTTGTAAAACCGAAGGATCTTGATACTATCCCTGATCCAGATTCTGACTCAGAAGAAGGGGGCTGTTGTTGTGAGGCCTCAGACTCTGATGGCGAGGGTGGTGAGGGTGGTGAGGAAAAGGTCAAGTTCGTCACCAAAGTCTTTCGTGATCGGAAAGGCGGTGTCCAGTTTGCCCGCATGGCCAAGGAAGATACCGACGATGAGGCCGATGGAACACTAGACGTGTTGCCAGAAAGGAAAGGCGACAGTATGAAAAAGGACCAAGCCGATGGTGACGGCAAGGACGGTGACGCAACGGAAGAATTTACTGATGAGGAATACTTGATTGCGTCTCCGGTCGTCCTTGGTTTTGCTTTCTCGGAAAAGCAATGGCTAGAGTTCACAGTGTCTGGCATTGAAGACATCAAGTGGAATGAAAAGGCTTGGGAGTCTCTTGTACTTGAAGACGGCACCAAAGACTTGATCAAGGCGCTGGTTGAGTCTCGCAAGTACCAAGCAGCGAACACAATCGATGATGTGATTCAGGGCAAGGGCAAGGGCCTCGTCAGTAAGTTTGCATTTCTCCAACAAGTGTCCGAAGTATGCTAATTGACCTTGTTTAGCTGTTTTACACGGACCTCCTGGCACAGGCAAGACATTGACTGCCGAGGGCATCAGTGAACTTCTCAAGTGTCCTCTGTACATGGCGTCAGCTGGCGAGTTGGGAACAGACTCACGGTTTCTCGAGGCGGAGCTTCAGAAGATCCTTGACATTTGTCATGCTTGGGGCGCTATTCTGCTCCTTGACGAAGCAGATGTCTTTCTGGAGAAACGAGACATGCACAATATTCATCGCAATGCCCTCGTGAGCATCTTCCTCCGTCAGCTTGAATACTTCCAGGGCATCTTGTTCCTCACCACTAACCGAGTTGAGGTATGTGACTTGCCATATTCTGCTTACGTTGTCTGAACGACTGCTAACCATGTATCTTCTAGACTTTCGACGAGGCCTTTCAATCACGAATCCACATAGCATTGAGATACGATAGTCTGGATGCCAAGGCAAAGCGCACCATTTTTGAGTTGTTCATCAATCGTGTTCAAGCTCTTGGCAAGATCGAGGTCAAGCCGTTAACAAATGAGGATTACAACATCCTAGCGAAGCAAGATCTCAATGGGCGAGAAATCAAGAACGTGGTTGGGTCTGCTCAAGACTTGGCCGTTAACAAAGGTGAGGCATTGAGCATGAAACACATCCAACAGGTTCTTAACGTCCATGCCAAGTTTGGACGAGATCTAAAGGGCGGGACCGGATATGAAGACGCAATGAGAAGCTACTTCTAGACCATTCAAAAATGGGACAAGCACGAAAATTTTAGGACATGCGGGTGAGCATGTGGCTGTAAGCTAGAGAAATGAGCGAACAATGAAATGGCGCACTGTTGATGCAAGCGTGATTGGGATTTGCCTTTTGGATATGGTAGTGGATGGCTGTGCTCATGGGAAGGATATTTAGGCGTAGTCACAGTAATGTGTGGGGACCTTGCAAGGAGCGAGAACTGGTTTGAGATGACGCCAAGCGAGAGTAACGAACAGGTGAAAATAATCTATACTTGGTCCATTATAGTTGCCAGTGAGCGAGTCACGACCGACATCCTGGTTGGCCAGTGCATGAATTACAATGATTTCGCATCGAAAATGATTTCTCGGATCCATCAGCGGTGTACCACTTCTCCATTAACCCCCTTCTCCATAATGATGGAGATGAATAATCTCGTCAACCAAGTTGCTTGAATGTATGAGACAGCCCCATTAAAAGAAACCTGATCGACACGGTGAACCAAGCCAAACTGTTGCATCCAGGAACAAAAGGTCGACCCCACCCCCCTTTTCTCAACCTTCCGGGAGTGCAAGGCAAGGAGCATCCCGCCGTCTGGTATGCACGAGCCAGGTCAACCAAACAAGGATTCCTTTAGCAGAAGCGGTCATCCCCCGGGGACGGCTGGAAATAGCAAAACGAGGTGCTCCCCCCCAGTCAAGCGCAATTCGAAAATACGGGTAGTGGGAGCCGAGAGCCGCGGCAGCTACTCGGCCACACGCCACAGTCGGACTGGTAATGCTTTTTTGGCTAAATTTTACGATTAAGCCAAAGAGCATTAACAAACCAATCAGTGGGGTGCGAGGTTATCCACTAATCCATGAATGGTGTCAGGCTGACCTGAGGTAATGAAACAAGAGTCAACCGTGGCTGGGGCCGTTGATGATGCGGTTTGGGGAAATATGCCAAACTCAGGAATGTGGGCAGCGACAGTGGCTGAGGACGCAATCGGGATGCGTCATGGAGCGCAAGATTGGTATACCCAATGGGGCGTTACGAGGCCGATAATAGCCATGAGGTAGGCGGTTGCGCGTTTGTGTGGAGAGGCAAAGGGTCAGAGTTCAGGGCGAACAAGGCCACTCGATGGCCGGCGAGGCCGGGCAATTTCCTATGCGAGAAAGACTAGGCAATAGGAGACAATAGGCGCCGTTTACAAGCGGTAACCCTACTGTATCGCTTCAGTATGCATCCCTACTTTTTATGAACGGATACACAAAACGAGAAATATTGAACCAAAGCGAGGAAGGAGGTTTGGAACAACGTCCAAAAGTCAAGACACGTGAACGTGGAAACCCCCAGAAACTTTCAAATCAAGAAAAGACCTACCTGGACTCCAGAAGGTTTTATTCGGGTTTTACCAAAAAATCTTCACCAAAAAAGAATTGGAATGTAAAGAAGACTCAGCCCCCAAAAGTCTGCTCGGCCATATTCAACAATGTAAACAATGTAGTACAGAACCAATTGGGACAAGATGGGACTGCCCTTTGCGGCCAGCTACTGAGCTGTTTTATGCCTAAGCCATGACCAGTACGTCGTCTGCATCTTTTTGTGCAAATATTGCATAAAAGCCCGCGCTCAATCGGCACACCCCTCCACCCATATCGCCTCCACCTCATTTCCACCCCTCAGGGCTCACTAGCCAGTCAATTCGCTTGGCTGCTTGTCTGCTTACCATTCCAGCATTCTGCGAGGTGACTGCTTGGCCCAGCTTTCATTTATTTTTGTTTTGGTTCCATCCTACAGGAGCATTGTCAATCTCAAGAAGCAATTTTATGTCTGCGCAAACAAGTCACTTCAATCTAAAAAAAATTCTCAAGAAACAATACACCGTTCGCGAGAGACTCGAAGCCAGACCCGAAGTGGGCAACAGGTTCGCCAGCCCCGGCAACAAAGTTGAAGGCCACGACAGCAGCAAGGCATGGCCGCGCCAGCAAATGGGCCAAGCAGGGCACTGGGCCCCAGCATGGTAGACAAGCATTTCCAGGGCCAAGACGGTGAGGAGTGGTGCGGTCATGGGGGGCAGATCCGACGGGGTGCCGCTAATCCTTGTCTTTGCTCGGGAGGCCTGATGATCGCGACGCTACAGAGATACCCAGCTATGCAGCTGTTATTGTACAAATCTGGTGATACACATACTACATCGGAGTCTGAACATATGTATGATGCGTTGTCATTACTCTCTGCTTGTTTCTGATGGTGTAGGCAGTCAGCTGCAGGTACAGCGTTAAATGATACGCTAGGAGGTGCAGCATGCTGCTATGACACTCCAATGATGGAAGCTGACAACCGCCTTTCAGCACTTAAGACATTATCCAACAGCAAAACCGCGTCAGCTCAACTTGCTGCGAGGAGCAAAATGCCTGGGTCCACGTAACTGGGCCAGTGCCGTCCCCTGCATCTCCCCTCACATTATGCAGTCGAGACAAGGTGTTTTCCCCAACCAGCCTCTCAGAAGCACCAAGAAACAACAAGATGGGGCTGGGCACTGAACCAGGAAAGAGCGGCAGGTTCATCCTGTATTTTGTCCCCCCATATCTGCTGTTTCGTCTTGCCCTCACTTATCCACTTTGAGGCGTCGCTACAAACATCTGACGAATGTGAGTGGCCAATCCCATGGGACAGACTCCGCTGGGGAAGACGGAATTCCGCTTCGAAAACCCACACTGGATTGCTCAGTGCTGGCTTGGCCCTCTGATGCCACTGACGGTCGCTGACGCGGCCATAGTGCCATACGTTTTTCTTTTGGCCTGCGCTTGGGCGTGGGGCGAATTGCGCCCAAGTCCACGCACGTCGCCCGGGGGTCCGGGCCCGCCAAGAAGTCCAAAAGAGGATTGAGCATAAGCAGCCAATCAGAGCGACCAGGTACCTGCCACAACCCTGCAGCCAAAGCTGCTGTCGGGTCGGAGAAAAGCCAGTGATTACCAGCGATGAACCAACAGCAGCTGTCAAAGACGGGAATGGACTGTCAACAAACCAACAGCATTGCGCAACATCTGCGGGCCATCTTCGCCAAGGTCCGTTAATCCTCCCGCTGCACGTGCCCAACCAACCAGATCTCTGGGACGCGAACAACACTGATGCCACGACGGCGCAAAAAACATGACCTGAAAACGCAACCAAATTCTGGACAGTAAGCAACCCGACTAAGGGTTAGGGAGACATGCATTCCTGACTGCCCCTGGTTTTGGGCTTTCCTTGTTAGGAATAGCCTGGGGATGGGAGGAGTGGAGCCAAACCCGGCCGATGGCTTCTCGCTGGCGGTGGCACCGGTGCTTGGGTCGGATCCAGTCCAAGGCACTGGTGCTTGTCCCGACCGTGCCGTCCACTCCCTGGTGCAGACTTCGTCAAGAAAAAGACAAGGGGGGGATGAGAGTGGGCAACCGGGGTGGACTTAGACCCGTGGAGAGAGGGGAGAAACACACATGTGCCGTCGCTCATACCTCCATACCACCCTACGCCTCCCAGAGACACACCCCTTATTTGGCCCTTTAATAATGCCCGCTCTCCCTCCCTCTGAACATTCTTTCCTTCACTCAAGCAACCGTTCTCTAGATCACGGCACTTGCCTTCCAGTCATTCATTACCAAACGCTTTCAGCGTTGTAACCACTCTCTTTGGGACTCTCTTAAAGTCTACTACACTCTCATTTTACGAGGCACTCCGCTGTTCTTTCAAAACTCAACATTCTTATCAAAAGTTCGACAAAATGAAGGTCTCTGCTTCCATCCTCGTTGCCGCTGCCATCGGCGCGTCCGCTCACCCCAACGGTGGTCACGTTCGCTTCCACCACGCCCGTGACTACGTCGTCGCTAAGCAGCCCACCACTACTACGACTGCTGCTGCTTACGTCGCTGCTGCTGCCACCTCCTCGGCTGCTGCTTCCTCCACCCCCAGCTCCAGCTCCAGCTCTGACTACATCGAGTTCTGCTCTGGTTCATCCAACAGCAAGCGTGCTACCACCGCCGAGATTGCCTCCGTTGGCAACCTTGGTACCGAGAGCGACTATGGTTGCAACATGATGAGCGTCACCAAGAGCATCGTTAGCCAGTACGACTACACCATCACCTTCAACAACGACGTCGATGAGGACCAGGCCTGTGTGTGCTGGAACAAGATTGGACCTGATCGCAAGTCCATCAACGGTTTCTGGAAGGGCAACGAGGCTCTGAACTTCACTCTCCCCGCCTCCGGTTCCGCATACGTTGCCCTCGAGGCTAACAGCCAAGGTGGTTGCGCTTGCACTGTTGGTGACACTCCTGCCACTAGCTCCATCGGTCAGTACGCCAGCACCTGGGTCGAGTTCGACTTCTGCAGCACCTCCAACAGCGGCTGGTCTGGTGCCGACGCTTCTTCTCTCGTGGCTCTTGACGGCAGCCTCCACGTTCCTGCCCTCAAGGTCTGCTCCAAGTCAAGCGATGTCTGCTCCACCATCACCACCGGAAGCGGAGGTTCCAACGCTTACAACACTCTTGACACTGTTACCGCTGACGGCATTGGCTTGAACCTGAACACTGACACTGTTCACCTTATCTGCACTGTCGGCGAGTAAGCTCGGGACTCTGGTTAGCTTCCTACGTTTACTTGTTGGAATATAGAATGGGGTGTCTGGTTTTGAATACACATGGTGTTGGTTGCATGGATACACTGTATCATGGGTGATGGTCTTACTCTAACGAGGAGCCGAAGACACCTTGGCTGGTTGGGATGGTCTTTTTATTTAACATTTCTACATATATAAGTTGCTTGTGTTATATACTGCTTTGCGAAAAATGATATTTATCTCTGCATCCACCATCAACTTTAAGTTCGCCCTTGTGAAATAACCACTGCCAAACAATTCGTTCTATTTTGCCATCCAAAAAAGACAAGAGAGAAGTTCGATACCCATTATAATCAATAGATCGTCGCCTTCAGCCTTGTGGGGGATCAACTATGTATCCGATGTGCTCCCAGTGAGATCTTGGAGATGATGATGATCGTGATCATCACTAACTCAGGGGGGGTGTTGATGAGCTTGGCTTTTTCGAGTTCCCCTTTCGACTTTTCTTGGCGATTCAACATTTTGCGTTGGGTCGCATCGCATCGACTCAGCTGCTCGCACCCCCCTTCCTCCTCCGTCAGAGCTTTTTCAACGTGCGTCAGTGGACTGTCTCCCTCGCGTTGTCCAACGAGAAGTTTTCTCCATCGCAATGGGTGTCGTCGCCTTTGCGTCTTTTACCTGTTTAGGATGCTTTTTGTTTTTCCCTGTGCAATGGGCACATCGGGACGAACCAGGGGGCAGCTGAGCTGCATGCGATAGTGCGCCCACGGCCTGGGAGCTAATGCGGGAGTGCCCTGTTTCAAGTTCGGTGAGCAGATGAGCTGCGCAGAAGAGGGAAAGAAGGGCATGCTGCTTTGGGACAAGGGTTATGCGCTATTTTCTTATGGGGTGTGAACGGTATAATTCGGCATCCGTCCCCATCGATTTCCCTTGTGCCCTAAATATGCAAGGTACAATTTTCGGGAGGGGGATGGGATGGTGATGTGGGTAAAGTGATGATGACTGTGGCGAGGCAACATACGAGAGACTTTTGCCGTCTGGCTGAATACGAATCAAATCGAGAAACGCGACACATTGCAGGATCGTTGATCTTCATGACATTGTGTGTTTGGGATTGTTTGAGCTTCGCAGTAGTCGAGTCTCTCAGTTGTTTGGCCTTGCCTGAAATGTGTCTTGATATGTTTCGAGCGAAACAAACAAGAAGAGCTCCAAGCACGCTACTGCGTGTTGGTCAATTGGACTGGATCAACTGTGCAAAATGGATAACCACATTCGTTTTTGTGAATGGATGCACTATGCGACCGGGCTTCCATGTCACTATTTCATAAAAGAACAGGCCTCTGTGCATAACTAGATCGAGGTGATGTCTTAAAGCAGCACCCTTCCCCACTCTCATCATAATTTCCCCTAGACCAATCACATGCTCGAGCCCCTGACTTAAACTCACTTGAATAAATTGTGCCTGACAGGGCACCACGTGGAAAAGCACACCCATGAAAAAAAAAAAAAAGCAGGACCCGCAAGCTTACCCTACAGATGAACACGTTGCGACGGGTCTGCACCTCCAAAGTCTCGGCGGCGACGGCGTCGGTGTGCGGCCCTGCATAGTGGGCTTTTCTTTCCCCTCTTTCGGGAGTGCGGACCCATTCCGCCCCCGGGAAAGAAGGCGGGAGAGAAGGTAGGGCGCGCGAGAAGAGAAGCTTAGGGAAAAAAGAGGAAGTCTCTTCACCGCCCGGTGTTTCCGGAGAGTTGGCGGTGGTGGCGCATCATGCTTCGGAGGGGTGTGACGAGATGGGGAGGGGGGCGGAGAATAGCGATTTTTCGGACTTGTTCTGGCCCTGTCCGAGAACAAAGTTTGTGATGCCTTGCCTTGGTAGCCCATGCCAAGGCCTTCTATGGTGGTATTCTGTGGCACGATATTATCTGTATTATTGCTTTTGGGTGGTCGGTAATATGGTGTCTCCGAGTTGGGTTGATGTGTTGAGATTGAATCAGTGCCAAGATTCTTCTATACTGATTGCGTATGTATTGCGCAGTATGGTCTTTGTTTATGGATCGTAAATATTGTGAGTTGTCGCGTCTGGAAGTTGCAATCTCGCGACGTTCCAAAGGACTCATTGGCAATGTATGAAAAATAAAACTTGACATGGACACGGAAGTGGGAATTCATTACGATCCTAAGGGATCGAATCATCAACAATGAAAATAATTACAAAATATTCCAGCCAAGAACTGGCCAATCTATATCTCGTATAAATTCCCATGAACTTCATATCAAATCATTACGGAGGTACAGGGTAGCTGATCAATAAAACACAACAATATCACACAAAGTTGCTCCTCCGACAAACAAAGGAAGTCCAAGAACTGAACCAGAACTCCCTAAACCACCTCATTGCAGCCCGCTCGGGATACGGCGACTTCGCGGTCTATCACGAAAGGTTCGGCCACGAGGGGGCGTTTATTCTCTGCAAATGTGGGAAGCGAAAATCCCCAGCACACCCGTTTTACTGCCGCAGGATTAATAGAAATATAAAATGGTTCGGGAACATCTCAAATGTGAACTAGATACTCGGAAAATATTGGAAAAAGGTCACCAAGTTGATCGAGAAACAAGACTTCTTAAAAAAACAATACTCAATCCGAGGCTAACAGGGCCCTCAAGACGCTCCTAGAGAACACTCAAGAGGGGACAGATTTTGATGTCAGACTCCCCTAACAGATATAAATCATTATTTTCTAGCCTTCTTTATTTCTGTATACATTTACCTATCGCATAGAGCATTCTTTATAGCTATAGATAGGCGCCCTTTACCCTCTTACAGGGTTGTCCCAGCGTTAGACAATTCAATCAATCAACCAACCACACAGAGTTGGTAACGATAAAGAGAGGTGATACGCTAGAGTTAGAATATTAAGACCCTACAGTGTGTTGTAAAAAGATCAATATTATATTTACCATCTGTTCTGGCAGAGGGCCTATACACAGGCTTCCCTGGCTGCCTGAAGCACACAATTCCTGCAGCCTCGAGCATGTATTGGCAGTGAAATCGTAAAAAAAGGGGGACCAAAATATATGAAATATTGGGAATATCAAGTATATCAGACCGTGGTCAATGAACACACCACGTCTGGAAGCAGCAGTGTTTGCCGCTGTCAAGTCGTCGGTGACTTTCATTTCGGCAACCGGCACTGGGTTTGATACGACATAAATACTTCTCGAACATTAACCACGAAGGAGAAAGAATGCGGAAACTATGCCCGAAAAGAAGAAGCTGAAACAGGTACAATGGGCTAGTTTATTATTTTGGGCATGTCTCAGCCGCTTAGGCTATTAGAATAAATTTGAGCCTCCGCTTCATCGGTGACATACACAGCAATAAATACGAGATTTGACTTAGTGATGTCCATAAAAAACACGCCGGAATGATGCGATTAATAAGTTTTAATGTGATCGACTGCAGATCCAGGTACAAGAGATAGAGGAGTGGCACCGTTGACGTATAGTATATGTGAGACATTGTGTGTGATTTCGCCAAACGTCACAATGACAATGAGTCGGTTCACACACGCAGCCTCAATCTTCCAAAGTCACGCCGGTTAAACTCGTCAAAGACACACAATTCTCGAACCCAGCTGGCAAAATGCGTGCAAGGCCTGTATTGTAATGTTGGAGACCCCTCAAGATAAAAGTCCCCGCGAGTATTCAAACCACTCGAGAATCTCGTCACAGCACCCCTGAATACCGAATCCGAACTTTATTTAATCTAGTAGGAGGAGGAGTAATCTGCGGCGATGATTGTAGACTTTTCTTTTGATTGCCCTATGTGGAAGTTGACATATGTGTAACAGTGTGGGGGGGAGGATTATTGATTGCATCACGAGTAGTTGGTCCCCTGGTCAATCTATCCCCGGCTGCGTTTCTTGGATTAGATAATATATCGCCGACTGAGACATATGTTTTGTTTAATAAGGAGGGGGGGCATTTTTGCCAGTGTGACTGTGTGCGCTGCAGGTGATTTACTGCATCTGATGCCCAGTTGCCCAACCTGGTATTACCCGAAATGGGGGGGGCTTGGGGGACGGAAATGAAATGCTACGCTACGCACTGCTGTCACCAATATTACTGCGACCATGTGCTGCAACCTGGATCTGTCTATAATTTAGCAGAAATGCGTTGAGAGTGTTAATGAATGGGAGTCACGACGAGTGACGGCGCAAACGTGGTTGACGTGCGCGCTCCGAATGCGGTGCGTTTATTTTGCCATTATCTGCATCACAACGTGTCTGGAATATACGAGGCGAATTGCTTAATCTTGGCTTCTTTTTTTAGACGGATGAGGGGTTCGCGGGTCTGGCAGGGTTTCCCGATACCGTAATGCATGGAAAAAAGGCGGGTGAGCTGGATTCATTCATGCATGTTTGGCTTCTATCGAATGTTGGACAGCAACTGAGACGCATCGGCTCCATGCCGGGACAGCACGACGCGACAACAACAGGGTCACCAGCAAAGCAGGGCAAGGCAAAGCGAAGGGAAGCACACGCGATGAAAATTGCCCGATGGCGCCGGCTTGCATTGATTGTGAGCTGGCCCAGGCTATTGAGTCAGGTTGGACGGAGCGACAAGGGCCAGGTGTCGAGTGTAACGGTGGTATCAGTTGGTCCACCTGTGATATAGGCAGGGGATGATGCCACTGCAGCCAGCGAAAATGAAAAAGCCATTGAGGATTGAGCTTGCTGGTTGGCGACGGGCAACGCGCACTGTTTACGCCTATTTGGTTTGCTGCGGCCAATCGAATCCAAGTGTGAAGTGCCGATGAGGGACGCCGGGAAATGAAATGAGATGGTCAGTGTAAGGAGGGCCAAGATCGGAATCTAAGGGGATCTAGGACGATTTTCATTGTGGATTTTTTATTATTGGGGCAGCGCGCGCGGTGGTCTCATTTTGTCAACAGGGCCAATCAAGCCGTTTCCCGGGCGGGTGGGACGAGTGAACAGGGAGATGCATCCAAGTTTCTTGGAGTTGAACTTGAGGGGAAACGAAGTTGGGAAAGCCGGGGTTGCCTGGCTGTACAAATTAGGAAGTGCTCCGGGAGTTTTTTTGCTCTTGACATGGATGATGAACATTACATATGCTGGTGATGATGGTCCCTTGTCGATCCCACGCCGAGCCTTTCGTCCATGGGATGGATGAGCCTTGCTTGGCTTTTTGGCCTGTTGGGTGACAGTGCCTGTTTCTGAGACCGGGGCGATCCGAGTGAAACCAACGGGGGGGCATTACTGGCATATCAAAGCTCGCTTGGCGAGAGAGCTATACGAGGGCGAGAAAAACTAAGTGAGAAAAAATAATTGTATCAAAAAAAAAAAAAAAGGACAGCAAAAAGCTCTCACTCCAAAAAACCATCAGCTGGAATAAGCCCTACCACGTCATCTCGGGACTGTAACCCTCAGACAGACCGAATTGCGTCCGCGGCCCGGGCTCCGCGCCGTCCGGCGGACGGAGGAGGTGCACGGGACGGTAGAAGGCAGGAACACGCGAAAGGCGCTGCAGGTAGCAATTAAGCGTGAGCATTAGGCGCATGAAAGGAACGAACCATGGTGTGAAATAGATTAACTTGTCAATAATGTGGCGTCTGCTTCTTATTTCCTTTTTTCTTCTGCTTGCTCTCTTATACCAACCAGCCTCTCTCTCCCTTTCTGCCTCTCGCGCGTGCGCCTCTCTCCCCTTCAGCCTCAGCCGCCGTTGGGCCCGTCTTAGTCGTCATTTCATGGCCGGGGCCTAGCGCGGTTGCGCAACAGAACATGGACCATTGCGCCCACTTGGACTGTGTCGGCTAGCGATTGCCTCACAAGTTGCCTGAGGTTACCTGGGTTATGAAACGGGGATAAAAAGAAACGAAGGGCAAAAATAATTCCGCCCCCCCCCCTTCGAGCGCTCACTGGAGGGAAAAGAAAAAGGAAAAAGAAACAACAATCGAAACACGCGACCAAAGGGACATGCGATCAATTAAACGAGCTGGCCGTGCATTAACCACTCAGCTGTCGACGGCGAGGGGCCGCATTGGATTGATTAATGACCTCTTCGCTGAGGGCAGCCTGTCTTTCTCAGCTTGAGGCCTTTGGGGCGTCCCCCCTCTCATAAAATTAGCCCGGGGGGACTCTAGCTAGGTCCCTCTGGGGGGGCGAGCTTGGACGGTCCTGGTCTAGAGGGGCCGTTGAAGACCCGGGATGTGCCATGGCTTCATCCGCACCTTGGGAACCGCACACACGCACTTGGGGAACCGGGACTTGGAGCTGGGGGGTGTCCGAATAGGAATAGAGAGGGAGAGGGTGAGAGTGTGAGTGTGAGTGCCATTCAATTGACGGGGATGTGCGACGCGTCGACAACGGTCACCACCGTCTGTCCGGGTTTCATCTCAAAGAGAACAGACCAGAGGCGAAGAGGGCCTTCTGACACGGGCCCAAGCGGGACCGAAGAGGGATGAGAATGAGAGGAGAGGAAGAAAAGAAAAGAAGATTGGCACGGGGCGCTTTGGAACAAGCAGACGAGGCTAAAAACGGGCTGCCGAGAGGTGAGAGCCAACGCTTAGGGCCCTCCTCTCCAGCTCTCCGGGCCAATGCCGGGGCGTCCATCCCGCCTGGCTGTCACAGAGGCCGTATGCGGCGCCGTTGCATGTCGGCCCTTTCCCCAGCTCGACACGTTTCAATCTGATGGGCGGCGCTTAGTGCTCTTAATGATTTTATTTTATTTTATTTTATTTTTGTTTTATTTTATTCTTTCACGCAGTGTAATATTTCTCTGCACTCAGCCAGGCAAAATTGCCCAAGCCCAAGCCCATGTCCCCAATACCCATGCTATGTCCTGTGTAGCTCGTCCATTTCCTTGCTGCAGCTGCTGCAGCTGCAGAGTAAGTAGTGCCCAGCGAGCTGGCCCCGGCTTCCGGCCTCCCGGGGCACCTTGGGAAATCATTTACACCTGGGTGGTGGAGGGTGCGCCGACAGGGTGCGAGGATGTAATCCCGAGGTGGATGCAGCGAGGGCTGTGCGATCCGAGCGAAGCATGGGACAACCCGGGATTCGCAGCCCAGAGGAACTTCACTTGATCTGGCGCCGGCTCCGTTCTCGCGTTCCTTCTCTCCAACCTTCTCTCCTCCTTATCGTCGTTCTCTTAGACACGTTGGTTGTGTGCGAGTGTTGGTGTTGGTCTTCACCAATCCTTTTTTCTTCTTCTTGTCATTCTTTCGAGAGTCTTATTCCCCAGCCCTGGTATTGGCTGAGTTCACTCGTTTGACACGACATATTTCATCATCGCTCGTTTCATCTTGTCAGCCCTGCTCCAGCATAGCCTGGCAGAAGCCGAAACCAAGCAAGTTTCCCGGTGACGAAAAAGCAAAAGAATCAAGAAAGTAAAACGAAAAAAAAAGAAGAAGGAAAGAAAAAAAAAGGACATACGATTCGGCTGCCAATTCTTTTTTTAACACAGCCTTCTCTCTCACCCCCGATCCTGCAGTAGAGAGAGTCTAAAAAAGAAGTATATATATCGAGAACAACAACATCAAAAAGAAGTGTATACGTAACGCCATGGCGCTGTAAAGACTTCTTGCACAGCTTCCAACGATATTCGACCATGACGATACCACGGGTGCGCATATCGAATCGACGAGTCGGTACCGACGACAGCTCCAGTTCACACCGAAACCTATAAAAGAAGTCTTCTTCTTCTTTCTTTTCCCTCCGCGGTCATGGACCCGGCCGCGGGGAGAAATGCGCACATCCCGCCTCCCGGGATCAAGAGGCCCGTCGATTCCTACCACCGACAACTTCACGAGGACCACGGCGTCCTGGTCGAGCCGCCCTCGATTCGCGACAGCGGCGGCGGCGCCCACATCAGATCGGCGTCGTCGGGCGAGAGGTTCTCGGGCGTGCCCCGGAGAGACTCGTGGCGGGACCGCATCACCTCCTCCTACATCGGCAACGGCATCGAGAGGCTCAGCCATGTCGCCTCCTTCTTCGACTCGGAGCGCCTGGCCCGCTCCGCCGTCCAGTCCGAGGGCACCTACTCGCCTCGCGGGCCCAACCGCATGCGCTGGCCCTTTCTCGGCAGCATCAAGTCCTCGCCCACCTCGCCCGTGTCCGCAACCCATCCCGCAGGCGCCGCTGCCTCCGACGCCGACGAGACGAACCAGATCCCGCTCCCCTGGCGCCCGCTGTTTCTCCACCGCAGGACCTTGATTGCCTTTGCCGTCCTGTTCGCCGCCCTGCTCGCGGGCCTCGAGGCTGCGCTGGGCGTTTCTAACCTAAACGATGGCCTGCGCAACTTCAACCAAGTCTCACGCTTTCTCTGGCAGTATGGCGTGGTGCTCGTCTTCGTTGTCGTTGCTGCGCTGTGGTCCAGAGTCGAGCACCAGGCCGCCGTTGCGGCGCCGTGGATGCGCATGATCAGCACTCCCACGGAGCTTGACAAGTCGCTGCTTCTTGACTACGTTTCCAGGTTTCCCCCCTTGGCCATGTACAGGGCCGCCAAGAACAAGGATTTGCTGGTCGCGTGCACCATTGCGGTCGGCCTGCTGCTCAAGCTCGTCATCGTCTTCTCCACGGCCATGATTACGTCCGGGGTGATTTCGGTTTCTGACCGCGGCGCGAGCATCACTTTGGAGGCGACCTTCTCCCAGAACAACAATGGCTTGCAGAACGTCGGATCCGTGCCCTACTACGCCATGGTCGGCCTGCAGGCCAACAACATGAGCTACCCCAACGGAGTGGCTCCCCGGCTCGCGTACTTACCGTTTTCCAGCGACGAGAGTGGACTGACGGGGCTGAATGCGACTGTGGAGGGGTTCGCGAGCGGAATCGACTGCGAGACGGCCACGATGACACTGGATGAGTCTCGGTACACCAACGGCACAGTCGAGGTGGACATTTCGGTTTCCCAGGACAAGTGCAAGTACAGCCAGGTCATCTCCAGCGTCAAATTCAACAGCACCAGCAACCAATCCCTCCCCAGGATGTTTCTCCTGTTCAGCCAGGGCAGCTGCGGCTCGTCCACCAAATCGGACGACCAGCGAATCGTTATTACTTCCGGAACCATTGATTTCGACTACGACGACCTCAAGACGGCAGAGGGAGAATCCTCGAGCTCCACCATCAGCGCCAAGCTTTCCAAGTCGGTTGCTTTCATGTGCACGCCAACATATGCCATCACAGCGGTCGAAGTATCCAAGGATCCCCAGGACCTCGTATCAGCAACGCTAGCCGGTGGCGCAAACAGCACATTTGACGGGGTGAAGCCGTGGGATATTGCACAGGCGCATTTCGACTCGTACAAGACGAACTTGACGGCAGGCGTCCGCGCCTACTCTACTGCTCAGCACTTTTACGATGACGATGCCGTCTTTTCCGCCAACGAGCTCGTCTACGCCGCTCTGGCCATGCGGAACAAGGAATCCGGATCGCCGCCCAAGGTATCAACTCTGAGCGAGGCCTCGACCGTGCAGCAACTCGCCCAGGATTACTTTGAGCAGTACTCGGCCCTGATTGCGAGATATTCCATGATGGAGCAGGCTTCGACAAGTGCGGTTGGAACTTCAACGTCCGTTCGCCGCCGCGTTTTCGCCAGGGATGTCCCTGTTCACCTCATGGCTGCGTTGCTCGCCATCTGCATCGGTCTCGCTGTTGCAGCCATCCTCTTGGCTCCGAAAAAGGGTTTCTTGCCGCGAGATCCTAGTGCTCTCGTGGACATGGCTGCCATCATTGCTCACAGCCACCCCCTGGTCGAGTGTCTACGAGGAATGGGTACTGCCAACGGAGACGCCATCCGCACGAGACTGGTCGGTTCCACGTATACAACGGGCGCGGAAGGCCACGAGAAGATTGGTGACCCTAATTTAGGATACTTTCACATATTCGGCGGCAGGGAGCCGCCCATTAACGCAATGTCGAGACGAGCCGCGAGGTCGCGCTGGCGCCCGCCGCTGTACTACCACGGACTCATCCGCCTGCTGTACGCTATCCTGCTCGCGTGTGTCATCATTGCCTTTGAGCTCACGCTGCGATCGTCGGAGCGAAACAACGGGCTCCGGACCCTCAGCAACGACGGCAACTACATGGCTTGGAGCGTGGTGCCGGCGCTGCTGCTGCTGATCGCCTTGTACATGATCCAGGTGGAGTGGTGGACGAGGTTCCTCGCCCCCTTTGTCCGTCTCACCAATGTCGGCGAGTTTCGCGACACGATTGGTCTGAACGTCATCGATGCGACAAGGCCGCTTGCTTTTTGGAGAGCTATTAAAATTAAAGATTATGCAGTCATGTCCGCCATGCTCGGCGCCTGCGTTGCCGCTCTGTTCACCGTGGCTTCGGCCGCACTGTTCGAGCCGGCTCCCGTTGACGCTAGCACGAGCGTCCTCCTTCGCACCAAGGACTTTTTCGCAAACAGCCTCGCGTCGTCGTCGGCAGACCCTGTCTGCACCGATTGCAACAATGACACGCTCGCGGCGTCCATGATTCTGGCTGGAGATGCCCCGTACCCGGCCTTTACCTTTGAGGACCTTAATTTTCAGTCCCTGGGCGTAAAGGACGGAACAACACTAGATGATAACTCGAACGTTTCGGTCACTTTGACCGCTGTTCGACCTAATATGTCATGCCGGCTGATTCTCGAGGACGAGATCACGGCAAATGTGACACTGTCGTTTACTACTGACGACGGCATTGTCAATCCCCTGCAGATTGACCTCAAGGGCGAGGTTTGCGGAGGAAGCAGCAGCGCTGTTCTCTCTACTGGAAATATCACTGACGAGCGATCTGCGTCCGCAAACAACGACGCTCTTTTTGGCCTTGGGCAAGGAAAGACGAGTTCCTCATCGCAATGCTCCGACTGGTTGTACGTCTGGGGTGGCTTGGCGAACGTCAACAGCAACAAGGTGTCCGTCAGCAGCATCAGCGCCCTGGCCTGCAACGAGTCTATTGAGGCCGTCAAGACGAGCGTGAATCTGTACGGAAAAAACTTGCGCATTGACTCTGCAGACCCTCCCGTCCCCAGCGAGTCAACGGTGCAGGACACAACCGTAGCGATCCCTGATCTCGATTACTCGTCGCTCTTCAACGTCACCCACACTGGTCTCTTGGATGCCTTTTTTGCAGTCTTGAATGCCTCCAACTATGCTGTTTCGGAAGATGTGTTTAAGGGCACATCATCTGCTGATGCTTCCAAGGTTCAAGCTGCGATTCTGAGCCAGCATGGCGTTATTCGAGCGCAGTCGATCAACTTCAAGAGCCGCCGACATCTCTCCTCGTCTGGAGAATTCCCCACTGCGAACGGACAAGATATCGTGAGCGGCGTCGATCCAAACGCGTCTGCTTCAGGCGCTGTGCCGCTGGTGAATGGATATTTCATTTTCCAGCGAACTCGTCTTCAACAGAGCGTTGTTGCCACGCGCATCCTCCAGGGCTTGGTTGGCGCAGCTTTGGTTCTACATCTGCTCTCGTGGGCTTTCACACGAAAGAACCGACTTCCTCGGCGGCCGACAAACATTGCGTCGGTGGCTGCGCTCCTCGTGGATGGAAACCTGCTCAAGATCCTCCCTCGCGAGGCTCAGTGGCAGACGAGGAAGGAGATTAAGGAAAGTCTCCAGGAGAGCCAGCTGGCAGATAAATTCGAGCTCGACTGGTCTACGTCGCGGATACGAACAAAGAGAGATGGCCGCAAGGTCAAGATAGGGGATGGGACGTTTGGCATTCGTGCCGTCGCTCCCGGTGAATTGGATATCAAGGAGGAGGTGGAGATGAAGCCGATTGCAAGAAAGAAGCAGTACCCTTCAGTGAGACATTCGGGAAGACCTGAAGGGAAGAGGGAAGGCAACGTGACGGATGTGCGACAATCCGTTCAGAGGCCGCCTCCCACTTATGGATGGATTAAAGATTCAACCTCGAGGCCAGTGACGAGACAACCGAGCAACAGGAGGCCGCGCCGCAACACTTCAGCCACAACAACAGAAGCACCATCTGTTCCGATAGAGTACCTGCAAAGGAGGGCCTCACGAGGTCCTATACAGAGGTCGCAGTCGCAGCGACACGCCGCAGCGGCAGCGGCAGCCTCATCAGGACAACCTCTACAGAGGAGACCTTCGCAGCGGCAGCCTCCAGGACAGCCTCCAGGGCCGCCTTCAAGACAACCTCCTGGCCCTCCGCACGTGGGGATGGTGCCAGTATCGCGGACTCCGGGACAACAAAGGACCGAGGAAAGATTGAGGGCGATGAGAACGCTGAGAGAGCAACGATCCCAGAGCACAGCCACCATCGAGCGCATGGGAGTGGTACGCAGCGGCACAGGGACGATAGGATCCGACAGCATTGAGCGACGATCCGTTATGCTCGGCAGCGAACAATCACACTCGCCCAAGGAAGGGGACATTGCCGACGACGAAGACGAGATCGGAGAAGAAGGAGACGAAAACTCAAACAACGAGGGCCGACGCGGGGGTGCCCAGCGAGAATCGACAGCGACTTCTGGTGGACAGAAGGAGATTGTCAAGGTGTGGTGGGCGGCAGAATAGAACCGCGTTTTTCCCACCAACATGAATAATTGTTCTGGTAATGAACAAGGTGGAGGAGGTTAGGTCAACTGGGATAGAAATGACCTCTCCCCGAAAAAAAACCATTTTTCTTCTTCATTTCTCCATACGATATATGTACTATACCAAGGGGGGCTCATATTATACCACATGGGAGTTGTTTTTTTTTTCTTTCGATGGAGTCACAGAGGAAATAGTGCTCTCAAGAGCAATGCAGTGCGGCCGACAGGCGCCGCCTCGTCATGATTTTCTATGTATATCTTATGAATTGACAGCAGGGTGATTCAAAAGACCCTTTTGTTCTCTGTTACAATGTTGTTCCGACTTCGATTTTCTGTGAAATGATGTTAGTGCGTGTGGTGTTTGCCGGGCAGGTCTATGTCGAAGCAGTGACCACACTATGTGATTGGGGCGAGGCCAAAAAAAAAAAAAACCCCTGTCAATATTAAATCTGATGGGTGAGATTTTATCAAACAGTTTTGATGCTAATTTAGAACAGATTTGGTATCCCGCTCTGCTCGGCTTCTCTTACACTGGTCTTGCTTGCTGCTACTCACATCCGGAGCCGGCTCCACTTGGGCACCACCAGACCAAAATGAGAAGGAGAAAAAAAAAAAGTTCCCACGCCTACAACATCACACTCCAAACTAGCCTTATTGAGTCAACCTTGAGTTCAGACTCGAGACGTCTCGGTTGCCACGCAGACCAGACGAAAAACAAAGCTTAGGCCAGCGTGGTGCAGGAGATCGTATGACCAGCACCGCACGCCCTGCGTGTCCAAATTTTGACAGTTGGGCCTCGTGTCAGCCTAATCGAATGGACGTGCATGTCATGCGCCATCGTCCAGAGAATGCGCTAGATTTGGCTGGAACCTGAAGATAGGAACTCTGGAAAAAGAACAAGCGTAAAAATCCGTCTGATTTATACCACGCGAGGACTGATTGCGGGACTATTTTGAAGAGCGACAGCCGAGTCATGGAGTCAATTAATGGGCAAAACACCGACGCTGACTTGGCCCAGCGTCAGCAGCGGATGCTCGAGTCGGCCAGAAGCCATTCAGATCTTACCGGCACTTGTATTCAGGAAATCAACCTTCTCCTGGAACGGCTGAAACCCAAATTCAAACCCCTCCTGGCAACTGGCCTGCCCACCTTTATCCGCACCTTGCAGCGGGAGCACGACGCACTTAAAATCCTTGTCACCGAGTTGTCGAGTTCGGATCCAATTGATGAGGATGCCCTGAAACTACATGACCGGCGCCTCGAGGCCAGCATCAATGTTGTCAGTCGCGGTATCGCCCAGTGGGATCGATTGAAACGGTGTCGCGGCTTCGTCGCGGTCAACCAGGCATTCCAGGGGTCGACACGCGATGGCCGGCGCCTTGAGCTGGCAAAGTTGGACGTTGCTGGCCGCGAAAAGCATAATATGCACCGCCTTCTCAAGGAGCAGGGCCGTGTCGAGGTAGATGTTGTCGATGGAGGACGGGAGTGGGTCGCCGTCAAGGCACTGCAGCGAGACCGTCTTGCTCGCCAGCTGAGTGACTGCGGCTGGGCCTGGGGTGATCATGAATTAGGGGACCGTGTGGAAGAGAGCGAGTGGGATGATGTGCCAGTGGCCAAGTTTGTCAGGAGACTCGTTGCCGCGGCCAGAATGAACCGCCACGAGTATCGTTTCCCAAGGATTAGACTGGTCCTGTCCAACCTCACTCGCGCCGATGACGAGTTGGACATCTTCCTTGACCAACTGCCGCACTTAGATCCACTCGTCCAGGTCATTGTCGAATATCAGGATGGCACCTTTATGTCCTCGTCGGTCCCAGATCTAGAGACTGCCATCAACAACCTGGTTGGCGATGAGCTAGAAGATCTCACCTCTACACTCAACCTTGACCACACGATTCTTATCGATTTAATATCAGACCTTACGCATGCAAGCCTACAGCCACAAACTTGGCAAGCTCGAACAACGCGCGCACAAATCGAGGAAGAGAATAGCCACCAGGGTGGTCTAATGGTACCCACGTTGTACCCTTTATTAGTGGGACGAAAGCTTGTTTGCACAAAAGAGGCAGCAGAACACTTTCACAATGTGCTGGAAACTGTGGGGACCGAGACGGAGCGTGAAAGAGGAAGATTACTGGTACCATGGGACGATCAGACCCGGAGCATGCCGATAAAGGCGATCCGTGATCGATTTCAGCAATTATCCATTCACCAGCTCCCAGATGATGTGCAGCTACCTCTCGACATTGTTCAAGAATCGTGGGATATTCCATCCATATCCGAAGCTGTCTCCAAGGGAGTCTTGCCCCAGGTCGCCTTGGATGTAGCGCAGTGCAGCGCCTTCAAGAGCTCCAAGTTGTCCATCTTCATGTACGGGTGGGCAGCAGGTGTGGCGACGGTAACGAGCAACAAGGAGGTCCGTGGACAGATCCGGACGTGGATTGAGGCCAACAGACGATCAGATACAGAGGTTGGGCCTTTGATCTGGAAGATTGATGTCACGAGGAATTTGCTGGCCAAGAATGCTAGCCCGAGGCCTGGCCCCTTTATCAAAATGAGTAGAGAGAATCAAGATGAGAGAATCGATGACGACAATGAGTAAATAGAATCTCACACAGTCTACACAGAAGATAAAAAACAAGAAGAATTAAGAATAAATAAATGAGCGCTAAAGTGCTGTACAATACAGTTGATATGTTCTTACTAAAAAAAAAAAAAAAAAAACAGTCGTCACTTAGATAAACCATGGCTCAGCAACTGCACCATCACCAGCATTACACCAATTCACCCAAGACCCTTTCGTCAGCCTTCCCAAATCAACCTGTTTCCAAAAGCTCTCCACGAGACCCCTCATGACCCTGACGTTGCCAATCCCTCGCACTTGATCCATGCGGTTCAGCACCTCGAGAACGGCAATTCGGTATTCGTCCGACGGCGCGCTCTCGCACGCCACGACGAAAACGGGCCACGGGCTCGTGGCAACCTCGAGCGTGCCGAGCAAATCGAGGGCTCGGCGCACGCAAAAATCTCGGCTCTGGCTGTCTTCGGGCATGGGACATACCCTTTGGAGGTAGAGAATCGAGGCAAGGCGGTATAGCTCCGCTATGGCGAGCGTGCGGGTTTGGTTGGAAGGGGTCTGAGTGGTTTCAAAGGGCGGAAGCGTTTGGATTAGGTTGTTCAGCTGGGTTTCCAGTTCCAACCTTTCTTTTGCCGCGCTGGGGGAGATATTTACGTGTGCACTGTTGTGGTTTCTAAGGCGTAGTTTGTTGATTTTGTGGATAATAGTAATTGTTTCGAGGGAGCATCCGAGCGATCCAATAATCTGTTTCCGTCCGAAGTCAGTATGAAGAGCGCATGAATTAAAAAGAACAAAATACTAACGGTGCGCAAATCACATCTAGATGATTCAACGAGGCTCATCAGGTCTGTTTCGTCTCCGTCCAATCTTGAGGGACTAGTGAAGCCCCCAAGAACCTCATGATAAAGGAACCATGTGAGAATAAAGTCGGAATCTAACTTGTTCCATCTCCCCAGCATTCTTTTTGCTCCATCAAGATGAACATCCCAATTCCCTTCGGCTTCATCAAACACCTGCTCAAGTCAGCTCACCACCCAGTCTATGCGGAACTGTAGCTGCTCACACTGTACACGCAGAGCATCATGGATGCCGCCACCTGAGTTTCCGTCGCTTCCTCGTTTGAGCTCAGTGCCCGAGACAAGTAAGCGATGGACTTTGTCTTGTACGGCAACGCTGGTGTGGAGCCGTGTAAATGATACGCTGACACAGCGAGCATGGCATTGCAGAGCGCCGTCGCGGCTGGACCTGAGCTGGCCAATGCCTTTGGTAGCAGGTCTTGGCAGAAGCCGTTCTGAACCTGCAAAGTCGAAATCATGGTCGCGATGCAATTGGTATCTAATTGGCTATATCGTTAGAGATAATGCAAGTCTCAGGCAACAAAAGACAAATACTCACAATAACTTAGTAGTAACGCATCTTGTCCTACAACGGAGTGGAGACTTAATGCAGGTGATAGGTCAGGAGTATATATATGATTTCTTCCCAATGGACGAGATAAACGCCCTTGGTTGATGAATTTTACATCTCCGAATGTTGTATTTATAAAATCAATATATCGGTACCTCTGCCTTGGACAAGGTTGCATCGACTGTTGTGCTGCTTGGGCCTCACCCGTTGACCGCCGCCGTCCATCCGGAACATCCGGCCACGTGAGCCGGATTCCGTAGCCCAAGCACTTTCTCCCTTTCCGGAGACAATTCTTGCAATGTGGGAGAGTTTTATCGCACCCAACTTTACGATCTAGCTTGGCATGTTAGTTAAAGCTTGGAACTTAGGCCCCCCCCGCCCCCCCGCCCCCCCCCCCCCCCCCCCCCCCCCCCCCCCCCCCCCCACCCCCCACCCCCCCCCCCCCCGCCCTCCCCTTTGCTCCTTACCTGCCCTGGCCTCCCTCCCCCCCCCCCCCCCCCCCCCTTCTCCCCTCCAGCCAATGGTAAACGTACGCTTGCATGTCCAACACCCCGATCTGGCAGCCATCGCCCCAGACCTGCTGTTGGTCTTGATTTGGGTTGCACACCTTTGTGAGGACCTTAGTGCGCTTTCATTCCGAGTGAGGTGGTTCCAAGATGGTCAATGCCAGGAGAAGGATTGACTAATGGCAACTAATTAGCCCCACAACCAATCCCATTCTAGTTTACGGTGCGGCATATGCTCTTTATTTCATGGCAATGGCCAAAATGCTTAATGCCAAGCCATGCAAATTGGTCAGCACAGCATGATAGATATGCATAAAATGAATCTTAGGTTTTTGGTTTTCCGTTCTTTATGATTTCCCGGCTATGTAATGATAGGCGATCATCTCCTTGGACGGGTACTAGCTAAACCAATCACCGTCTAGCGCGGGATGTTCTAACACTTGAAGCAAGTGAGTAACTAAAAATAATACAAATACGAATATTGAATATTGAGTTGTGTAGTTTTTTGTAACAAACGTACGGGGGGACTATTAATCACCCCATTCCGCCATCAGGTCTGGCTCTCTATCGTCATAAAGTCGTGGATCCAAAAACATGCGTTCCCACCAATGGAAATACAATTTTTTCCCCTTTTATATCTGCGACATGGTGATGGGGTCCAACTCTCCAAATGCCTTGGGAATAGACCGTCCCCAGGTCAAGTCAGTCATCCCATCCCAGTTGAAGCTCTCCAGCCAATCGAACGGCATCTCCACGATACCCTCCATGCTCTCGGCAGGCTCTTCAGAGGATGCCGGAGATCCATCATGTTCATTAATGCTAATTCCCTCGCGCTCGGCCACTTCCTTGAGCAGCTCCCAGCTCTCCAAGCAGGCAGACTCTCCCGTCTTGACAATTAGTTCCTCGATCTGATCTTGTGACAGTCCCTTTTCGATTCCTTCTGCCAACGCCAAGCACGCAGCGACAAAACAGTAACACTTAATGTTTGTCTCACCAGACCGGATACGCCTTTTTGACCATGCAATGGCGGCGTCGATGACTAGGCGCAGGTCATTGCTTCCAATGGAAGGCAGGCCACCCAGAGAATCACGTTCTTCTTCTTTTTTCTTAATGTACTCCATGCCAACGGAAAAAAGCGTCTGTGTAGGCACCACTCGGAAGAGACCAGCACCATTGGTGACTAAGCGGTCAAACAGCGCGTTAGGGTCTGCAGAACCTGGAGCGGCGCTGGGGAATCGAGGATGAGACAGGTTGCAAATCTGGGCTATCTTGAGAGACGAGTCAAGAGATACTTTGCGCGAATAATACACAGTGGGATCATCAGCTGCCCGACTGAGCATGGGCTGGTGGAGTGACATGAAGCAGCGGTAAGTAAACAGCTGGACTATTCCGCAATGGAATTGGGTGATTATGGTTCGACGGTTTCCCTTTTGGGCATACGTCAAAGCCGCTAGGGTTTCTGTCAGTGTGCGACAAGCCTTGGTCAACTCAGAATTGAGACGGAGAGTCTCAGGATACGATTCTTTAGACCGGAATTCGTTAACGTGCTTGATGATTGTAACTCGAAGAGGCTGGGATTTAAGGAGTGCCAGCTGAACAGACATGTCAGTCAGTTCTTCAGGGTTGCTCTCCAGGGCGGCAGTAGCCTCGGACTCATCAGTGAGCTGGTCATCGTTGAGATTGGCTGGGGGGCGAGTGTCGTAGTGTTTCGCGGTGAGTAGTGGGGGGCCACCTGCGTCATATGAGGACTGCAGATTGAGTTCGAGGATGGTGGCCCACAGCCTCCGACGCATTTCTGAGCGGTAGACAGACATGTCGGCCAAGTGCTTTGGGTCCCGATGCAGACCCATGTACATGGCCTGGCGGACGAGTCCACCCGTCGTTACCCATGTTAAATCCTGTCCAACGGCGCAGGTCGCTTTCGCAATGGTAAGCATGCACATGATCTGAATACCCGCAATGGTCATCCTGCTCTTCTCTGGGGGAAGCAACAGCCAGAGTTGAGCTTCGTGCACCCAATGCGCAGCTGACGACCGCAACGTGAAAAGATCATCGTGAACTGTAGCACCCAGAGCCATGCAAAGCTGCATCTGTATGACAAATGCCATGTTGGCAGCACCAGGATTCTGCCAATACCTGTCATACTCGGCACGAAAAGTTGGGATATGCAGGATGCGAATAGCGCCCTCCATGGTACGGAGGTATGCATCAACCAGCTGATCTGCAAGCGCCTTTGAGGGAACTGTCTGACCAAGTGTTGTGGAGGACAAGGGTTTGATGCGATGTTCCTTGATAGTGCGAGCCAGGGTTTTGCAGCTGCGGAAGACGCGATGGGGACCAAAAGTGGTAGCCTCAACATTCTTCAGCGTGTGTATAATAGATGGGAACTAAGACAAGTCAGTACAAACTTGGCAGTACATTGGTGTACCTTAGAAATACGAACTTGCATCGCGCCATTCATCCAATGGCTCTGGCCGAAAAAGCGAGTCTTTGAAATGGTTCCTTTCATAGGCGCATCGCCTTCTTCTTCATCATGACATTGCTTCAGTACATCCCTTGGCTTTGCATCAAGATGGAAGTTTTCTGCGAGCTTCTGTTCAAGTTCCTTCACCCTCGCAGCAAGGGCATCAACAGTTGAGCGCTCTGAGTGCGAGCCCTTTGTAGAGCTGGGGACGCTGGGGACCTTTTGGGACACCACATCGGCGGGTACATCTTGTGGAATAGGGCCAAAGACCGGTGCCGATCTGGCGGGGACAATGCCCGGCTGTGACAAAACACCATCCTGGCCGTGAGCAGCAGCGGACTTCTTGAGGCGGGATGCGGGGATATGCGTTGGGGCGTATGTACAGGGGGAGATCTTGGACTTGATGCAGTTCACACATGGCAAGCCGCGGTCACAACGGATCTTGCGCCGGCGACACTGCTCACATGACAGGGCCGGGCGGCGGCGCTTCTTCTCGATCTTGGATGCGGCCTGGTGGCTGAGAGATGAGCCGGGGGCTGCATCGGCAGGTTCCAGGCTGGTATTCAAGATGTCGGATGAATCTGGGTCGGCTTCCGTCTCATTGACAACCGGGTCTGAATCTTGGTTCCCCATCAGCTCCGTGTCATTCAGTAGCCAGCCGGAGTGGCCAAGAGCCAAGGGTGGGTCTCGAGACATGACTTGTTCGCTTGACGAGCAGGACCTGGAATGCGGCAGTGGTAGCGACACCAGGACGTGGGATGTGACGAGATAAATTCAGCGACGGGAAATTGAAAATGAGGCCAAAAACCTGCTGCCTGCTGTGCTTTTGATTCCTTAACGCCGCTGTCATATGCAAAAGAGCGTTTGACGGCCGAGATGATGATGCTTCGGTCCTACGCTCGGACCGGCAAATTCAAAACCCCGATGTGTTTGCGACCTCTGATTGGCTGGGCTTTCCAATTCACCGACATCTCGCTATTAGTGCTTCCCCACATGGCTGAGATGAGATGGTGTAAGTCGGTTTCTCGGCGCAAGAAAATGTCCACTTGAGAAAATAGCAACATGAGTAATGGGGAAAGGAGCTTCTCATTCCTTGTCTCCTTTTCTCATTTTCTAACCTTCCATTATTTATGTGTTTTCGAAACTCAGCTCTGCCCTCCACTCAGGCGCCTGTGTTCTCCCATTCCCAACATGTCAGACTCCAACCGCAACCAGGTCAGCAGACTTGATGACAGATATCGATCAGCAAAGAATTGATTTGACCTCCTTTTGCTGGGTTCAAGATGAATCACGAATCAGTTCGTGATGCTACGACGGATTATGGTGGGAGACTATGCCAACGCCAACTGAAGAGTTGAAAAAGCCTATTCCACCTCTAAAGAATCCAGTTCAGTGCATCAAATATCGCCAATCTTTTCCCAGTGAAAGGAAGTACCAACCCCTCAGTGCACATGCTACGGCTCAAATTGGGACAATGATAACGACCGATGAAAATAGCCTAAGATGGGGACCTTCCACATCTGCCTCATTGCTCACACAACACAGACCATGTTTCACACATATGGATACATATCCCCCGATGGCTTGTCTAGGTTGTGTATCAACAGATCCGGGGTCTATTTGGTCTCTCCACATTATAAGCTTTGATATGTTACTTGTCCTAGCGCTATATATATCCACTCCCATCCTCCAAGTTGCCATGCACACTTCTTTGTGGGCTCGCCATCCTAAGCACACACAGAAATATTTTTCATACCTGTAAGCATTTAGTGGTAACAAGAATGGAGGCATCTCTATAACGCTGCCAGTTTGTATTAGAAGGAACGTGAAAACTTGCCCGACGACAAGCTGTCATTGGTAGTTTTATGATATGTTTGGCGTTTGTGTATTATACACAGGATATTGGTGGACAAGGTTGTACTTTCCGAACTTTCAACTGAGTTGATGCAGTCATCACTATTATTCTCTTTTCCTGGCCAAACCCAGTCACAGACTGCAGCAGTTAATACATACGAGTACTACAACAAAATCGCTTACTTCGTAGGAGGCATACCTTGAATAATACGAAAGAACCCCTTAAAAAAATAAAAGCACGAATCGACTTTTTTTTCTACCTCTACAGTCCTGTATTCGGAAATGTCCAGAAACACACTTCGGCCGCAACAGGGCTACACGAGACAAAAGACAAATAATATTCAGAACATTTATCAGATCACACAGCATTGCATTTATTATGGAGTTCCTTTGATCGTTTCCAAAACACTATTATTTACATAGTCTAATCATGTATGATTCACAATCCGAGTACAAACATCTACTCGGGGTTTTCTCAACATCGAGTCCCTTCTCTTAGTTCCCATTCAACTTGCGATATTTTAGTTCGCTTAATCTGCGATCCCAATAGTATTGAGTGAATGGGGGCGAGTTGATGAACTTCTTAGTAAACTCTAGTCAGAGCATCACTGCATTTAGGCGAGGGCAACGGTCCGGAAGAAGCAAAATAGGGGATCAGGAAGCTTTCAGGAAGACCGAAATTAAATTTACAACAATTAAAGACGCGGTTTTCTTTCTAAGCTAATTCAAATTACCTGTCTCCAGAGGGTGTCATCGTATTTCTCTTAGCTTCTTGTCTGTGAAACGTCCTTCGCATATTGAGTAATTGGCATGAGCTAGCGATGGAGCTATCTACTTTTGTCGGTATACAAACACTCAGTTTACACGAACACCTCAGAATTATGACTATCCTTCTTTTTTTTTTTTTTTGGGTAATATGTCATTCCTTGTAGCCGGTCTATGTTCCGCAAGTACAAGCCGAAAGATTGAAATCACTGACGGTTTTGTTACGGACTTGAGCAAAAGGCATTCCCTTTACATAGGAAAAGAAATAACATGATACAGGCTTATGAGCTTTGTAGTTCATAACAAATTTAGATAAACTCATCATCTTAACATGTCATGATAAATAAGACTCGTTGTACTAACTTATTAATGCTCTGATGAGAAAGGTGGCCTCAAATTTTTAGCCCGGAATTGTACTAATTCGGCTGCGAAATACTATAGGACTACAACCATTATTTAAAGTATCATAACTCATGGAATCCACATAATATATGCTTGTACCAACAAGATTTTAATGGCCAACCCTATTGTATAACTCTAATTGTATGCCACCTCTGTGGCCTGGTTCCTTGTTGAGCCTGCAGCTTGTTTTTTTTTAAAAAAAAAAGTTAGATTTAAATATGTTTGTACACTCTCTCCTTTGCAATTTCTCAACATGTCCTCCTGATAGTCCGGATTGTTAGTCTGATTATGCGCTACCCTATACTATGACATTTCGCAGTGTGATAATTCCTCAGCCTCGATTCATTTTTTCTTCTGGACTTGAGACTTGGTTCATGTTTTATTTGACCTTTGGCTCTGGAAATCCCATAGATACGTACTGGCCATGAACGGGAAGTTCGCATTTCATGACTATATTTGGGTAGAATATGACATTGACAACGCATGGTCTTATCTTATGTGATATGACAGATGAATGACAAAAGATGAATATAACACAAATGCTAGTTTTCTTTGTCCGAGATGTACCATGCCATCACTCAGCGATCAATCCCAGAACCAAATGCTTGCGTCTGGCCCTGAACCCAATAGAACCAAATCATTTCGGACATCTCCATTAGTAAGCGGCTGTAGCCGCTTTATAGTGTCTTGAATCCACAGGATTAAGTGACTCAGTTCAAGTGACTTGATTGGCGACGATGTCTCTTTTAATTGACGACTCTTTATAAAGGTATGGTATAGTACATGGAAGATAGTTGGCCAACGACTCCTCCCGCGTCATACATATCCAGTTCCTCGTTTCATATACGTTCGTTTCCGTAAATGTGATCAAGGCCGAGTGCGGAGGGCTCTCAGAGTTAGTAATAGGTTCGAACCGGGTCGTGACGGGAACATGAATCCCCAAAACACCGCCGCGCATTGTGGATGAGAGAATACAGTAGTACAGTACCAATTCAACCTTTCCTAATGACCATTAAGACCCTATCTATTTACGCAAAACGAATACGACAGCCCAAAGGAAAAGCATTTCGATATCGTATGAATATTATTCTTAGGACTTTTGCCCTCCAATCCCCGCAGTGGGCAGAAATTGAAGGGCGTGACGGTGGCCGTCAATTGTAAACAGCTTACAGGAGGAGCTCAAGGGGGTTCTCAATGACCTTCTTGAGCTCACGGATCCACTCGCCACCAACGGCGCCGTCAACGACCTTGTGGTCGAAGCTGGCAGTAACAGTCATCTGGTCGTCAAACTCAACACCGGCCTCGTTGTCAGCAGGGACAGCGACCTTGCGGGTAGTGCCAACGGCGAGGATGGCGGCTTGGGGAGGGTTGATGACGGCGGTGAAGTGGTCAACAGCGTTGTTCATGCCCATGTTGGAGATGGAGATGGTGCCGCCCTGGTACTCCTCGGGCTTGAGCTTGTTGTCACGAGCCTTCTTGGCGAGCTCCTTGACCTTGTTGGAAATGGACTCGAGGCCACGGCCCTCAACACCGGTGACAATGGGGGTGATAAGACCAGTGGGAGTGGCAACGGCGACGGAGACATCCACAGAGTTGAACTGGCGGATGGTGTTCTCGCGCCAGCTGGAGTTGACCTGGGGAACCTTGCGGCTGGCCACGGAGATGGCCTTAATCAGGAAGTCGTTGACGGAAAGCTTGTACTTGCCATCGGCAGAGCTGTTCAGGGCCTGGCGGAGCTTGAGCAGCTTGCTGACCGAGATGGTGCTGGTGACGAAGAAGTGGGGGTTGGTCTGGGTGGACTCGAGCAGGCGGTTGGCAATGACCTTGCGCATGCCAGAGATGGGGATGTCCTCGAAGGCGGCGCCAGTGGCAGCAGCAGAGGGGGAGCTGATGGCCTTCTTCACATCCTCCTCAGTAATCTTTCCACCGCTGCCGGTGCCCTTAAGACCCTCAATGCTGACGCTGTTCTCACGGGCAAGGCGCTTGGCGGCGGGGGAAATGTTGGGCTCACGGTCAAGAGCGGTCTCGAGGCGGCCCTCGGAAGAGGTGTACTGCTCGGGCTCAGGGGCGGAAGTGGGAGCGGAGGGAGCAGCGGACTTCTCCTCAGCCTTGGGGGCGGCAGCGGCGGTATCACCGCCGGCGTCGGCGATGGTGTACTTCTCGAAGGCGGAAATGTCGGCACCCTCCTCGACGAGGACAGCAATGGGCTGTTGAGGTTATCGGTTAGTAGGAATGGACAGGGAACGCAAACCGGTGCTTAAGAAAAGCGCATGATTGCTATCAAAGGCGGAATTGGACCACTTACAGTGCCAACGGGAATATCCTTCTCACCCGACTCCTTGAGGAGCTTGGCAATGACACCTTCCTCCTGGAACTCGAAGTCCATCTGGGCCTTGTCGGTCTCAATCTCTACCAGGACGTCACCGGCAGCGATAGTGTCACCGGGCTTCTTCTGCCAAGTGCCGATGTTACCAGCGGTCATGGTGGGTGACAGGGCGGGCATCTTGACGACCTGGTGGCTAGGGAAAGAAGCATAGGTTCGCACCACATGCGCAGCGAAGGCGGTTCGCAGAGCATTGTGGGTAGGGGCGAGAGCGCGCCTTCGGAGAGCGGCGCTGAGCATCTTGAGAATCGGGGTGGAGGAATAAATGTCTCTATATCGGGGAGGACAGGTCGTCAGCGATTTGAGGGATAACGGTGGCGTGAGGCCAAGTCGGCGGAAAAAGCAGGCTTACTCACCAAAAAAGAGGCAATTGAGGTCGATTGGGCAGGAGACGGATTCCGCCGGGCTCGTCAGGGGGGAGGGAGGAAAAGAGGAGGAGAAGGCGAGGAAATGCTCTTGCAAAGGAGAGAGACGGAAGAGGTTCGGGGATGAAATTCTTGGGGTTGGACGTGGAGTTTTTCGCGTTGCGTTGAGCTCCGGCGGCTTCTGGTCTTGCTGGGAAGCTTTGGGGGTGCTAACCCGTTTTAGGATTGGCGTGGGGCAACTGGCACCCACAACCCCTGCGAACAGCAGCCACTACGGTGTGCCCAGGGGAATGTTTTAGAGGGCGGCGGGCACTTCTTACAGCGCCTCCGGGGACTGTTTCGGTGTGTTTAGGGGCCGTTGCCCACTGTAGGGCCGCTGTGGTCAACCGGCGGCGCTTGATGGGACGGGGCCCGCTAGGTACATGGGCCATGGAGGGGACCAGAAAAAAAGTCGCTCGGGGGATCATTTGAGCGATATGAGCCGAACCCCCGGCACAGAACATTTAAACATGTGTCTGTTGACGTCGACGTTGGAGCCATGATTGTTGAGTGCATCCAAGACAGACCTGTCCGTCTCCAAGATCTTTGTGCCTGCAGCAACAATGATGCATCCTCAATGCATGACAGCCCTTATCACCCCTTTTTGCCTTTTGACCCCATCGCAATTTGTGTTTGTCCTGGCGACTTGTCGTTCGATACGGAAGATAAAAGTACCTCATGTCGTGGCTTGACTTTGCACCACCCCACCAACTTTTTCATGGCATGGTCAATGGTTTGAGGGACACGGCCATTGATCGGGCCGTCTGTGGATAATCATATCTTCCTTCCTCCGATGGTTTGGCTTTTTGGCCTTATGTAATCCGCCAGCTCAACATGGACTATCCCAGACGGGGCGTAGCTCTTAGTCAGCACCGTTCAAATCGTAACGCACACCCCACCACACAGTCTTTAACGGAATCACCATCAGACCACCGTTATCCTGCCGTTTGAAATGGTATTCAACCGTTGTTTCTCCTGGCGGATGGTGGATGCGAGCACTCTCGCATGGCGATTAGCGTTGGACCCGTCGGGGAGGACTATTGTACCTTGTCAAAAAAGTAAGCCAAGAACCCGACGTCAAGCGTGGCAGGGGCAGCCGGGGGTCCCGCTCCCAAGCCAGACAGACCAAAGCTCATTTTTGGGAACGCTGTCCACTTCTACCATCTCGGACGCTGACAGGAACCCGTGTGAACAAGGCACCAGCATTTCTCCATACTCTCTCGTTAATCCTGCCTGTTCCCTTAGGAGAGAGGCCAGATTCCTGCTCGCCGGCCATTCCCTTAGCGTTGTCCTCCTACAACACTGCGCCGATCCCCTTTCACGAGCTGAGCTCCATCCGATCCGCCGCGCCGACGCCATCGCCGTCCCCCTAATTTATTACGTGCAAACTCTCGACTTCAGCCTTTGATCAACCAACTCCTGTTTTCGCCGAATGGCCGCTGGTCTACGCTGCGCTCCCCCATGAGCTCCCTCAAGTTCGTCGTGTCCTCTCTTGAGGCCATTGCCTCCTCCAAGGACGCACAGCGCAACAAGCAGCTTGCCGACTCAGCCACAAAGGCCCTCGAGGCGATCAAGGAGCAGGACCAACTCCCAGACCCCGAACTCGTCTTCGCGCCCTTGCAGCTTGCCTCCAGATCCACCAATGTTCAACTGACCACCACCGCTCTCGACTGCATTGGAAAGCTCATCTCCTATTCCTACTTCTCCGTCCCTAGCGCCCCGACGTCTCCCCAAGATGGTGCCGAACCCGCCGAACCCGCTCCTCCCCTGATCGAAAGGGCCATCGACACTATTTGCAACTGCTTCCAGGGGGAAACAACAGCTGTCGAGATTCAGCTGCAGATTGTAAAGTCTCTGCTTGCCGCCGTCCTCAATGACAAGATTGTTGTTCATGGCGCTGGTCTCTTAAAGGCTGTGCGCCAGGTCTATAATGTCTTCCTGTTGTCGCGGAGCACGGCAAACCAACAGGTCGCACAAGGGACATTGACTCAGATGGTCGGAACTGTTTTCGAGCGTGTAAAGACGAGATTACACATGAAAGAGGCTCGCATTAGTCTTGATCATCTGAAGAACGGTTCCAGCAACGTCACCTTTGAGCGGCTTGAAGTGAGCAACGGCGCACATGGCAGTGTTGACCGCGATGAGTCCCCGGCACCCCCATCCGAGACTGCCGCAACAGATGCCTCCGAAAGCGCTGTCAAACTCACCCTCAAGGACCTCGAGCACCGAAAGAGTTTCGACGACTCCACCCTCGGCGACGGGCCTACAATGGTGACCCAGCTGAAGCCTGCAAGGAAGGACACTGATTCGGCTTCGACACACGAGCATTCTAGCCCCGATTCCTCCGATGACGATGATGCGCTGGACGCCGAGGATGAGGTTTACATTCGGGATGCCTACCTTGTTTTCCGTTCCTTCTGCAACCTTTCCACCAAGGTTCTTCCTCCCGACCAACTCTACGATGTTCGAGGCCAAGCGATGCGCTCCAAGCTTATTTCTCTCCATCTCATCCACACCCTTCTAAACAACAACATTGCCGTTTTCACTTCACCTCTGTGTACTATTAAGAATTCAAAAAGCAACGAGCCCACGAGCTTTCTTCAGGCCATCAAATTTTACCTTTGTCTTAGCATCACTCGCAATGGCGCTAGTTCAGTCGACAGAATCTTTAATATTTGCTCCGAGATTTTTTGGCTGATGATCAAATATATGCGAGCCTCATTCAAGGTGGGTTTCTAATGAATCTTTCCCAAGGACAAGATACACTAACAGCCTTGCAGAAAGAAATAGAAGTCTTTCTTAATGAAATCTACCTAGCCCTTCTTGCGCGAAGAACGGCACCAATTTCTCAAAAGGTCCAATTCGTGACAATTCTCAATCGACTCTGTGCCGACCCCCGCGCGCTTGTCGAGATATACTTGAACTACGATTGCGACCAGACCGTCGACAACATCTACCAAACGATTATAGAAGATCTCTCTAAATTTTCGACCGCGCCTGTCACCATCACTACCATTCATGAGCAAGTCTATGAGGAGATGAGGTTGAAGTCTGCTCCAGCCAGCGAATGGCAGCTGAAGCCGGCCCTGCCCCCTCCATTGAACGTCGCCCATATTGCCCCGAACCAAGAGCCAGAGCCGGATTATCCGAGGGAATATGCGATCAAGCGACTTTCTCTTGAGGCTTTGGTGGAAACTCTGCGATCTCTGGTGAACTGGTCGGCTCCAATTCGAGGCGATACTGATACTGCGAGGGGAGACAACCTCGATCCCAAGGCATCCCTCGATCTTCGACCTTCCATTGATCCCACAATAAGCGACAGCGCCTCCCGAGTTGAGACGCCTCTGCCCCCTGCCACCCCAGTTGTTGATGACGACCCGGACCAATTGGAAAAGGAGAAGGCTAAGAAGACTGCTCTGATGAATGCCATTAGTCAGTTTAACTTCAAACCTAAGAAGGGTATCAAGTTGCTCTTGCGGGATGGGTTCATTCCCAGCGAGAGTCCCAAGGACATAGCAGAGTTTCTTTTGAAGGAAGACAAATTAGACAAGGCGCAAATAGGAGAGTACCTTGGTGAAGGAGACCAGAAGAATATTGACATTATGCATGCCTTTGTGGATACGATGGAGTTCACAAAGAAGCGATTTGTCGATGCTCTGCGCCAGTTTTTGCAGTCGTTCCGATTGCCTGGTGAGGCCCAGAAGATTGATCGTTTCATGCTGAAATTTGCGGAAAGATATGTTATGGGCAACCCCAATGCGTTCGCCAACGCTGATACTGCCTATGTCCTGGCATACTCGGTCATTCTTCTCAATACTGATCTCCACAGTATCAAGGTTGCTAAGCGTATGAGCAAGGAGGAATTCATCAAGAATAACAGAGGCATCAACGATAACGCTGACTTGCCAGATGAATACCTGCTCACAATCTACGACGAGATTGCTGCAAACGAAATTGTTCTCAAGAGTGAACGCGACGCAGCGGCAGCAGCTGGAACCCCCGCTCAGCCGACTGGCATTGCCGCAGGCCTTGGACAAGCTCTGTCAAATGTCGGCCGTGATCTGCAGAGGGAGGCTTACGTTCAACAATCTGAGGAGATTGCCTTGCGATCGGAACAGCTCTTCAAGAACCTTTTTAAGAGCCAGCGCCGCAACGCTGCCAAAACAGGTGCTAAATATATTCCTGCAACCTCGTTCAAGCACGTCGGACCAATGTTTGATGTTACTTGGATGTCCTTATTTTCTACGCTCTCCAGCCAGATCCAAAAGTCCCACAATATTGAGGTCAACAAGCTATGCCTTGAGGGCATGAAGCTCGCGACTAGGATTGCCTGTCTGTTCGATCTCTCAACTCCACGAGAGGCTTTCATGTCCGCCCTGAAGAACACAACCAATCTCAACAACCCCCAAGAGATTCTGGCCAAGAACATCGAGGCGCTGAAGGTCATTCTGGAGCTGGGACAGACAGAAGGCAATATTCTGCGAGAGTCGTGGAAGGACATTCTCATGTGCATCAGCCAGCTGGACCGACTCCAGCTTATCACTGGCGGAGTGGACGAAAGCGTCATCCCCGATGTCTCCAAAGCTCGCTTTATCCCCCCTCAGAGAACCGAAACCACGGATTCTCGATCATCCACCCAGTCTCGACGACCGAGACAGCGATCGGGTACTGGCCCCCGAGGATTTTCAACAGAAATTGCCCTGGAGAGTCGATCCGATGAGGTTATCCGAAGCGTTGATCGTATTTTCACCAACACTGCCACCCTCACCGGCGAAGCGATGGTTCACTTTGCCAAAGCATTGACGGAGGTTAGTTGGGATGAAATCAAGGTCTCTGGATCTAACGATTCGCCTCGCACCTACAGTTTGCAAAAGATCGTCGAGATCAGTTACTACAATATGGACCGTGTAAGATTTGAGTGGACTCATGTCTGGGATGTCTTTGGTGAGCACTTCAATCGGGTTGGATGCCACAACAATATGAATATCGTGTTTTTTGCCCTCGATTCGCTCCGTCAACTGTCAATGCGTTTCTTGGAAATTGAGGAGTTGGCAGGTTTCAAGTTTCAGAAAGATTTCTTAAAGCCATTTGAACATGTGTTGGCAAACTCGAACAATGTTACCGTCAAGGACTTGGTTCTGCGATGTTTGATTCAGATGATCCAGGCTCGCGGTGACAACATCCGCTCTGGTTGGAGAACCATGTTTGGTGTGTTCACAGTAGCGGCACGGGAGTCATATGAGAGCATCGTCAATCTGGCCTATGAAAATGTCAACCAGGTATACAAAACCAAATTTGGCGTTGTCATCTCCCAGGGCGCATTCACGGATCTTATTGTATGCTTGACGGAATTTTCTAAGAACCTTAGATTTCAGAAGAAGAGTCTTGCAGCTCTGGAACTCTTGAAATCCACCATTCCCATGATGCTCAAGACACCCGAATGTCCCCTCTCACACAAGAACGGCACTCAGGAAGTCGAAGGAAACTCGGCCAATACCTTGAAGCGATCACAGTCAAATACTTCTGCTGAAGAAGGCTATTGGTTCCCGGTCCTCTTTGCATTCCATGATGTTCTAATGACGGGCGAAGATTTGGAGGTGCGCTCGAACGCACTGGAGTACTTCTTCGAGGCTCTTCTGAAGTACGGTGGAGATTTCCCATCAGAATTCTGGGATATTCTGTGGCGCCAGCAACTGTATCCTATTTTCATGGTGTTGAGGTCTCGCCCCGAAATGAGCACGGCTCTCAGCCACGAAGAGCTTTCTGTCTGGCTCTCAACCACCATGATCCAGGCGTTGCGCAACATGATCACTCTGTTCACGCATTATTTCGATGCCCTCGAGTACATGCTGGACAGATTCCTGGAACTTCTCGCTCTTTGCATTTGCCAAGAGAATGATACCATTTCCCGTATTGGTAGCAACTGCCTTCAGCAGCTGATTCTGAAGAATGTCACAAAGTTCAAGCCGCAACACTGGACAAAGCTGGTTGGCGCCTTCTGCGAATTGTTTGAGAGAACTACTGCATATCAATTGTTTACAGCCACTACAATCAATTCGACAGCCTCGTTGGAACCACCGCCTAATGGTCTGGACTTTTCGGGCTCCATCAGCCCAACCAGAGGTGAAAGCCCTGTGGATGAGAAGTCTCTGAAGATCAACGGAGTTGAGGAGACTACGATTGCTTCGGAAGGGGACTCTACAATCCCACCTTTGTCTCCTCGACACGTTGACGATGACGCACGCTCAATGGCCAGTGCTCCCCCGCCGCTTGAGGAGTTCAAGCCGTCATCAAATCTGCAGCAGCAGCCTGTCGTGGTTACTGCAGCCCGTCGCCGCTTCTTCAACCGAATCATCTCTCGTTGCGTCTTGCAACTTTTGATGATTGAGACGGTTAACGAGTTGTTCAGCAACGACACCGTTTACGCCCACATTCCTTCAACAGAGCTTTTGCGACTGATGGCTCTTTTGAAGCGATCGTTCCAATTTGCGCGCAGGTTTAATGAGGACAAGGAACTCCGCATGAGGCTGTGGCGAGAGGGTTTCATGAAGCAGCCCCCCAACCTACTCAAGCAAGAGAGTGGTTCGGCCGCGACTTACATCTCAATTCTTTTCCGAATGTTTGCTGATAATGCTCCCGAGCGACTGGAGAGCCGACCCGATGTGGAAGCAGCTCTCTTGCCCCTTTGCAAGGACATTATTTATGGCTACTCTGCTCTCGAGGAGGAAAGTCAGCACCGAAACATCATGGCCTGGCGACCCGTTGTCGTTGATGTTCTAGAGGGCTTCGCTACTTTCCCCGAGGATGCGTTCAAGTCACACATTCCTGAGTTTTATCCTTTGGCGGTTGAGCTTCTCAGCAAGGACCTCACTTTGGATCTGCGCAACGCCCTCCTCGTGGTGCTCCGACGTGTTGGTGAGGTTGGTCTAGGCATTGAGGGCATGACGCGCATTGCCGACCGTCGGCGCGAAAGCGCCGTGAGCTACATGGCCGACGAGCCCATGACGGAGCGCGAAGCACATGCAAGGAGGATGCTTTAAGAGCTAAGGCTAGCTATGTCCTTGCAGCAGAATTGTTGATGACGGCGAGTGGGCGTTGGTTCGGCATAGAGTGTTGGGTTTTCTGTTCAAAGTCTAGAATTATTTTAGGCCTTCGTACGGCATCAAGCCGGCCTGGCAGTGTAGTATGTGTTTATCAAAAAACTAATCCCTGGCGGGAGAATATATACAGTGTTTTTCTTTTTTGCTGACTAGAATACTATGTGTTTCCAAATTGTCACGATGTCAATATGAGTGAAGTAAAGTTTTAAATCTTGTCATTGAAAAGTTCTAGCTCTTTTGGTTTTGGGGTATCTATGTTATACGATGACGAGCAAAGGAGAGGGGCGCATTGGAGAATCAAGGTAAGAGCTGAGCGATGTATCGTCTAAGGGGTTCTGCCTCTTCCTCGATGGTCCGATCCGGGAGACTTCTGAGGGCCTCGGTGAGCCGTTCATCATCCTGAGTAGCTAACCTGATCAGGAGGCGCACGAAGGCCTCCGTGGCTCCAGTCTGCGGCACGACGCGCATGATGCTGACAAAGGTTTCGAAAAAATCAATGAGAGTCAAATGCATGAGCAGGTCCGACTTGTCGACCATGGTCAAGGCGGCCCACTGCAGCATGCCGGGATCAATCTCTGCCGAGAGTAGCTCCGGGACAGGAAGAAGGTCAGTGAAGGGTGTCTGGGACACGGCGGGGGGGTTGATGGCGAAGATGCGGGGGAGGATTCGAAGTACTCTGCCCTGGGCCAGGGTGGTCTGTCGCTCCGTGGATCCGGACGTGGAGAGAGATGCGATGAGGTTAATGAAATAGCCGTCGAGGAACATCATGCACCAGAGACGGCCGGTGCCGGGGGTCCTGCGTCTGACCATGGCCTTTGGCGGCTCGGATCTGCTGAAGGGTACACCTCCATTATTGATCTGGCAGTCTGTCTCGAGTAGATCGCCCAAAACCTTGCCCGCACGCTCGCCAACGCCAACATCTGGGCTGTCAAGCCATCTGCGCAGCAACTCCGAGAAGACTTCGGGCAACGTGCTTAGGAGGGCCGTCTCGGCGGGCGTCCTGGCAGCCTTTTCAATAATGGCGAGGGCGAGAAGGATGGCGCCAGGTAGCGGAGACTGGAGGGCGGTGACGAGGGAGTTTGGGTCGGCAATGGTGAGGCATCGAGTGAAGTTCAAAGGGGACAGCAGCTTGATAGCGAGGGAGAGGAGGGGTGAAGGGTCTTGGGTTGTCTGTCGGAGGATGGCAGTGAGGGGTGGAAGCAGCGTTGGGAGGAGGGGAGGAATGTTGGATTCTGTGTGTTTGCAGTCGAGTGTTAGCACGGATGAGAAATTTTGATGGGCAATTTTGATGGGCTGTCACAAACCGGTGAGTTGAAGCTCGACATCGTCGAATAGTTTGGCGTTGAGAGCCAAGTCAGCATCGTTAATGAGCTCTGCGACGTGGGCTTGGAGCTCATCGAGACCCGAGATGGGCGCGTTGCTGGGTGCGTTCTCCATGCTGTACTCGGGGACTATTCTTGCGGACATTGGATGAACGGAAAAGCTGGCTTTATTGAACACGCTGCAAATGATGAAAGGATTTTGATGATTGTTCAGTTGTGAAGCTCTCTCGTCAATGTGAAAGCTGATGATGACAGCCGACTGCGGGGCAGTGTAGCAGCTGTCATGGCCGCGGACCAAATTCCGCTGTGTCAGGGACCGTCCATCATTTTTCCCCCGCAAAAAAATCACAGTCCCTGTCACCACCTCCAAAAAAAAAGACGAGGTGACTCTTTTTTGTTACTCACGTCAGCACCTTTTGCTTCCCGCGCAGCGCGTGCGCAAACTGTACATCCCGAGAAGCACCCGCTCCCATTTAATTGCGCCAGTCGCTTCTCCCTCGGCTCAATGTCTCGTGGTGGCGGTCGAGGAGGTGGTCGCGGTGGCAGAGGCGGCGGACGTGGTGGCCGGCCTAATGTGCCATGGGACACGGGCGATGAACCCGACGGAAACCCCTCAGAGCTGTTCCCTGTGAGTATTCTGGCTTTGGCTTATTGTTGAAATGCCAAAAGGGCCGCTTTGACTGACCCCTTCTCGTCTCCTCTTACAGCGTCGATCCGTTCCCAGACCCAAGGGTCTCAACTCGACCGAATCTGGCAGCATCCAGCATCTCCTCCTCCTCCGCCACCAGATCCATGGCTCCTCCCTCTACACGTCAAAGCGCACCTCGCTCAATGACCCTACCGCCCCGCGCAAATTTTACGGCCAGGAACAGATGAACGCCCGCTTCGGCGTCAAAAACAAGGCCTCGCTCGACCCATTTACTGCAGTACCCACCTACTCTCACAAATTTGTCCGCGAAGAGCGCGCATTGCCAGACTGGTCACGGCGGCCCGTCTGCCGCGAGCTGTTCCCCGCAGAATTGCTCGATACGATCGACGCCGCCGCCGCAAACTCCACCGTCCCGGGCACTTACAAGCGCCGCCGTCTCGAGCTCAGCCGCATCAATGCGCTCCCGAGCGCTGAGGAAGCCTTTGGGTTGGCCGGAGACGGCCTTGACGGCGACGATGCTGCCCAGGGTCGTAACCTGCTGGAGCGCCTCGACGCCCTTCGAGAGGAGGAAGGCGACGAGGGCCGTGGCGAACTGGATGACGAGGAAGGTGCGGGTGATGAAGAGGAGGACGAAGTGTACGACGATGAGGATGCAGGAGACTACGACGCTGAAAATTACTTCGACAATGGTGATGACTTTGGCGACGACTACGGAGATGATGGCGACGGCGAGGGAACATACTAGTGATTGGGACATGGACAGCGCAAACAACATGTTTGGAAGAATGAACTGAAAGCGAACAGTGTCGAAAAAATTGCATGGGCGTATATGAGAGAAACGGCCAATGGCGCATCCTTCATGGTGTCTTAACAAATCACTGTATATATATATATACATCTATGAGTGTGTCTTGCATTGCACACACAACTTGATACCCACACCCTATGTTTTGGGGTGCGAAGCGGAATAATGAAATAAAAAAAAAGTTTACCAAATGCGAATGCATTTCTAAAGAACAGTTTGGCACGACGTGAATCATTTCTTGGGTCTTCCAAAGCCTCCTTGTTATAAATGTTGAGGGTATCTATTTGCCATGAGATTCTCAAGCTCGCGTTTGAATACCTTCTTCTCTGCCCTATTTACTAATCAACTCCCGTTTCCTGAAATTTCACAAGCTGTTGCGAATGGATGAGTCTTTGTTTTGTTGTATTCGTACATGTCGTAAGGGGGGTTTGGTTCCCCTGCTGAATGGTCCCCGTCTCCTGACTATACACATTTCGACTCCATGTTCGACTTCTAGCCATAAAAATGTAACGACAAAAATTGCATGCACGCCCTTTTCCCATTGAAGTGTATCTACCCAATGCTCTCAATTACCACCCATTTCCCTCCAATGTAGCCCAATTAGGTAGCCATGCCCATGGAATAGACGCCACTGTCGAGAATGCCTGCCTGTAACCTGGACAAGCGCTCTCGAGTATCGGCAATCTGGCCGGCCTGTGCAACGATGGCGTTTCCGGTCTCCCGAAGGGCAGCCAGGACTTCGCCAAGCTGGTCCTGAACAACAATGTTGCCGGCGCTGCGGTCGCGTAGCGATCTGATCTGCTCGTAGAGGCCGTTTTCAACTCCCGGCATGTCGCGTTCAATCTCGCCCCGGTACTCATCCAGCCTCTTCTTGTACTTCTCGATGTCGTCGCAGACACGGTTGAAGTAGGTAATAAGATCCTGGGCATCGGCATGCGTGGAGGCAGCATCGCCACTAGCCGAATTGGGAGCGCGAGAGGTGCTGGCAAAGAGTCCAGTCTGGTGGTAGTGTGTAGGCAGTTTGAGGTTGTCTGCACCAGCAAACGCGAGGCGAGCGTCGGCCGCGTTCTTCTTGGTGAGATCCTGGAGCACCTTGACGGTCTGGATATCGTTGTTCAGGGCAACTTGGACTGTACGGAACTTGGACTCGACAAACTTGACATCGCGGCCTAGCTGCTCAATATCCTTTTCATGCTGGGGCATGAATTCGCTAATCTCATCCTTCATCTTCATCACCCTCATGATGCCCTTGTCGAGCAGCGCAATCTCGTCCTGAACAGGCTTGGCGAGGTCATCGAAGCGGGTACGGGGGCGAATGTTGTCAATGTTGATCTGGACGGCCGAGACCTGGTTTGTTGATTGGCCAAGAGTCGTGTTTTGCTGGGGCTGAGCCTGGTTGCTGTTGCATGTTAACATTCAGGGCCGCTGGACACGATCAAAGATTGTGAACCTACAATAGTCCGCCTGTGGCAGGCTGAGCCTGTGATTGCCCAAACAAACCGCCTCCTGTGTTGTTGGTCTGCGTGTTCGCAGCCATAGATGCGCCGAAGAGCCCGCCAGTCTGCTGTGGCTGCTGCTGAGCTTGCTGGTTCTGCGCAGGCTGTCCAAACAGACCGCCGCCGGTGGCAGCAGCTGGTTGAGCGGTGGTCGTCGAGGCTCCGAAGAGACCGCCTCCCGCAGGCTTGTTTCCAAACAAGCCACCAGCAGCTGGTTGGGCGGCGGTAGTAGTGTTGGCGGTATTGGCAGCAGTGTTGCCAAAGAGGCCACCGCCAGCTGCAGGAGTCGTCGTGTTGGTAGTCGCAGCCTGGCCAAAGAGACCACCGCCTGTCGTGCCTGTGGTCGCAGCTCCCGTTGTCGACTGGCCAAACAGTCCGCCTGCTGGCTTGGCCGCGGCGCCGCCAAACAATCCGCCTGTCGTCGCCATGGTGTTGGCGCCGCCGGTTGTGGTTGTGGTTGTAGAGGGCGTCGAGCCTGAGCCAAAGAGTCCACCCGAGGAAGTAGCCTGAGTAGATTTACCACTGGATACGATTGCGGGTCAGTATGGGTCTGAAGTCTCTGTTGGTGATGGTCGAGTGGCAGGTCGTGGGAGGCTTGGCAAGGCTTTGTTTGTTTTGGTCTTTGTCCGTCGGGAAGCGACAGGAGAGGAGAGAGCTTTGCTTACAAGGCGTTGGCTGCGCCGGTATTGATAGAGAGACCACCTACTGGGCCGCTTGCTGATCGGGTCAAGGACATGACCAGACGCCAAAAAGAGAGCGGATGCAACTTGTCACGGGGGGCCGACTTTTTGCAAGGCTGCGCGAAGCTAGAAAGACGCTGCTCCAGATTTGCGCATGGGCCAGTGACTGGGGCCAGGTGAGAGGCCGCTGTGGTAGGCGTTGAGGTACTGCGGAGAAACCCCGGCGCCGAGCACCTGCTACGCTTGCAACGCCTGCTGCACTGGAGCATGGAGCTTTGAAGCTCGACGTCCCAGATGTCAACAATCCAACTTGACATTGCCCTGTGAATTTTCCGCCAATTCCACAGCACGCGCTTCCACCTTTTTCAGAATCGCAATCATGGATATCGACGAGGATGACGATCTCTACGTGCCTGAGGAGCCCAAGGTGGAACCCGCTGAGGAAAAGAGGCAGGTATCAGACGACCTCGAGGAGGGTGAAGAGGAAGACGAGGGCGCTGCCATGGACGAAGATGATGATGACTCAGTACGCTTTACCGATATTTATATCTTGATTCCTGACCCAGCTGACACCAATACAGGACATTGACATCATCACCGAGCGAAAAGACGGCAGCAAGCCTGCACCTCCTCCGTATGTTGAACCCGTTTGCGACGCGCCCTGCAGCAACGCTAACTCATTCCGCTTGGACCAGACAAACCAAATACAGTGATATCCGCAATATTCCACAGCGATCAGCCTCGACCGATGTCACAGTGAAGTCTGCGCCAGCAAAAAAAGACGACGATGCGAGGCAATCCAGCGCCCTCAACGTTGCCGCTCCTAGTGCCGACAAGACCTCGGCAGCCGCCTCAAAATCCACCATTGATATCAACGCAAACCCCATTCATGCTGGCTCTGGAAAGCCCATTACTCAAGTGAATATTGACGAAGGTTGGTATATCTTTTTTTGTTGTTTTGTGTGCCCAATTTCTAACCAGCGTCACAGACCTTCCCGAGAATGACAAGCCATGGCGAAAACCAGGTACCGACATCAGCGACTACTTCAACTACGGCTTTGATGAGTTTACATGGGCTCTCTATGCTGCTAAACAAGAAACTGTCCGAGGCGAGTTTGGCGCCGACGTCTTTGCTTCCAACAACAAGAAGATGATGGACGACTTTAACAGCATGATGATGATGGGAGGAGGAATGGGCATGCCTGGTGGTGGCAATTCAGGTGGCTCCAGCGGCGGTATGTCTGGTATGGACGGAATGCCCCCAGAGATGCAAGCCATGATGCAGCAAATGATGGCTTCCGGCATGGACCCCAGCCAGATGGACCCCAGCCAGATGAGTGCCATGTTTGCGGGCATGCAGAATCCTGGCGGAAGCGGTGCTGGCGGTGCTGGCGGCCAGGGAGGCAACTTCGGCGGCTTTGGTGGCAACCAGGGTGGCTTCGGATATGACCAGAACATGGGAGGAGGTGGCGGTGGCCGCGGTGGCTTTGGTGGTGGAGGTCGTGGACGAAGGGGACGATGGTAAAGAGCTGTCAATGGGCGGTTATGAAAGGGTTTATCGATTTGAGGATTGGGAAAACCTGGCGTTGGGGGAATTTGCCAAACAGGCATCGCATGATAGACGGGCCTGCAATATATAACTAACTGACTTGGCTGGACAATGACATTGATATCTACGGGTTACCTATTTACAACCCATCCATCTCTCAAACGAGCTTAACCTCTACAATCTTTGCCGGTTCAGTCTTGCCATCCAGCGGTGCGATGAGGGCACCAGCCGTGGCGACATACAGTACCTCTTCGCCTTCTCCAAACACACATGATGTTGGCCCTGCGACAGCGAAATCGTTTGCGGCCCCAGCCACCGGTACCACGTCCCCGCCACCCGGAGGGATTTTGACAATAGTGTTCATGACGTTGAGGCACACATACAGGGTGCCATCTTTGGCCACGGAAATATCATCTGGCACGATGCCTGACGCAAGAGTCTCGGCAGGGCCAGCGGCCTTGAGGTCGGACGTAACAGGCAGGCGGTGCACGGAGCTGCGAGTTGTCGTGGTGTAGTAGACGTGCGCCTGGCCAGCGGGGGATCGATGGACCTTGAGGCCGTTGATGGCAACCGGGTAAGGAGCATCTGGAGGAAGCGCCATGGTTTCGTCCTCGAGAGCGACCGAGTAGGCTCCCGACGACACGTTGAGCTTGTAAATCTTGCCGAGCAGGCAATCCGTCACGAGGGCCGTTTCAACATCCCACCCGGCCATGCCGTTGATCATTCCAATCTCGGGCACATCGGCCACTTTGGACACCCGGGGCACATCGCCCGTCAGGTCGGCGAGCCAGACACTCCAGGAACCGGGCTTGGAGCCGGTTCCGCCCAGCATGTCGTACGCGCCGGCGCCGACGGCGAATACGTCTGGTCGGACCTCGCAGATGCCCGTCAGTGCCCGCGAAGGGTCATTTGCCTCAATTGGAAGGGCAAATAGGCACGAGCCAGATGAAGTAACTGGATCGATAGCCCAGACCTCTGGGACATCCAGACGGGTCGCCAAAACAATGCCGTTGGGGCGGATGGCAATGTTTTCGAACCAGGTTGGCTGCCCCGGGAGCTGAAAGAGAGTTTTGGCTTCTGCCATTGTAGTTGTAATGTGATGAGTGCAACAAGAAATAGTGTCTTCTTTGTTTCAAGTCAAATGCCCGGTTAAAGCAAGACGTCGAGGACAACAGCCAAGGTGGATGGCCCGTCTTATATCCTCCGGGGTCACCCTTTCGATTGCTGACACGATTGCGGGGCCTCGAACTAGGTCAGATGATGACTGCATCGACTATGGATTTGATGAGAATCCTTCGAAAATTTAACAGGACTGTTATCTGAAGTCGGCATGGATCCGGTGTGAAACCGGCGATGCGGAGGACGGGACGGCGGATTGTGGGGCATTTTCGGGTGTGGGGCTCCGATTGTGCCATCGTGGAACTCGGTAGCCGCAGTACTCGTCAAACATATGACTCATCTTGTATTTGCACCGCGATTTTTCTAAGAATATCTATTAGGTCTTAATTGGATATTCTGATGGTAGCTAGCCATTCAGCCCATGCTGGCTTGCCTGGAGGGCCACGGGGCATCTTGCTTTGATTGTCAAATCTGCACTACGGCTCAGCTTCTGTTCGTTTGCAAAGATGATTGAGGACACCAGTGCATTTTAATAGCTAAAATTTAAAACTTTACCGAAATAATCCTAATTAAGTGGAAGATAATAGACAAAGATCAAGGCAGACGCCAGCACACACAGATACTCCAAGCAAACTCATCCAGTACCGTTACATTCTGATTCTCCATATCCGTCTTCACGCAGGAATTCAATTGCAATCTTGCTGAATCAATAAGCCGGTCGGTTTATGAGATCCTTCCACATAGTTCTAAAGCGATTTCCCCCATTTCCATCAGAGCTTTGGCTGCTCGCACTCGGTCGACGGTTGACACAATTGGTCATTTCGCTCCCCCCAGAGGGGTACCGAGTGGTCATGATGCGGTTCGTTAGGCCTTTTTGATCCATAGTCAATGGGCAAATCCCGTGTAACTTCTAGTAGCGTGCTTACCGGAGCGGTCATTTCTATCTGGATGGTTGAGCACGGCATCCAGCTTCGCCTTGGCTTTCTCGGCGGCAGAAGGCATGGCTGATGATGTTGGCGGATTGAAGGTGTATATTTTTTTATGTATGTATGTAAGGTCTTGGATGTAGCTGTATGTCTACCCCTCTTCTGCTGATTCTGAAAGAGAGGGGGAACTGGGGGGTTATTTAACATTTACAAACGGTCGAGTACCAGTCTCGTGATGGATGCGACCCCTCACGGCATTTGTAAGAGTGACATCAAACACTGGTGTGTGATTGGAGATTGGATTTAGGAGAACTTAATTAGATGAGGATAAATGTGACCACGCTAGACCACATTGACGGTGTTTTCATTCCTGTATACAGATTAACAATATTGGCCTTGGACGGTATTTGGGGAATCGTTCTCGTGGTGAATATCCCACCATGTCAACGGCCCTCGAAATAGCACAACATTGTTTTCCCAATCTTCTGATGGTTTCGCTCTCTACAAAATACCATTCTATATAAATTTTCATGGAGTCTTCATTTCTGCGTCACTTTTCGAACCGGGCGTCATAGTGGATTTGGATTTGCTCGATTGATATCTATCCACCCCTCCACCAAGGTTGTATCCAACGCCGTATGGTATATTAAACAACACGAGATCAAAGAAACACCATCGCCAATCATCTCTATTTAGTCCCCCCTACCTGCGCCAATTACCCAATTACACCAGCAGACGTTGTTAAATCTCTCCATTTTTCATCCGACGCAGCCAAGGTATCCGCCGCCATCTTGGCGTACTCGACGATGCCGGCTCCAGCGAGAAGGCGCAGCGGCGGATTAGACAACCGCGGCACCTGCAGGATGATATTTGCGATCCCCCCGGCGGTAGACCACGAAGGCCGAGAGCCAGGTATCATCTTCAGATACGCGCCCACGGTTTCCTGGTAGGGCTCGCTGATGTCGCCAACGCCCATGGACGAGGTGGACCAGTCCGTGTCGATGCCACCGGGCTCCACGACCGTCACGTTGATTCCAAATGGTTTCACCTCCTGGACGAGAGATGTCGAGAAGCCGCCAATCGCCCACTTGGCGCTCTGGTATGCCGAGAACCCTGGCGTGGCAACTCGGCCGCCAATCGAAGAAACCTGGATGATGTGGCCGGACTTTTGCTGTCGCATAACGGGCAAGACAGCCTTGGTTACGTAGACGACGCCGAAAAAGTCCGTATCCATCTGCGCGCGGAACGACTCCACGCTCATGTCTTCGATAGAGGCAAAGTCGGCGTATCCTGCGTTGTTGACCACCACGTCGATTCGTCCAAATGTCTTGACGGCCGTGCTTACTGCATCGAGGACTTGATCATTGTTTGAGACGTCCAGGGATACCGTCAGAACACGATCAGATGTGTACTTCTCCACGAGGTGCTTGAGCGATTCCGGCTTTCGAGCAGTGGCGACGAGGGAGTCTCCTGAAGCAAGAATGGCTTCTGCAAGAGCGAGACCAAGGCCTCGAGAGCAGCCTGTCACAAACCAAATTCTAGCCATGTTGGGGAGGCGGAATATATGAGATGAATGCTGAATTGTTCAGGGAATTGGAAGAATTAGAACGCTGGTATGGCTGGTATGGCTGGTGTAATTCCATAGTTGCATTGTAAATAAACACCTACTTATACGCATTGCTTTCTTCTTCAAAATTGCGACTCCTAGATCTCAGCTTCATTAACTCCGTAAGATATGGCTGGCAACGCTTTATCTCCATTGCCTCCCCAATTTTATCTCCGGCCATTTTGGGTCTTGTGCATGAACTCCACTGCACAGGAGCGCTAAAGCCTTGTAGCCCACCTGTCAGACGCCCTGACCCATAGCTATTGCCACTGAGGCAATTGGCAAATCGTCATGGGCATCCCGTCAAAAACGACATCTAGTGCGCTTTGAGCCTCTTCTAACTTCTCTTATAGGACTTCGTAAAGAATAAGCGAAATTGGTAGTAGATGCAAGCGGTGTTGCGAAGAGCCCCGCAGTCACGCACCATGATCCTCTTCACTCAAGAGCTTGCTGTGAGTAGAAGAAAGAAGTACCACATCTCGCTGTATTCGGCCATTAACGTAGAAAATTGGGTTTGGTCTCCAAGGCAAGTAAACCAAGTGTGACGGAAAAGGATCTTAGATAAACACTCGTTACACATTGAAAATCGCGAACAATGGCGGCAAATGGTGAGGAAAGCTCTGATTTGAAGCCTTTGGATATCTTACATATGACCTTGAGTCTCGAGTACAACCTGTCTTACGATACACCTCGTATGGAGATGATCCAAGACGAAAAAGAACAGCGCGCGTTGAAATTTCGGATCAAACGTAACATCCTCAACGCGACATAACCCACGGCACCAACCGTACTACCGGAAAAAAAGGAAGAAAAAGGTTCATACACATTTATTCAATCTCAACTCGGACAGAGAGAGGACCCATCTTGGAGTGGGGAACGATGGCATCATGGTCATAAGCAATGTTCTCGATGGTGGTTCCGTACAACCGTGCCCGAGGGATGATGCGGAACGCCAAGAGAACAGTCATAATATAGAGCTCACAGTGAGCCAAGCTAAAAGGAAGAAAAAAAAAACGAGGATTAGCACAAGGCAACGAAACAGTTACGGAATAGTATAGTTACTCACTTCTTGCCCAGACAGGCACGGCTGCCCTTGCTAAAGGAAAGCAAAACTCCCTCGAGCTTGTGGTTGGGCTGTCCGTCCACCTGCCATCTCTCAGGGACGAAATCGTCTGGGTTAGGGAAAATGTCCTTGTTCCAGTGGCTGATCATGGAAGACAGGCCGATAGGGGTGTTCTTGGGGATAACCCATTCAGTCTTGCCGTCCTCGCTCTTGTACACCAAGGTCTCGTCGCGAGCGACTCGAGCCGATCTTCCTGCAAAAGCGGGCATGATTCTAAGAGCTTCGTGGATAACACCACGGAGGTAGAGTCGGTGTTCAAGATCAACCCAGTTCATGTTATTGGTGTCCACATCCTTCAGCTCCTCAAGGAGGCGTTTGTGCACCTCGGGCTGAGCAAGGAGGTAGTAAGTGATTGTCGTGAGCACGGCCTTGCCGGATTTGTTAGCATTCAATTCATTACCATTGTAAAGATCAATGAGGAAGGGATTGGTTCTACTCACAGCAGTGGTTTCTGTACCAGCAGCCAAGAAGACGAAGCCTTCACCAGACAGGCGCGTCATGGACTTTTCCGACTCAGGGAGCGTCTTGGACTCAAGGATTTCTGTAAACATGTTTTCCAGCTCCGAGTTGCCCAGCGCGTTTTTGATCATCTTGGGAATGATGACATTCAGGTAGTTCATCATCTCGGCCAAGTCTCCTCCGGCAAATTTTGCGATAACCGGAATAACAGATTCGGGAATCATTGACAGAATCGCTCTCACGGGTGTGATGAATCTGAATTTGTACGTGGTCATGGTGGCAGACCTGGTCCAGGTCGTGAAGTTGGGCTCCCAGTCGTCCTGAGCAACGAAGCCCATAGACTCGCCAAAGACGGTCTTGGAGATGATATCTGCCGTGTAGCAATGGAAAGCCTCTTTGATCTCGAACGGCCCCTTGCCAGCAACCGACGACAGCAACTTGTCCATGGTGTACCGTGCCAGTTCCTGGATGTAATCTTCCAGCTTGAGAATCTGCTGGCGGGAAAAGAACTTGGATACGGCGCCTCTCCGCATACGATGGAGCTCGTGGGGGCGAGTGCCGAAGCCGGCTACCGAGATGGGGCCGGTGCCGTGGCCGTTGAGCTGGTGCTGCCACTTATCGCGAACGCGGCCAGAGGCAGCATACACTTCATCAATAAAGAAGGGATCAGAGCAATGAAGCTCATCAGGATTAATTCTAACAATTGGACCTAAAGGTTTGTTCTTGTTAAAGGCGTTCCCCCCTCAGTTGCCCAAACAAGCTGCTCACTCACCATACGTCTCGTGCATCTGTCGAATCCTGCGCGTGTACCGGCCAAAGAGCCAGAGGTCAAAGTAGGCCTCGTAGAAGTAGCTCGCGGCGGCCATTCTGGGGCCGGGGAACTTGTACAGGGGGTGCCATGGCGAGAGGTTGTACAGGACGACAAGGACCTGGTAGGCGAACCATAGGCCAACGAGGTTCACTATGCCAACATAGGACAGGGCCGATTTCCAGCCTTGGACCTCAGGCTCGACCAGCGGGGAGGTGCCGTTGTTCATGGTGTGCCAAACGCGGACCAAGATTCAACGAGGCAATAAGTGAAGAGGTTCGACAGCTTCACAGCAAACGGCAACGAAACGGGGGTGGGAGACAGGCATCTTTAAACGTTCCCGCGCTTGGGGTTCCGAACTGGACGTTGCAAAAGTCAATTGGGCGGTGAAATGGGGCCATGGCATCAGGCCGTCATCCTTTGCACAGGAATTGATCTGCCACCGTCAGCGACTAGGTTTGAGCTACGAATCCTGATGTAACGGTTTAGTTCTAGACCAGCCATTGAGCTGGCCGTGATTGGTGTGCGCTGGGCAGGGGATCCGGGCATTCGGTCGAGCGATAAAGAGAAGGTCGGTGCTGGCGGCGGCGGTGGATGTGGCCCGCTGTCATGGGGGCGTTTGCGCCTGCCATTGGACCTGCACCTGCCCCAAGCGGGTTACCATCGAGAGCCGAAGAGCCGCAAGGGCAGGTCCTGAAGGCTCCTTCCATCCTTTGGCGGGGGACCAAATAATTGCGCAAGTATACCATGCGCAAGCACAACACGGGCGTGCTTCATGGTTTGCAACTTGCCCGGCTGGGCATCCGTCTTTCGTCCGGTGGCACAGCTTAAATCGGGTCCGGGGGATCCTGCCGAGCCTGGCGGAGGGGGGGGGAGGGAATAGGGGTCGATTCCCCGACCCGCTCAAATCTCCGGAGCATAGACTTTTATCGAGAGTCTTTGGATCGTCGTGCTGTCTGCGCGCTCGTACACCCAGATGTTGCCATATTGACTTTGGCAAGCCCTGCACTGCCGTCTAGCTTGTCTTTCAAGATTACCGTAATTGCCCCCCACAAGGATTATCCAAACCACCACCGCAGAGACCCATGCTTTTGCTACCCAAGTCCGCCGAGAGGGACTAGGGCACGATGGTAAAGAGGGGAAAGTGGAAAAGGATGAAAGAAAGAACCCGAACTGCCGGTAATCCTGGGCCAGGAGGGGGGTCATAGCTAGGACAGGAAACTAGGCCTGAATCCTTGTTGCTTTATTTCTCCGGCTCACCATTTAGTTGGGTTCCTTCAGACGAACTATCTATATAGAAAGTAGGGCAACGGCGTCACGAAAAATACCACCAACTAATTCATTATAAAGGAAAAAAAAACTTTCTTATTCTTTCCGAATCACTGCAATGATCTGACTCAACTGATCAAAGTTAAACCTCAACGCCCTTGGGGGGGCTGCAGGGGGAACTACATCTGCATTGCCTATACTCAAAATCACAAAATCTGACAAACTACCCCAAAAGATAAATAAATCCCCTTGCCAATATTGACCAATATCGCCCGATGCGGCTTGCGTTACCTGATGTGTGGTTACCACGACCCACTCAGCCTTTTGACAGCTGCTTGTCTTGGTCATGTCTCAGACAGCATGCTAACTCAAATCAGCAAGATTGGCCACTTATAGTTTTTTTGGCAGCACTGCATAAGCGACTGCACGTTTGGACGCAAACGAATCAAACGAGACGGACATCAAACCATAAAAAAAAATTTGAAAGGAGAAAAACAAAAACAAAACAAAAATACATAGTTGACTCTTGAAGTAATGTTAGCTCGCCCCGCTGGAGCAGGGGAGCTGATTTAGTCACAGCAACCCCATCTACGTGTACTGTTTACTATATACTCTTTTTGTTCTTATTAAAAATAAATAATAAATAATAATAATAAAATATAATAAATTTATAAATAAAATAATATTATTTATTTTATTTATTTAATAATTTTATTATAATTTTAAATTATTTTTATTATTATATTTGTATTATTCTTTTTATAATTTGTATATCTACTACTTTTCTCTGTACAAATATGTACACAAAGCACCCCCTTGTCTCGACTAGGCAAGCTAAAATTATTTCAAGAGTCGACAGTGTAGGCGCCCGACGATAGCTGTCAAACGGAAAAGGGGAGTAAGTACACACAAGATAGTGTCGTATTTTATAACCACGAGGCTGAATGGGTTGCATTAAGATTCATATTCATACAAACATGTGAAGCTAGATTAATACATGACATAACTCAAATCTATCTATTAATATCCCCCATTTTGCTACGCACCTTCTATGCTGTTTTAACCTCTCACTCCTTCTTCTTGCGGGACATCACTTCGCGCACTTCTCTGACCACATCCATGAACTGGCTGGCTCCGATAGCCGTCAGGATATGCCACCAGCCGTGGAGCTCAAGAACCCAGGCCCACGGCAACCCGATTTCTTGTCTTAGCTCTCTAATCTTGGCGCAAAACTCAAGATCAATGTGCCAAATGGTGTATCCGATTGCGCATATCAGTGCGGCCTTGACCGTTCGCGCACCCCAGCCGCGGGTTGCATCCTGGGGCAGTTCCGGCCGGACCCAGAAGTAGAGATAGGTGGCCCTCCAGATTAGGAAGCCAATCCCTGCAAAGAACGCGATAACCTGGTATATAATCTGCGCCGACTGGATGTAAAAGACCGTGAAGGCAATGAAGACAAAAGACAGACCAGTTGAGATGAGGCGAGCCTTCAACGGAGATTGCCGGACAGTGAGCAGTGCTTGGAGCATGGACCAGAGCAGGCCCATCATGGAAAGCTCGTCAGCAAACTCGAGAGTCTGGCGAAGAGATGCGTGAAACAAAAACGAAGCGAGTCCAAGCACAAGCAGCGAAATGTTCATAAAGTCCCATTTCGGTGAAAATAGTCCACGGCTGCCAGGTCCGTACATGGACCGAACAGCATAGTACACTACAGAGATATGGTGTTAGCATTTCAGGGGGGTCAGGTGAGCGTCGCGTCGTACCATAAGCCAAGTTGGTGAGGGAGTTGATAAACTCGGCCAAGTAAATGCTCAAAACGTAGTCTTCCTCGCAGAAGCTACATCGCGAGTTAGCGGCCGCGTGTGTGAACAGCCATGTTTCAGGTTCTTGGGGGGGGGGGGGGGGGGGGGGTTGATGCTCACTTTGCTCTGCTGGTTGGTGGGCTCCACGCTCCACTAAGGGAGTGAGGATCGCCGTCGAAGCGAAGATTGTGGTGGCCCATCGCGGAGGGGGTTGATCGTCTTTCCTTTCAGCTGAGTGGCGTAGTCTCTGATGCAACCCGCACGATGGCTCTTTGGGTCCCTGAAATTTGACGATGAGAGAGAGGGAGAGAGAGGGAGAGGGAGAGGGAGCGAGGGAAAGTTTATCCACAGAGCAGAGAGCACCAACACCATCCAACAAAGAGGCCGGCTGACCAGGGCGTCTCAACCTCTTGGCGGGGATTTCCCCTGCACATGATGACTAAGTAGGCAGCAGAATAAAGAAAAAAAACACAGACAGAGAAGGCCCAATCCCTCCCAAAATTAGAGGTTTGGGTCGAGACTGTCATTGCGACACTAGCGCACCTCTAGTGCTCTGCATCGCATGGTTTTGCTTTTGCGCTGACTTGGGTGCTGGTGAGACAGCACGGCCAGTCGTTTTGGCGTCTTTTGCGCTAACGAGCCGCCCCGAACCACGCTAGTGTCGTCCGATCAAAGGTGGTGGGGAGGGGGGCAACCTGCAGAAAGCTTACCGAGCATACGTTAAATTAGCAACAAGATACGCGGCCTACTATCTTGGGGTTGCTCTGGAAAATAGTCGTTGCCCATGGGTCAAGATTCTGATCCATGAAGTAATTCCGCAAGTTGATTTGGTCGCGTAGAACACAGTAAACATTTCTAAAGAGGGGGAGGTAAAACGAGATTACCGAGGTTGCTGTTGGCAGCTGTTGGGCACTGGAGTGGATTTAGTTTTGGCTTCTTGGCTTGATTGGCATTCTATGGTTGAGACTGATAATTTGAGACTGATAATAAAATAAGAGCAGAGAACTCCACAAAAATCTTCTTGTTTTTCACATTGCGCACGAATTGATGCCTGTCTTGGAAGAGACCCAAGACCAGAACGGTAATGGAACCTTCAGCATCAAGGTCATGTTCTAAACGACACAAATGTACTATTTCGAGTCAGCAAAAGCTGTTCTCCCTAAAGAGAAAAATTATTTTAGCTTGGTAGAACAAGAAGTTCTATGCTTGTAGTGAGAATATTTTGCAATTATCACCTCGTGGTCAAGTCCAGTTTTATATCATTACCATAGTGCAATTATAGCTGAGCTGGTATGTTAGACCAGAGTTAACAGTTAATTTCGTAAATATTTATATGAATTATTAATGACGGGTTAATAAATTCAATGCCAAATATTTTTCTGAACTACTTGATGACCTGTCACAAAACTCTTATCCAACGTGCAACTTGGAAAATGCAAACCTAACAAGAGTGTAAGACGGTCAGCAAGACTTGTAACGTGCTAATATCGACATTCGCTGCCTAAAAACCTGACTGCCGCCATGATCTACAGCAAGGTTCGCTTCGGATTGGTTTGTTGGTGAATGAAATTGATCATCACGGCTTGGTTGCGACCCATTTCATGCGCCATGTTGGTCAGCGTGCCCGTTGTTTACCCTCTTCATGCATGCCAAGCGGCAGAGATCGCGTCAAACTTGTCTAGCGGCTGACTCATTGCACAAATAAGGCCAAAAAGTCCATGACCGACGTTATGGAAGGCTTTTGACATGTGGAACGACCAATGGCTTGGCTGGAGGACAGACGTAGGCGTGCTTCCGCACTGGTTGGACAATGCTGTGTTGGCGCTACACATGCGAGGCGACATGGGGCAATTAGGCAGGCATACCAGAGGCGGCCAATAAATGTATTTTCCAGGCATTCATTCATTTCAAGGCAAAAAAGCAGTCCGCATATTCACGGTCGCCGTTATCCAGGAAGATTCTGCGCGGGCGGGAGGGCAGCCGTGTTTGCACTTCTGCCGCTTGCCGTTAAATAAAAGGCAGAGGGCACTCACGTTTTCTCTTCCACGATTACTTCCCTTCCTCATCGACTATCCTTCTACCTGACCTTTAATTTGCTTTCTGTCCAAGTTACCAAGATGGGCGAGGCTTTGAACACGCCCCCGGTTCCCACCGACGGCATGACGGGAAATGTGTCGACAAAACTCTACAGACATGACTGTTTCAACTGCGGGCAGCGGTGGGCTAGGTTCGCCGACAGGGAACTTGATTACGAAGCTCTATTGGAGAGCTGTGCTGATGAACCAATCGTTGAGCGCTTGGTTCTTGAAAGCAGTGTTTGGCGCACTGAAGAATTTACCATCCAGAGCGCCGACATGAAGGGCATCGTGCAAGAAGCTCTTGAAAACTACCAGGACTTCAACCCCGAGGAGCAAAACTGGACCTTCAAGAAACCCTACCAACCTCTTGTCCACCGATGGGAGCGTCTCCAGAAGCTCTGCGATGACCCAGCTCATCCGCCAGAGGTGACACAGGCCGCCCACCTCCTGCTGTCGTTTCTTCGTCCTATCCTCGGGCCTTCGGTTGATTCGCTTGTCCGTACCAAACGTACAGGCAAGGTCCACTTTGACAACGTTTGGCAAATCTTCCCTCCCGGCGAGTTGGTCACGACCACCTTGTACGACGCCGAAGCGGTTTGCCGTGTGACCAAGTACAAGAAGGTCATGCCAAGAATGGAACCTCCCTATTGGAGGATCGACCTCGAGTACCTCGACTGGAACGGCGAGCGCTGCGGATACATGGGAACATCAGTCAGAATCAACGAGTTTTCCGGAATGAAGCTTCTTACCTCTCTAGCAGCAACCCCTCTGGCCTTTAACACGTCGGCCGACGAAGTAAGAAAGCGTCTGATCAAGCGAGGCCGTCGCTTCGAGGCCCTCCGCGGTTACCATTTCCGAACATGTAACGGGACTAAAATCCTCTTGCCGGGATCTTGCGATGAGCGTGTGGTAAGTTTGAGCCTTTCGACCAGCTCCACAGCTTCAGGTCAGCTAACTTTGTCAATTAATCAGATCTCGGGCAGGGTGATAATCGACGCCTACGCGTACTACTACTCCAGAAACAAACCGAAGCCGAACCTACTAGAGCTAGAGAAGGAGATTCCTGACTCGGTCGACTCCACAGACTCTGATGGTGAAGCAATCGAAGTGGGTGAAGAGAATAAAACTTGTGGTCATGGTGTTGACGACTGTGAACAGCCAAGTGAAGAATCCGAGCCTACACGTCGACGGCGCTCCGACTCGTGCAGCTCGTGTTCCAGTAATTCCAATACGAGCTCGGACGGGGAAGAAATGAAAGTCAACAAGGTAGCCTCACCTGATGAGCGGCGAGAAATCCTTGATGTTCTTACCGATGAGCAATGCCTTCTCGCAACTCCTTGGGTAATTGGATTAGATCTCAAGAACAAAGATTGGTGTACGTCGCTGCAAACCTCCTGATGGACTTTTTTGCTTTGAATTGCTAACATGTGCGCGACGCCCTATCCAGCGCTATTCCGCGTGGATGACATCTCTCCTGTCACATGGAATTATGATGCTTTTAATCATCTCATCCTTCCTGGTAACGAGAAGGAGCTGGCTTGGTCTTTTGTGGAGAACAAGGCCCTTGCCGACAACACTTTTGATGATTTCATCGAAGACAAAGGCGAGTTTCTTTTCTGATGGTGTTATCACAAGGTGCTAACTTGTAGCAGGCCGCGGCATCATCATTCTCATGTTCGGTCCTCCCGGAGTGGGAAAGACATTCACCGCAGAAGCAGGTATGTATAACCGCATCAATATTCCACAGCAGCTCGACTTACTCCAAGCTTAGTTGCCGAACGAGCCTGTGTGCCGCTCTACAGTGTTAGCGCTGCAACCCTCGGCACAGATCCTGCCGAAGTCGAAGAATCTCTTCAGCGCGCGCTCGACCTCTGCAAGCTGTGGAATGCGATGCTGCTCCTGGACGAGGCCGATGTTTTCATTGGTGCCAGATCGGATGGCGACCTGACACGCAACGAGTTGGTGGCCGGTAAGTATCATCTCTCTCGCCTTGAAGAAAACTTAACCATGCTCAATGACTAACCCGTCACTTCCTCAGTTTTCCTGACCAAGCTGGAGTACTACCAAGGAATTTGCTTCATGACCACTAACCGCGTGTCCAACCTGGACCACGCCATCCAGTCCCGCGTGGATCTGTTCCTCCGCTACATGGACTTGACCGTGCCTGCTCGGCGCCGCGTCTGGCAGAACTTCATGAGCAAGACGGGCCAAGACAAGTTCTCCGTTACTGATGCGGACTTGGATGGGCTTGCCAAGCTCAATCTCAACGGGCGCGAGATCAAGAATCTCGTCAAGACTGCCAACTTGCTGAGCCTCAAGGACGCTGACAAGAAGATTGACCGGGCCAAGTTGGAGATGCTGGCGAATAATCGCCTCCAGGCGCTTGAGATTCTGGCCAAGCCGTGAGCGAGGCTCAGATGGATACCCAGGGGTTAGGAATTTCACACTTGTTTGAAGCAAACTTGGAAGTAACCAGGATTTTCTGAGTCAATTAGATGCTTGAAAGCGTTATATTTATTTATATGACTATTTGTTCATTTTCTTTTGCAGACGAGCTAATCTTTCCCTCGCATTCTTTGTGTACAAATGATCTGAACTGAAAAGCCTCTCGTAGCCCCTGACCGCGGCACGACTAAGAACAATAGCCTCTTTCAACCTACCTTGATTCCTTAGTGTGCAAGCTAGATTTTCCGTCGTTGATATTGTATTCGTATGGTAATCTCCATATAATTTTTGTTCGTCTCTAAGCGTGCGGTTTAGCATGTCTTCTGACTCTTCATATTTCCCCTGTTTATATAACAACTTCCCCAAGAGTGATGTAGCGTTTGCAACATCTGAACTCACAAACCTGGAATTAGAGTCGCAGTTTGTCAGGGCCGATTTGAGAAGATTGATAGCATCTTCGGTTCGTTCTTGTTGATCATAAATTTTCCCAAGTATAGTCCAAGCGCCGAGTGTCGTCGTATTTTCAATCCCTTCGATCTTTTGCAAAATCTCCGCACTCTGTCGTGCCAGCTCTTCCGCCTTATTTAATTGACCTGCACTTGCGTGACACTGCGCCAAAGTCATCATAGCCTTTGCTGTCTGGTAGTGCCCGTCTCCTAATTCTCGTCTGCTTATATCGACAGCTTGGAGCCCGACCTTCACTGCCTTTTCGTTCTGGCCCTGGGAACCAAAGGCTAAAGTAACGTGCCAGAGAAAAAGTAATAGCTTTTTGGGGCTTTGTTGGGAGAATACTTCGAACACTTTCATATTTCTGTTGGCAAGATCTTCAACGGCGACAAAACAACCGATAAGTCTATAATAATACGCACAAGAATTCAAAAGTCGAAGCCAGCTTTGTGAAGCATTCTCCATTGGAATCTTTTCCATCGCCCATTCAATATGTGGGATAAGCTGGTGGCATTGAAAAATATTTTTAATTACGAGCCGGCCAAACTTATCGGTCATGACTTGTAAACATGCTCGCTCAAACTTCTCCTTGTTGCCATTTAGCAATATCCAGGATTGCGTGCAGAACTGTACCAAAGGGTGTAATTCGATGAAAGCCCCCTCTCCCGAAATGGACACGAGCGAGTAACCCTGCAAAACGTATACTGCATCATCAAGTACAGATTCTGGCTCGGCTGTTTCAGCTTCGTAGTCTCCACCTGTTGTAAACGAGAGGCTGATATTGCGAAGAGCAAAGTAGGGGATTTTCTGAGGATTAAAAAAGCTCAGAAATGACAGCAAAAAAGCCGCTTTTGAACTTTCACGACGTATCTGGTCAAAGGTCATCTGCCAAGTGGAAACGACCGAGTTCGAGGCCGACTCATCACGCTGAAGATCCCCTGCATCGCGATTTAGCAGGCTCATTTTGGTGTTGTCATTCTTATCAAAACGCTTTAGATATGAGCGTGGTGAGACCTGAGGTGTACGTCGGCTAATATAAGCCGCGGCCTGGGAAATGGCCAAAGGCATACACCCAAGTGAACGTACAAGGTTTGGGATGACTGCTTCGTTTTCCTCATCAAGATCACAACTTAGCTTGTTTAGGAAAAGCTGCGAAGCCTGTCCCACATCCATAGTGGAAACGTCGAGAATGGATTTGTGATTTCCAGTGAGCTTCTCGGCGACATCCAGACTGCGGGTCGTAATGAGAATGTTGACGTTGGTTGTTCTGGGTAGAAAGAATGCCACAGACTTTTCTTGAGCCTTCCGACCATGACTGATTCGAGAAGTTGGGCAAAATACGTTGATGTCATCTGCACTGTCGAGAACTATGAGCCATTCGGCTTCGCTTCTCTCAAGCCAGCCCTGGACGAGAGCCAAAACATTGGCTTTCGGGTCTAGCCTTCCAGGTATTTCTAAGGTATCGGCGATGGAGCGATATGATTCAAGTACTCTTGCTTCGGTGCTGGCATGGATCCAGAGTATGCCGGTTTGTGGCGAACCCATATGGACTTGGTGGGCGAAGTGGTTGGCAAGCTGCGATTTTCTTGAACTATTAGGACAACTCTGCTTGGGGAAATCCACTAAGCTTACCCAAGACCACCCAACCCTCGAAGTGCCATGCGTTTATGCAAGCTTTCGAATTGTTTTTTCATCCAAGTCATAATGTCTGGTCGGTCGACAAAATCCGCATTCTTAGGGAAGACCACATGAAAACAAACTCGAAATGTTGACACGGCGGGGTGCTCTTGGTTGATGGTGAGGTTTCCCACCTGCTGATGAATATCAAGAAGTATTTCCCTGTTGAGGAATTGGTATTAGTGAAATAAACCCATGTATAACGATTGGTCAACTCACGTGTGGTCCATCTGCAGGCCATGATCGAACGTTCGGACGTAGTCGTCAAGATTGCCGACAATCTCGTTCACCTTGCTTGATCGGAGTGGCCACGTTAGAGCGCGGAGTCCGAGGCGACTCATCACTGTTCTCCCAACGCCCGGATCAATATTTCTTGATAATTCAAGTAAGTCATCATAGCACCAATCAAGTCTCGATGCTAACTGGCGGGAAATCCTCAGGGATGGTGCTTTCTCCGCTAGCTGCTGAAATGCTCGGAGCGTGGTGCTCAAACTCTCCAGACGCCGTCGAATGCGGCGAATGTCTTTTTTGGCGCTCGCAACGGCGCTTGAATACTCATAGCATACCTTAGTACGCTTAGCTGTAGGCTCTACGATAGCTATGACACTGGCCGCGAGGCCTGCTGCCTCGGCCATGTTCGCGTCGTGGATGCAGATGGAGATGGGTCACATATGATGCGTTGGAGCACTTCAAGAAACAGGTGATCTCTGTCCAAGGCGGGGTTGGTCCTGGTGATAAAGAGTATTACGCAGTCTGGCTACTACTTTGGGGACCGTCTACATGGCCGCTGTTATTGGTTGCGAAACTGCACTTTGCCCATCCCGCCTACAAAAAACGCCTTGCGGCCAAGCCCCGTGACCGACCAACAAATTACGAGAGAGTCCTCATCTAATCCAATAGATTGAACCCATGGACAACGCACCACTGCTCAAAAGCCCGCCCAGCAGCTGTGTGCTTCATGCCAGCAGCGCGATGGGCGGTTCCGTCCCGCCACGCAACCACATAGTTATCCCAGCCGTCCAAGTCCAACGCTAGTGAGGCAATGTCGGCTATGCTCTCGTCTTCGCTGGCAAACCTGTCGTCCAGAATCTTCTGCAGGCCCTGGTACTGGCCCCGCAGGTCAAACATCTTGCCGCCGTCCCAGCGCTGTGCGACAAAGGCGTGGCCGAAGCCCAACCAGAGGCCGTCAATGTCGCCGTCGCCGCCGGCGTGCTTCTGGAAGACCCGCGCCGAGACGTCCGTCGGCATGTCCCACATCGGGGGCTTGCTCCTGACCCGCACGTAAAAGTGACCATCGCACCCGAGAGACAGAAATGACGGGCGCGTGGTTTCGTGCTGGTCAAGGTGCTCTGCCAAACGATCATAGTCCTCCAGATTGCTGTCACCTATCAAGAAAAAAAAAGAAGGTCAAAAATCAGTACCAAGAGACTTGGGGGATAAAAGAAGAAAACACATGGGTTTCCACAAACTTACAGGCTTCTACGACATCACCGCCTCGCGGGCTAGTGCAGCGAAAGTAACGATCCTTGGACCCCAAGACCACGAACGTGTTCGCATCCTTCTCATTCACCAGGTCAAATATTTGAGCATCCTTGAATCCGAGAGTATCCTTGAAGCTCCTGCCATCAACTGTTAGAACTGAGATACACTTTTGGTTTTGGGGGCTTCATCTGGAATAGACTCTTACGTGCAACTCATACTAGGCCCGCAGAAGGCGTAAGAGTCTCCGCAAAGACTCAGCGAGGGCTTGTCCTCGGGTCTAAGACCAGCCAAGTGATCCATCGTTTCAAAAGGGAAAAAAAAAAAAGAATTGAACAGAAGTTGTAAAGCTTTTTGGTGGGTAATTACTCGACGAGACTTGTGTCAAAAAAGAAAAGCTCCTCCCTACTGAGGCCTTGCCTCCCTACTTATAGCTGGGCAGAACACATCCCATGAGGCATCTGATGGCTATGTCGTTTATCACGTTTCAGTATGTCTGACAAGAAGCGGAAACTCGCAACGCGTATCACGGTGTCTCTGCTGATGGGCAAACTGGTTCGATTTGACTTGTTTGTTCCTTCGGCAGCAGGAATCCGTTGTAGGACAAGAGCCGAGCCGTTGTGCCAACAAAACTCCGACCGACAAGGGGACGTTCAACACAGCAAGGACTACTATCCGATTGTGATGTGCGAGTGTCTCAATAGGATAAAATGTGCAAGTTCGCGATTAAAGTCATCAAAGATCGAAATAGTTTATTGGTCATCATCCATCTGGGAAGATGCAATAGTACGGGGGTATCATCCTTTCTCTGTCTTCTTCCTCATTGTCTCATTCCCCTCTCATCATTATCATATTCGTCTCCACTCCGTTCGGTTATGGACAACCCCCCAAGTCAAACATGTATTCTGGTATTCCAAGTACGCCCAAAACATTCCCGGTTGCATAAATAAGCAAACGTTATATTTTTCCATAATGATCTTCCGCCTTTTAAGTGGGGATAAATTTTTGGGAGTCCTTTTCTTGCTGGGCAAAAGACTGGGAAAAGGCAGCCAAGCCAGCTACGATTCCAACAGCCATGAACAGGACGGAGATGATGGACCAAATAACACCCCAGCACTGAGAAGAGCCACCGTAGCGCTTGGCAAAGACACTGGCGTCAGAGGAGTTTACTTTGCGAAGAATAAGATCGTCACAAATATCCCAGACGCTGTAAAGCGAAGACATGACGCCGATGAACAAAACAACGAATCGCAAAGCTTGTGCGTGCGAGATGAACCAGCATGCCACAAGCAGACCAACAGCAAGCAGGACGGTCATGATGGTAAGCCAGTCACGCTTACCCCACCAAAGCGTCAGCAAGAAGCAGACTCCAAGAACAAAACTGGCGACCTTGCTTGCGACAATGTTGAACCCGCAAAAGATCAGGAGAGCGCCAATCAAGGACGAGCCTAGGTATCCAGCCGGGAGGGTGATTGCACTCTTGCCGCCGACCATGTGGGTGACGCCACCTTCGTTAGGATCAAGACTGATAGACTTGACGCGGCCACCAGTGAGGACAGCTGTGATGGCATGACCGAATTCGTGAAAGGCAATGACAAGCATCTGGAAAAGTTAGCCGCGTGATCAAGTACAAAGCATGCAGTGCATTGTGTCGCGTCGCAAAACATGGTGAATGATAGGTTGATGGTGGGGACGCTGGTACACACCTTGAAAGGCCATAGGACCATGCGAACATATGGAACGTTCCAAAGAATGGCAATCACAACGACGTATGCAGCGATGATGCCCAGTGTGACTTGCTGTGTATGGGTCGGGCTGGACAGGTTACGGCGCAGCAGCAAGCTGTCATGAGCTTCGGATTCGGACTTGGAGGCGATCTGAACGCCGATTCGGAAGGGCGCAGTGAGCGCGTCTGATAGCGCTGCGGGAGCCATAGCTGATGTTTTTTTGGGGGGTTGTGTAGGTTGTTTTGGAGGAGGAGGGGTTCAGCTGTGTAGCTCGATGTGGCTGCAACGTGCGCAGCGGGTGTTCGTAAATGGAGAATTAGCGAAAGCGAGAGCGGGAACAAGGATGCGGGTGTTGCAGGTGCCGATGTGATGGGAAACAAAAGGTGTTCACGGCGGCAGACGTGATAATGAAGGAAGGAAAAAAACTGGTCCAATGCGGCGTTGAGTGCTTCGCCATGGTGTCCGTGTGATTAAATTCCTTGGAGGGGGATGGGCTTGGCCCTTGGCTGTCGTGCTGGCTTGCGTCGAGGTTGACGCGGCACTTGTGAGGCGGAGCTGAAACCGCGCCTCGTGTCTGTGTGGCTGGTGCTGTGCACTGCCGCCGTGATTGGTCCGTATTTATAGGGTGAATGCGAAAACAAGCAGAAACCGGGCCCCCGCCCCTGCCAATCACGCCCTGATTCGCTTAACAAACCGACGTCATGCTCGTTGTGGCTGCTGATCCGAGAGTCCAGGGGTGTGGTATGAAATAAGGTAGGAGAGGAACCCGAAGGTTAATATCGTGAGCCAAGGCTTTTTTTCCTGTATAATACCCAGTTCCTGCTCTCGTATTGCGCGACTGTGTTCAGTCTGTTTTTGTTTTATTTTTTTTTAAATCCAAATAACACCGAGTCGTTCCCCGCAAAGCTACACCCCCTCTTCGCCATGGATGGATGACATGACACACTACGTCAATCTCTCTCTCTCAGCGAGCTGCCAAACCGGCCAAGTGGCTGGACCACCAGTTCCTAGCTCCTAGCGTAGCGTACCCGCACGGCAACCAAAACAGCACCCAAAGCCAGTGCCCAAGGAAAAAGCATCAGACGAAAGCTCGTTGGCCATGGCTTTGTCAGGACCTGACATGACAGGATGCTCCGGAATTTCTAGTCACGTTTCAACTTGAACCCTTCCCCCCCCCCATGGATTGGCATCCGGGCACTCGGTGGGCCGTCGAGATGCATGACGTCGAGCGACCTTGATGAAAATCGCAATATACCCCCAACAAGCGTGAGGGCGCAATTTGTTCATCCCACCACCAGTATCAGCCTTAGTCGTTGGCCCGACATCATATCCCGGTTTCTGTGGATCCGCGGTGCAGGAGTAAGGGGGGGAAAGAAGGCTGGCTGCCTTCTCGAGCTCTTCCACGCTCGCCATTTATAGGGCTCAACGTGACGTATGCCGGGTTTCCCAAAATCTTATCCTGTCATTTTTTTTTTAGGTTATCAATAGACCCGACCAAAAAATGGATTCCGCACCACAACTCCCTCCACTCAGCCCTTTGGCTTCCCCTCTCAGCCAGTCATTCGCCAACATCATGGTAGCCGATTTTGAAAAGCAGAGCTACTGGCACGACCGGTTCATCTCCGAGGAGACGTTCGATTGGCTGCTCTCGTCGGAAAGATTCATGAGAGTTGTCGAGCCGCTTCTGAGCAGCCTCCGACCTGACGCCCGGATCCTGCACGTCGGCTTCGGGACTAGCGACCTGCAAAACCACTTCCGCGCTCGCGGCCTGACCAACGTGCTCAACCTCGACTACGAGCCGCTGGCCATTGAGCGCGGGCGCGAACTGGAGACCAAGGCCTTTGGCGACGTCAAGATGCGCTACGATGTGCAGGATGCCACGCAGCTGCGGCTCAACAACAAGGAAAAATTCGACCTGGTTGTCGACAAGAGCACCGCCGACGCCGTATCGTGTGCCGGTGATGCCCCACTGCGCCGCATGGCTGCCGGCGTCCGAGGTTGTCTCGGCCCCAACGGCATCTGGATTTCACTGAGCTACTCAGCTTGGCGCTTCGACCTCGATGATCTGCCCTTCGATGTTGAGGTCTTTACTAAGGTCCTGACTCCCAAACTGAAGCCCACGGATCCAGACATTCACTACTATTGCTATGTATTGCGGCCCAAGCGGGACACTGCCGCAGCCTCATAACCCCCGGTGTCCTCAAGCGGCAATAAACCTGAACATGGAAAGTCATCTCCCACTTGGCCAAGGAACTCTATCCCAGGACACGTCATTCCAGTTTGTGGATTTCCGAAGAAAAAAAACCCTGTGACATGGCCACACCCGCGAGAAGGATGGTTGAGGTTACAGACTGGCCAGGGGGAGGGGGGACCCAGGAGCGACACCGATTGTCGATGCAACCCAAGGCTTGCTGATCATTCCATGCTTTCTGCCAGATCCGGCAAGTAACCGGTCCTGGTGCCATTGCCGCATTCTGACAACGCCGACCAACTTGACCTATGATAAGAAGCTGGTTCGTCGCGTGATGGCGGAGTAGAATTGACATGTGCATATCATGGACGGAACTGGGGGTTTCTTGGCCAAGGAGTATGTGCGGGCTCGCAGAGAGGGTTCAGACCCAGACGGACTGGTGCACAAGTGAATAGATGGGGGAGTCAGTAGAATAATTGTTCATTACCAATTTTCGCAGACAACAAGCAAAATACGTCGCTTTCCAGTGCAGTTTTTCCCTCTTCTATGAAGTCGTTCCCAAATGTTGACAAATACAAATAAAAATGGTCATCATGAGCCCCCGTTAACACCATACCCGTACCAACTCCTATTCCAACCAGTCACTTTTTTCCCTTTCTCAGTAATTCAATGGTCCAGGTGAATGATCTGGTAAACGGTGCTGCTCCCTAATAGGCGGCCACGTATCCATCTCCAACGTCGAGACTGGACTATCATCGTCATCGTCCTTGGGCCGTCTCACTTCGTAGGTCCCCCTTTCCACATCGATGTGATCGTCCATGATCTTGATGCCCTTGCTGCTCCTCTGCAGAGTGTCGGCCCAGCTCCGGATGGGCTTCTGGTTGCTCATTCCTCGGGGCCGGGTGGTGGCGGCGGCGGCGGCGCTCCGGGCGTTGGTGGACTCGTTGTAGTACCGGCTCGCCTTGGATCGGAATATGGTTCGGAACAGCGGGCGCAGCGCGGGGATGCTGCCGCAGATGACGCCCAGGTTGGCTTCGACGGCAGTCCAGATCCAGAGGTAAAACCCCTCCCAGGTGACGTCGTAGGTTTCGTCCGTGACGTAGTGAGACCAGTAGGCGCGCATCGAGGCGGCGAAGACGACGACGATGCCGAGCGAGAAGAGCACGATGAGGGCGATTCGCTGGGCAATGGGGAGTTTCAGCTTCATGAGCGTTGGCAGAGGTAAAGCGCAAACAAGCAAATCGGTCGCAACGGTTGTAATGGCTTGGCTCCTAGTCCTTTGTTAATACACACAAAATTCGGAGTGTGTAGGAGGCCCAGGTAGGAACGTACAATATCGGCGTGCCCTCAGCATGACAGTCTTTGTGTCCATCCAAAGTCCAGTAAGATTGCATAGGCCTAAACCAAGGTCAGAACACATCGTGCAGTATCAAAGCAAACCGTGGTGACTCACACGCATTGCGTCCAAAGAACAATGAGAAAGATGAATATCAAGGAGGTGACAAGAACAATGGAGCCATAGGTGAGGCGGCGAAACATGGAGTTTTGAGGGGCGATCCGAAGATATGAAACAAGGATAGAGTCCTTTGCGAGTCCCGAAGCGAAGAGGAATAGTGTTTGAGCCGCCAGAGAGACTTGTCTCCCTTTAACACCCTGACTAGCCTTCAGGTCCCAAATGTGGATGTTCCAACCGTAGAGCTGGGCCGAAAGAATGACACACACTGTTACTCCAATACCGAAAATCTGCAACGGCACCAAAGCCGGTTTAGTCAGCCCCAGGTCCAGCTACAGCTTTCATCTTGTGATTCAAGCCTTTTTTGGTGGCGAACAAATGCCGAACCGAGGCACTGGGTTATGGAATTGAATTGGGGGAGGGGGGAAGGCAACGCTTACCATGGCAGCTAACATGAGCCAGTCATCAAGCCCGCTCTTGCTAACCTTTACTATCCGGACATATAGACGGGCCAAGACTGTGACAACGGCCACGGACGCAACGGTAGATTCGACAATGAGGAGGGCATCTCCGCGGCTCTCGGGGTTTACATAGTTGGGAGCTGGCCAAGTAGCAACGACTTCGGCGGGTGGGTTGCGCATGTTGCCGGAGGGATTCCAGAGGCAGTCATATCAAGACTTTTTTTTTTTTGTCTTTCTTTCTCCTTCGGGCCAGGACGACGAGAAAGAGAGAGAAAGGGCACCTCGAAGGAACAGCGGGGGCTGCGAGATGCAGGAGCATCCATTATAAACTGCAGAGTGAATCGATCGTATGCCGTCTCCGCGCCGCTCACCCCCCATCTCCACATGTCGAGCACGTCTCCACGCAAGCTACCCACCCTCCCCTTCTCACGGAGAGAAATCGAAGCAAGCAATCAAGCGAGTCATAGTCCTCAGCCGACCCAGAAGGCGGTTCTTTCCGCACGCGAAGCCCGTTGTGTGTGTGCGCCACTGCGCGGGCAATGGTGGAAACGAAGCGTTTAGACGTCCATGTCGCATGATGGTGTGGGGCTCTCCGCGAGCGACCCTGACAGAGCCCCCCCAGAAAGGCACCAACATGAACTAGCCTGGCACGCGGCGAGACGATTGCTCGGAGCGCCCTGTGGATCATTCCCGGGGAGGGGGGGGAGGAGCCGACGACTAGCCAGGGCCGGGAGGCGTCGGCGTGCATCGGACGTATTAACTGTTCCATAGAAGGTATTGCCGACTCAGGGTGGAAGGCCCGGAAACCAATTCGGTCGCTGGCCCAAGAGGGCTTGGGTCCGCCGTCGTGACTGACGACCAGGGGGCCTCCCCCATTTCTTTTTTTTTTTCTTCACAGATGGCGATTTTCAAGCGCCGATCAAAGCGGAGGGGCAGGGCAGGGGGCTGCTTCGCGGAGCAGACAAGCGAGGGGCCAAGCGCAAGCTAAACTGGACAGCCAGTTTGACGAGAAGGGAAATACGTCTAGCAGTTTCGGGTCGCTGTTGCGATTGAGCTACGAAGCTCCATCATCATCTGATGCTGGCTTGGTCAGATGGCCTCGGCACTGGCTGGATGCGGACTGCTTAAAAGCCAGGTGGCATAGAAAAAAAGAAACTCCAATGAGGGGTGAACAAAGACATTTCGCGCAGTCCATCTCTCACAACGTGCATCCGGATCTAGCTTGACCGGGGCGGATCTTTTGACAAACAGCTGAGACCAGGATATCCCGAGGACTTTTGAACTCTCGCATGCTAGACGTCGATACCGGATTGTGGGGGGGGGGGGAGGGCGGAAGGGAGGGAAGAGTCTAACGCCACTTCCACGCTACGGGAAACAATTCGGCAATAGACGACGCCTTTTTTTCTAAAAGAAAGATGGAAAAAAGAAAGAAAAGGGAAAAGGCAAAAAAGGAGATTTAGGTCTACCGTTCCGCCAAGAAGACTATCATGCCCTGAGCCGGGTTCGTTCCTGGCTGACCGTCAGCGTCCCGGATGCACGCACCAACCAACGGCGTTTCTCCCGGCGTAAGCACACGACCTTGCAGGAGGAGGAGGAGAAGGGTGAAGAAGAAAAAAAGAGCCCTGCGAACCGGGACGCTGCCAACGCCACCGTACGACATGCATTCACCATCCGGGGGGTCAAGAAGAAGGCAGTCAGGGGCCCAGCCGCTTGGTGCGCCGTCTGATTCGCCCGGCCCTGCATCCCGCCCCTCGTCGTAGAGCTGCCCTGTCCGGGGCTGCAGCTTCCCCCCGGGACGCGCCATTATCAGCCATTCTTCCATGCATCTGCGTTTTGCATCTGTCTCGAAAAGGGCCGCTTATGAGCAGAGCATCAGAGCCTTTGGCCAGCCAACGTTGGGCGATTCCATCAGCAAGCAACGATTCAGGTGGCTTGGCCCGGCGTGTCCCGGCAGCAAGTCGGACTAATTAGTACAACGGGGGTTTTTTTTAAGCCTCATGTCTGCATGCCACGCAATGCAAGCTGTGAGAAAGAGAGAGAAGGTGTCATGGTAGACAAGCCACGGTGGATCACAGCGCGCAAAAAAAAAAACTGCTCCCCTCCCCAATCAACTAATAAGACTCGCGGCCTAATACGGCGGACGTGGGGTGGTGGAATTTAGCTATCGCGGGCCCAGCATAGCCTCGCTACCGAATTCCACTTGCCTACATACGCAGGTACGGGCAGACATGAGCGAAATATGTTTCCAGATGCGGGAAAACTCGATCCATGCCACGCGGGATGGCCTGGGCTTGCCTTCCGAAATGGGTAGGTAAGTAAATACAACTAGTAACCATTCAGATGCACCCAGCCGGTGCTAGCCTTGAGACCGGTGCGCAACGTGTGAGTGTCTACAACAAGGGCATCAAACTCAATGACTGATCGACATGTCCCGTTCTCAACACGAATCATGAATGTTCACAAGTGGGTGTTCTTGAACGCATGAACCCCCACGTGTTCCGGATGCCTGAGACACGAGGTGGCCACGCGAACTAGAACATGGTTTGTGCCATGTAAGTGAGTCTCACCATTGAGAAACCAAGGCCCCCATGCTTGTGTCCAATAAGTCTTGGCAAAAATCAAGGGGTCATGGCCTCCGTTGTTCGGTCATTTAGAATGGAAAATTTGATATCCGTAGGGGCGGGCAGACAAGGACTATGATCCTGTTTCTTTTTTTTCATCCTCACAAGTAAGTTACAGCAATGGACTTGGCTTCCCTAGCTACTCACCCCTATCCATTTGCAAGATTTCTTTTTCCTTTTTCAGTCAAGCATCATTGTTCAAGGGCCACATGCTATTCACAGATAATCTTGCAATAGGGTAGCAGCACCCAAGACGTTCCACCTACGCCCAACAGAAAGCGTTTGGTCCGCTGAGTGGCATTTGAACATTACAGCTATACCTAAATTCTACTTGAAAATATGAATTTTCTCAAGTCTGTTGCATTATATCTTTTGAGACTAAATCCAATATCAGAAGTGAATTATACCACAACGGTATGCATGATAGAACATCATTTCAATTCTCAAATTTCACGGAGAATGGAAATACTTGCAGAGGCTTTATATACCGTAGAAACTCTTTATTTCATTAGAAAGATTAATAAGAAGTTTCTGGTTGAAGCTCTGGACCTGAACACAACTATTGCTGCGCTCACGAAATGACGTGGATTCTACGACTCACTTCTTGCCGATCTTGCGGGTGACCCCTGACGTTCGTTCTCTTCTGCATTATTATTTCTAAGAAGCGTATGACCATGCTTTCAATAATAGAATCTTAGTTGTTTCCGTTTCTAGTCTTCATCGGTGGAGATGAGCCACAACGGAATCGTTTGATATGGCGTCGCCGTTGCCCCTCTCAGAATGGGGTGAGGTTTTCGTCGCCCACGCCTGGCTGGTAGATTATCACTCTTCATCTCGCGTGGGATGCCATGTATGTCATTGTGGATTCGCGATTGATAATCGGCTGAGAGGGAAATATACTCTGCCCTACGAGAACCCACTCAAGCACCCACAGACGGAGCCCACATGATCCCACTTTGCCTGTCCGATCATCGGGTGAGGTCTAGCAGGGGATATGGATCAGTCCAGCAAGGATGGAATTCAAGATGAACAGATTGTGTTTAATCCCCCCCCCGAGGATGGATTCCCCAGGTTTTTTCTTTGCTTTTTTTTTCTGCGGCATCTTTTCCAGGTCGCCATGCAATGCTCAGGGTAGATGGTTTGCAGCGACCCAAGCCACGAATGAATGGGTCGATAGTCGCAAACCGGGGTTAGGTGTAATTATCCCGAGTTCCAGCGGCGCAACACTTGGACCCTTGTCTTTCACGGTGGCATTCTTGCAGCGCATCAAATCAACGGCTCATGCTTCAGCGTTGGTTGCACACAAACAACGTCCTATTAAGCAAAGTGTACATCGCGTTCTATTTTGATAGTCGACCCGCGCCGATCGCGTGACATTAGATGGGAAAGATAGAAACCACAAAACCACAACCGGAGTACTGTTTGAGGATGAAAGTGTATCTAGAACTGCGACTTAGATGAAGCAAGGCCGATAGAACTCGACCACCCAAGGCCAAAACAACTGAATTCTACCTCTATAGCTTTGAAGCATATTTTGCACCATTGCGAAAACACATTTTTTTAATTATCTAATCTAGCATATCTTCAATGCAAGAGGGGAAATTCTCGAGAAGACCCCTTCTGGGGCATAAAACTGGTATAAGAGCACTCATTGAAGATGGAGCCAATGTTGACTAACAAGGCGGCTATTATCGCAATGAATTTCAGATATCCTACTATAAAGGACAAAAAGATGTTGCAAAATTACTTCTCGAGGGGGACTCCAATGCCAATGCACAAGGAAGCTATTACGAAAATGCATCCCAAGCCGTCATTGATGATCACAAGCACAGCGTTATATGTACTCATTAAAGTAGATGCAGTGCCAATAGTTCCTAGCTATCTTCATAGATCCTTTTGGTAACCATAACGCGGCCTAAATCACCTCATGACCCGATCCCACTGGGGCACACATCCAATGAGTTGCTCAAACATCGGCTAATAGTAGCTACTATTTCTCAACAGTTCTCGGGCATTCTTCATCCATATCCATCGCATTAAAGGCTCTCGAAATGGTTAGTACAACTTCATGCCGCAACACATGAGCCTTTAAGGAGTTTGCCACTTGAACGGGCGTTGCAATCGGACCGCTCGGAACATGGATCAGCGGCGAGTAGTTGATCCAAAAGGATTTCGGCATACCATGTGATATTATCAGATTCAAGGGCCGCCAAAGAACTTCACAGGCATAGTACATTTTCTGTGGAATATAGATCAGGTGGATGTTTTCACTCGCATCTTTGGTGCTTGGTTCATCACACTATTTGATCATAATAAAAAAGTGCGCCATCAGCACACGCCATCAGGTTCTATTCAACTCTCTGATTCCATGATCTTCGCGACCAAACCTGCCGTTTCATGTGATGGACGCCATTCCGTCGGTCCCTCGGCGTACTACTCGTCGGCACCTCTACCCCGCTCCTGCAACATAACACCTTTGCTTATGCAGTGGTGGTCTGGCTGCTTATCGAACATATGTGCGGGGTTGGCGAGTCCATGCCTGATAGAACCAAAAAGCCGAAGGTGAGGGGGTCGTGGCGGGATACACATCTCAAAGTGATTAACCCATTTGTATCAGCTGAAAAACTTAAAGTTGCCGAATGCGTACTTTTCTTTTAAGCGCATGTGCTCAAGCAGTTCGACTTCAGCCAGTGCCGTAACCAGATCATCTCGAGGCAAGCATATGCACGGAAAGATTCCCTTCGCCCAACCTGTAGCCCAAGGAAAGGTGAAATCCAGTGTTCACCTACACGGCCTGCTGAGCCTTTGATTTGTTTTCAATGCAGTGAAAGGAATAACCCTACCTTTATGGGTTCAGTTCTAATGCAGGGCGGTATCTTGGTGAAATGCTTGCAGAGGCTGGTTCACAATCCCAAAGCAACGCAAAGTCTAAAAGGATAAATAGACCATTAAAATTGAGAAAAAAAAACAAAACTGGCCCCTTCTTCTTATTATGATCCCCATGATGCCTATCTAATTATTGATGTGGCCCTGGTAAATCAACAAGGAGGGCACACGGGATGGTATAAGACTCCGTGCATTGCAACATCAAATACCACCCATGTTTGCTGCAGCTCGATCCAAACAATTACAATCCATTCCAGGTAACTGGAAACCACGCGAACAATCTGCCTTGGATACCTATAGTGCCATTGGACAATTCGAAGAACCACACTCCACTCAAAAATGGAGAAATGCAAAAACGCAAAAGAATAAAAAATAGATAAGCTTCAGCACACAACAAAAGCAGTCAATTATGTAACCTGTCCAGCCTCGCATTAAACCCAAACAATTACTTCCTCGGCAAAAAGAATTTCCCCATGGTCAGAGCGGAATTAGTTCTTAGCATTCCATCAAACTCGTGTAGTTTCTTTTGTCTCGTGACATGCTTCTTTTTTTTTGGGTCAAATCCCCTAGTCTGCAGGTCCACGAGCCAAGCAGCGGCAAACTCAGGCGTGGCTGTCCTTTCGTTCCGCAACGACAACCTCGACCGAATACGTATCCATCTGGTACAGCGGCGGCATGGGGTCCACGCTCTGTCCGGTCATGCGCTTGATATACCATTGAAGGCGCTCCATGTAGTAGCGAGCGTGGTCGCGGTTGCGGATACTAAAGACAAGATCCAGCTCCTCAAGCGTCAGGTTCTTGGTCTCGGGCAGCAGGAAGTAGGTGAAGACCCAGCCAAACAGATTCCATGTCGCGTACCAGAAAAAGGCGCCCTGTCCTCCAAAGGACTGCATCATTCGTGGCCACGTGAAGCTCAGCAAAAAGTTGAAGGCCCAGGTGATGGAGGTGGCCGAGGCCATGCCCAAAGCTCTAATGTGCAGAGGGAAAGCCTCGGCGCTGTAGGTGAATGGGACTGGGCCCATGCCGGGAGAGTATAGGGCCATGAACACATAGATGCTGGTTGCCAGCAGAGCGAGTCTCAGTTCCTCGCCGTCCACCTTGAGGTTGATTCCAGTCCAGAACAAGCAAAGACTCATCAAGGGGAACGTCACAAGCAACAGGTTTCGTCGACCGAACGTGTCAATGGTCCAGACGGCTGGCAGGGCGAAGACCCAGTTGATGACACCTCCACCGAACGAGGCCAGCAGAGCCTGTGAACGCGAGTATCCGGCGCTCTTGAAAATCTCGGTGCTGTAGTAGGCAATAACGTTGACTGCGCGAGAAAAGTTAGCACAATTCCAACCCCCGCAGGCAATCCGGCAAGTTCCTTACCTCCGCAAAATTGCTGCATAAACATGCAGAACCAAGACGACTGAGCAGCCCTCCAGTTTCGTCGAACAGTGAAGAACTCCTTGAGCGGATTGTGGCCCTCCTTGGTCCTCTCCTCGACCTGAATAAACTTCCACGCAAGGTACATGTCTCGAGCAGCCTGCAGGTCGCTCTTGCGGAGCTTTCGCAGCGACAAAAACCCGTTGAGGAACTGTCCTTTGTCCATGTACCAGCGAGGGCTCTCAGGCAAGCAGTAGACGAGCGAACCGACAATCATAGGTGGGAGCGCGGTAGATCCAATCATCCAGCGCCACTGGCTGTGCTCACCAAGGAAGTCGGTGTTCTGAAATGCAAGCGATGACACGAATCCAATCATGATACCAAAGGCCGTCCACATCTGCCACATCATAGTGAGAGCACCGCGAATGTTCTTCGGGGCGCATTCGGCAGCGTAGATGGGTGTGGTGCTTGACTTGGCGCCAACAGCCAGACCGAGGACAAAGCGAGCCGTGATGAAGGAGATCCAGCTAGGAGAGACGGCTTGCCAAATGGCAGTGACGAAAGCGAAGAAGCAGGCAAAGGCGATAGTACCACGACGGCCCCAGTTCTTGTTCAGAGGCGCATTGAGCCAACAGCCGATCAAGGCAGCAGAGGCGTAGGGGGCTCCGTTAATGAGGCCTTGAATGGTTGCGTCATGGATGTTGAATTCTTTGAAGTAAAAGTCCTAAACAGAGATCAATGTTAGAAACAGAAGCAGCAGGAAAGGCTACCAGCACCACCGCCATACCTGAGCACCGTTGATGACGGTTTGGTCCATTCCCTGCACAATTGCACATCCGGCGCACAAAGCACATAGAAAGTACAACATCTTGGGCTGGGATGCCCAGCGGTGATTATCTTCGTATCGAAGCGTCTCCTTGTCCTCATCCGAGAGCTCGGCAACGTTCTCGTACCCTCTTGGAGTATTATGGACCTTCGCGATGAGTGCTCCCTTCCGAAAGGTTTCTCGGTATTCAAAGAGGCCCTTTTCAACGACAAAGGTATCTGCGTCGACAATGATCTCGTCATGGCTAAGATGCGCAAGGGGGTTCTGTAGCAATGCTGTTGTCGTTGTTGTCGTTGTTCTTGCTTCAACACCGGGCTTTCCTTCTCGGATGCCCTCCGGCTGCACAATGGTAGCAACGGAATCCATACGTTGCTGGTCTGTACCGGGCGGCATGATGTCGAGTATGTGAGACAGGCAACGTTAAAATCTGTTGATGAGTGATGGTCGGAATGATACTCTGGTTGGGTGATCTCCCGCCTGGGGGTGCGGGGAAGAGAGACAATTTATATATGGATGCGGCAGTACATATTTCCTTCAGAGATGGCAATTGAACCAGACGATGCAGAAAGCTTATGCTGTTTTGGAAGAGGCTTCATGTGTCTTGGTCTGGTGGGCTGCAGGAGGATCGTTGAGGGGTAGTCCGTTTGCGTAAAATCGGCCAGCAGGTTGGTATCGAAGCGGATACTCGAACAACGCCCAACTCAAAGAAAGCCCGAGAATATATTATGAGCTGCCGCCGGCATGCCTTGTCCTCAATTTCTTCCCAAGACGGAGTTGGACGTGGGATGCAAGTTGTGTAGCTTTGGTGGCGGGGGCTCAAATCGGCCCTCACGATAACTTCATAGTTCTCCGACTCATCATATGATCTTATGAAACTGCTTCAACGCGCCTTATCGTGCCACATTAGCCTTCTCGAGGATAGAATCCGATGTCAAAGTGCCAACCTTGCTGTCCATTTTTGGCTGGCAACGCAGCAGACCCACAAAGGTATATTTCGAGAGCCGTACCAAGCGAAACATCTACCGTACAGGGCAATCCATAAATCCAGGGGGATCATCAGGGTCGAAGTGCCCTTGTTCTAGATGCTTCTGACACACCCACACATGTTCACTGAGAACACTGTCCTGACAGCCGGGAGCATGACATTGGTGCCAACCCCTTCTGATGATGTACTTTGTTGGAGGCGGGGACGGTGTGTTCCTCTGTATGTCTGGAGAGAAAGACTCTACAGTCATCTCACTTTTCCACTCAACTGGGGGAGGGCCTGGGGGTCTCTCTATCTCCTCTGGCTCCCCTGTTCTCTCTGATGTTTGACCGTAGGCTTTGCGACTCGATAGGAGGGATTTGAAATTAAACATGGACATGATTCTAGATCTTCTCTTTTTTTCGGGAGCTGTCTCAACATCGGGCCACACGAGATTCTTTGGTTGCTCTGAATTATAATTTTGCGGCGGATTTTTAGCCATGGGAAGTGGGTTCGTTGTGCTATACGTCCTATGCTCAAAGCAAGTCCAGTCAAAGGCAGTGTCGAAGGTATGTCTAGGCCTGAGGCAGCCAGGATAAGTGCATCGATGTCGGCGACACCAGGCCTTTCCTGGAGGAAAATCCATCCATTCGAGATTGGTAAACGGAGCCCAGCACTCTTGGCATGTCGTCTGCTTGGCCGGCGGATTGTTCGGCAGCGGCCAACCCTTTGCTGAGCGAATGTCGGCAGAACCAACAACGATGTTTTGGGGGATTGGCTTTCTCTCGTTCAACCGCGTGTCACCTGGTAAAGTGTGGTTTGGCAGCGGCCATGGCACCGTCTCCGCCGCTTTCCGGGCCTCCTCCGTCCTATGATCATGGCACCACCACATTGCAGCAGCATCTCGAGGCTTCACGCACCGAGGCAAGCAGCATCGGTGACGGGTGCAATACGATAGCCCAAGGTCGGCATCACCGGTAACGGGCAAACTTCTGCTAACCTTGTAGTCCTCTTGGCATGTCTTGCAGGTGCGCGACGTCGCCATGGCTCTATCTGAGCGGCCAGGCCACTAACAAGTCAGTGCCCCGGTGATGCGCTGTGTTGCAAGGATGCCGCCGGCAGCTTCGCGGTGAGGTTCGTGGTCAATTCGCGGTGGAGCAAACGGCGGTCCAAACTCGATGCCAGCAAGACGACCTCATCGGATTATGCGTGGTGATGGAAAAGACGGTCATTTAATGGGACAGTCGTCCGTCGCCCAGGCACCATCTCATAGGCTCCTGCATTAGCTGAGATGCATTCTGCCTACCAAGGTGGCTGAGCGCACGCCAGCTGTCCCTGCAGCAAGCAGCCCAAACGCGAGCCATCTCTGCTCCATTACTGCAAACACCAACAACAATCACGTAAACTTGTTATTATGGATGCACACGGCTGCTACAGTAATAACACCCGGCTCTCTCGGTCTGTTCAATTATTCTTCCCAGAGTTTTTGCTCGAGAGCTTGCGTCACTAGCGCCCCAACCGTTGCGTGGTTAACTGATGGAAGGGAACCCTTGCCTGGACGAGTTTGCACGTTCTACCCCAGGCCAGGTGGGCGGCTTCCATATTAATTCCCGGTGCTCGGGGCATTTAAACACTCCGCAATGCAGGCTCCATACTCCGCAGCCAAGCCGTAAGCATGTTTGTTTATTTGCTTGTTTTTGGCGTCTCTCAGACACTGTGGCAGATGTATAGCATAGGTCCTATCGGATGATGCAATGGTCTGACTAGGTATGAGTGTGTGTGTTCCAAGGTCGAGCCTCGTGACAAACCCACGATGCAAATCAGAGAAAGAAAAAAAGGCATGTAGAATATGTATGTGCCTCATCCGCTGTGTGTCTTGAAATGGCACCTTGCTTTTCAATGGGCCGGCCGAACATGGCAGAAACACCACCCCCCAGTGGGTATGTCCAGGGTAGATCGACAGATTGTGCAGCCATCTCCACCACTTAAGAACCCACCGTTGGGGCCGCACCGATGTGAAACAACGCTGAAGAACAGCTGTAGCATTCCCCCCCAGCACAAACACAGCCAGTCACAGTCGCCCATCCAACCTGGTGGGAGCACCTATGCCTGCCCTGCAAGCTTCCCTTCTGGGGCTTAGACGCCGCCGCCCTCGCCCAAAGCGGTTGTTGCCCCAGGCAACGTCTTCGTAATCTCTTTGTTTGGTTCCCTCAAGCTCCAAATGAAGCTCCCCACTGTCAGGGACCGGTAAAGAAGGCGTCTGCCGCTCCGTGTACTTGGCTCTGGTGTTCCCAGGTCCCGCGATTTCATGGCTACTAGTCATTTCTGATTTTTACATCCTCTCAACAGCCGAGACCAGACCTCACCACTCAAGCTCAACGCCAGTTACATTCGCAACCGCGGCGCAAGCCGTCGCCCTCTCTGCCCCGACCTCCTCGAAGCCTTGCCTCGTGCCCTCAGCTCACCAGACCTGCCCCTTTGTACGAGCGCATTCCAAACTACGCGTCAATCGACATGGACGGGCAACACACGCCCTTACGTCCACCGGACTACAGTCTTCCTCCCTACGACGAGGATGACTACCACACACCGACTGGTCAGAATTCGGCTGGCGTCCGACTGCTGACGTCCAATGAGGAGCCCTATGAACAAACCTATGATCAAAGCTATGAACAACCCTACGAACACCCGTAAGTTGCAAATGCGTTCCCTCCCCAACCTCTGTGGTTCAGTCTGCGCCTCGCCATGCAATTCCCAATCCCTTTTGTTTCAGTTCTGGTCGGTTCAAAGAAGGAGAAACGCCGAACAGAGAAGCTGCCCCCGAAAGCCTGATTTGCGTCTTCAATTTGTCAGAGAAGCATCAAGACGAAGCAATGGTTATTGTCTCTTCCATTAGACAGCACTTTTACTGCTGGTATTCCCCTCAAAGAGCACATCTGCAAAGCTGCAGGCCAAAGACCAGGAAACCCAGAGCCCAATATCGTCTTGACCGCCATGGGCCGGAATCTACCACCGATCCCGGAAGATGAGGGCCCCCGGCGGCGCAAGTTGCCCAAGACACCGCATGGGTTAAACCATGGCCCTCCTGTGCCTCCTCGTCACGTATACTTCCCTTCGTGTGGTTGCCAAAGCTTACCTAGACCTCCTCCTCGCAGACTTCATGGTCCACGACGCAACTTGCAATATCAGAGCAGCATTCGCTCCTCGCCTTCGAGAACTGCCTCCATTATCGACGATGCTCCTTACATGGGCCGTCCTGACCAGTCATACCTCTCTTACACAGGCCGCGATGGTTCCCCCCAGCGACCTTGGACACCTGCTTCTCGCCTCTCAGACTTCACAAGGTCCGATCTTTCTATGCCACCTCCAGCAGGCTCCTATGAACCCGCGGACCTAAACGGCAGCCCTCGACCAGGGACTCCTTCGTCTCGATACGGTGGAAGCCCGCGGCGGCCATTGCCCACCGCCCCGCGCTATGGAGGTGGATCCCGCGATTCTCACTCCTTCGCAGATGATGCCACAGTGTCTATCCCTCTCCACGGTGATGACGACGACGTATTTGGCCCCGAGTCTGACTTGAGCGATGCGCGCCCTCACCCCGTTGATCGTTCTTCGTACCTGTCTGGCGAGTCCCAGGACACCCTTGGGGAGGACGGCGAATTCTATGACAAAGAGGAACTGTACGGACCAGCCCCCGATGGCGCCCAAGAGCGACGCGGTGTTCGTGCTCCCCAGATGGCCAAGAAGGAGGTTCAACTTATCAACGGTGAACTTGTGTTGGAGTGTAAAATTCCTACGATTCTCTACAGTTTCTTGCCTCGGCGAAACGCGATTGAGTTCACCCACATGAGATACACTGCTGTTACATGCGATCCAGACGACTTTGTCGAGAGAGGCTACACGCTGCGTCAGTCTATTGGAAAGACCTTGCGTGAAACCGAGCTGTTCATCTGCATTACTATGTACAACGAGGACGAGATTGGTTTCACTCGTACCATGCACGCTGTCATGAAGAACATCTCTCACTTCTGCTCCCGATCGCGCTCCCGTACGTGGGGTGACAATGGTTGGGAGAAGATTGTGGTTTGCATTGTTTCTGATGGACGTGAGAAGATTCACCCTCGTACCCTCGATGCTCTTGCAGCAATGGGCGTTTACCAGCACGGTATCGCCAAGAACTTTGTCAACAACCGTGCCGTGCAGGCTCACGTCTACGAGTACACCACCCAAGTTTCCATGGACTCGGATCTTAAGTTCAAAGGTGCCGAAAAGGGCATCGTCCCTTGTCAGATGATTTTCTGCTTGAAGGAGAAGAACCAAAGGAAGCTCAACTCCCACAGATGGTTCTTCAATGCGTTCGGAAAGGCTCTGAACCCCAACGTCTGTATCTTGCTGGATGTCGGTACTCGACCCGGCCACAATTCTCTTTACCACTTATGGAAGGCTTTCGACACCGACTCTAACGTCGCAGGTGCCTGTGGAGAGATTAAAGCTATGAAGGGTAGAATGGGTGCCAACCTTCTCAACCCTCTTGTTGCTTCTCAGAACTTTGAGTACAAGATGTCCAATATTCTGGACAAGCCTCTCGAGTCGGTTTTCGGATACATTACTGTGCTTCCTGGTGCCCTTAGTGCCTACCGTTATCACGCTTTGCAAAACGATGAGACGGGCCATGGGCCCCTAAGTCAATACTTCAAGGGAGAAACGCTCCATGGCCAACACGCCGACGTCTTCACCGCCAACATGTATCTCGCCGAAGATCGTATTTTATGTTGGGAGTTGGTGGCCAAGCGAGGCGAAAGATGGGTCCTGAAATACGTTAAGGGATGCACTGGAGAGACTGATGTGCCAGATACGGTTCCTGAGTTTATTTCTCAGCGAAGACGATGGCTTAACGGTGCTTTCTTTGCTGCCGTCTACTCGCTTGTTCACTACAAGCAGGTCTGGGCAACAGATCACACTCTGGCACGCAAGATTCTCCTGCACGTTGAATTCATCTATCAGTTCATCCAGCTCATGTTTACCTACTTCTCCCTGGCGAATTTTTATCTCACCTTCTACTTCGTTGCCGGTGGTTTGACCGATAAAAAGGTCGATCCATTTGGTCATAACATTGGAAACATCATCTTCCACATCCTGCGGTACTCTTGTGTACTGCTAATAGCAACGCAATTTATCCTATCTCTCGGTAACCGTCCTCAAGGTGCAAAGAAGTTATACCTAATAAGTATGATTGTCTATTCAATCATCATGGTCTATACTATGTTTGCAACCATTTACATTATTGTTCGACAATTTACAAGTTCCGATCAAGACATATCAATTGGAAGCAACGTGTTTACCAACCTCATCGTCTCTGTCTTGTCAACAGTTGGACTGTACTTCATCATGTCAATCATGTACCTCGACCCATGGCACATGTTTACCTCATCAGCACAGTACTTCATCATGCTTCCCAGTTACATTTGCACCCTCCAAGTGTACGCATTCTGCAACACGCACGATGTCACTTGGGGTACCAAGGGTGACAACGTTATGAAGACTGATTTGGGTGGCGCCGTGGGTAAGGGTGAAACAGTCGAACTGGAAATGCCCAGTGAACAGCTGGATATTGACAGCGGATACGACGAAGCTCTACGAAACCTCCGTGACCGTCTCGAAGTCCCTGAGAAGCCCACGTCTGAAGCTCAGCTTCAGGAGGATTACTACAAGAGCGTTCGTACCTACATGGTGTTGTCATGGATGATTGCCAACGGAATTCTCGGTATGGCCGTCTCTGAGATTTACAGCAGCACGGGCATCGGCAGCAACCTCTACCTCACCTTCATTCTATGGAGTGTGGCTGTCTTGGCCGTGTTCCGCGCCATCGGCTCCACCACCTTTGCCATCCTCAACGTCATCAACATGATGGTGGAGGGTCGTGTCCGCTTTGCTCTCAAAGCACCTAGGTGGTGGGGAAGTGTAAGCGATCGTGTGAGCGAAAAGATGAGCAGCGTGGGCACTCAGCTCAAGCAATGAGAACGTTGCTGTCTTTTTGTCGCTTCCGTTTTTGTTTCTTGGAGTTGGGGGGTCTTATCTCTTGTCTATATTTATCCATCACCAGCACATTGGCGTAAAGGTGCACAATGAGGTTCTTTCTGGCATTGCATTCGGGCGGGACTCATAAATGCGGCCCCTTTTTTTTTAACTGTTTCTTGTCTTGTTTGTATGACGATGTACGGGAATCTCCGAGATCGAGATATGTTGTTTAATGCCCTCCACGATGTTGATTAGTTTCTACTTTTCTCAATCGGTTCGATGCACGTTAGACGGACTGTATTCGAGATACGACTGGGGTTACGGTGTTATGTTTGACAAGAAAATATACAAGGCTGCTTGCCTTTTTTTGCATGATTTAATTTCTCTCCGTTTTAATGCCATGAGTTGTGAATAGTTAACGTGTCGGATTCCACATAAACGAGACCGAAGTTGCAAGTAAGTCGATTGACCTCACAGTCTAATTCGCATTGTATAAAAATATATTTCATAAAAATACCCCTACAGAGAAATACGTTCAAATCGTCCAACCAGTTGCGCCTGGCCAAGTAAATCAAAACATGACAGTCATATACAAAAAAAAAGTGATGCCAATTTTATAACAAGACGCCCAGCTTTCCCATGATCATTTTAGTTATAAATGACTCTTTTTTTTCTCTTCTCATCCACGTGTTATTTATTCCGCATCCTCTTCATCTTCGGGGATCTGTGATAATTGTTAGGACATGAGTTAGGGGAGAGAAACTATATGCTTGTAAAACTTACGTTGTCGTGGAAGTTGCGTCCGTCAGTGGTAGCAGTGATGATACCAGCGCGAATGCAGAAGTCACCGAAGCGCTCGCCCTCCTCACGCTCAGCGGCGTATCGCTTCAACAGACCCTTCATGATGACGAGAATCTCCTCCTCCTTGATGCTCTGGCGGTAGAGCTTGTTCAGACGCTGGCCGTGGTAGCCACCACCCAAGTACATGTTGTAGGCGCCAAATGCCTTGCCGACAAAGGCAACCTCAGCAAGCCAGGGACGAGCGCAACCGTTGGGGCAACCAGTCATACGCATGACAATGGAGTCTTGGCGGAGACCAGCCTCCTCAATGCAGCCCTCGAGCTTGGTGATGAGGACGGGTAGGTATCGCTCAGACTCGGCCATGGCAAGACCGCAAGTGGGGAAAGCGACACAGGCCGAGGAGCTGAGACGGAGACCAGAGAACTGGATGTTGTCAAGCTTGTACTCCTTCATCAACTTCTCCATAGCGGGAATATCCTCTTCAGCAACATTGCTGAGGATAAGATGCTGGTTTCCGGTGAGACGGAACTCGCCCTTGTGGACCTTGGCAATCTCGCGCAGGCCAGTCTTCATCTGGAAATCAGCAGTATCCTCGATACGGCCGTTCTCAATGAAGAAGGTGAAGTGGCTGAGGCCAGTCTCATCCTTCTGCCAGCCAAAGGTATCAACGTTGCTCTTGAACTCGAAAGGACGCTCAGGCTCAAACGTCTTGCCCCAAAGTCCCTCAACGGTCTTCTTGAACACCTCAACGGTCATGTCGTCAATGGTGTACTTAAGACGGGCGTGCTTTCGGTTCTTTCGGTCACCGTTGTCACGCTGGACAAGCATGATCTTCTCACACACCAGGTGGACATCCTCGGGCTTACAGAAACCAAACATGCGTCCGGTCTGGGGGTAAGTCTTCTTGTTGTTGTGAGTAGTACCCATACCACCACCAGCAAGAATGTTGAAGCCAGCGAGGCCACCATCTTCTCCCTTGATGGCAATGATACCAATATCGTGAGCGTACACATCAGTGTCGTTGTGAGGGGGGATAGCAATGGTAATCTTGAACTTTCGGGGGAGGTAGGTAGGGCCGTAGAGAGGCTCGAAGTCCTGGACGGCGTCACCACCAACCTGGACCTTCTTGTCGTTCTCATCGGTCAGCCAGATCTCGTGGTAAGCCGAGGTAGCGGGGAGAAGGTGCTCGCTGATCTTCTTGGAGTAGGCGTGAACCTCCTTGTGGAACTTGGACTGGGTGGGGAGAGAGCTGCACATGACGTTTCGGTTCACATCACCACAGGCAGCGAGGGTATCCATCAGGGCACGGTTGATGGCCTGCATAGCAGGCTTAAGCTTGCTCTTGATGACACCGTGGAACTGGAATGTCTGTCGGGTAGTGAGCTTCATCGTCTGGTTGCCCAGCTCGTTGGCGATATCGTCCATCTGAATCCACTGCTTGGGAGTGGAAACACCTCCGGGCAATCGGCATCGGATCATGAAAGAGTAGGCAGGCTCAAGACCCTGGGCCTTGCGCTCGTCTCGGACATCACGGTCATCCTGCATGTAGGTACCGTGGAACTTGGTAAGTTGCTGGTTGGAAGCGGAGATGGCGCCAGTGGAGGTATCCTTGAGATCTTCAAGAATGGTACCACGAAGGAAGTTGGAAGCAATCTTGATGTCCTCGTTGGTGATAGGGGCAGGCTCCTCGGGAAGGCCATCGACATTGTCGACACCAAGAACCTTCCAGATCTTGGGCTCCCACTCCTGGTAACCGGTCTGGTAGCCATCGGGATCCTGGTCATCACCAAGTCCGATATCGCAGAGGTGCTTACCACCAAGGTTGGTCAAAACACGCTCAAGATCCTTGGCGGGCTTGTTGTAGTAGATCTTGTCCTCCTTGCGAGGCCAGTAGTGGCTGTCACCCAGACCGAAGACTGAAAAGTTGACATTGGACAGGTCAAGGTCGGTGCTGTCCTTGATGGCATCCCAGAAGGCCAGACCGTTCTGGGGGAACTCACCCTGACCAGCGGTAGAGGAGATGAAAACAACATTCTCCTCAGTGGGAAGGTCCTCGAGAGGGTAGTCCTCCATAGCGAAGACGGAAGTCTTCAGGCCACGGGCACGACCGCGGTTGGCAAGTCTCTTGGCAAGGTTACCGGCGTTGCCGCCATCAGAGGCGAAAAGAACGGTGAGAGGAGCACCCAGGAGACCCTCGAGAAGCTGGTTGTAGGCGTCCTTAGCCTTGCGCTTCTGTTGAGCTCGCACCTCAGTACCGAAATCCTGGGCAACAGCAGCAGCAAACTTAGGCTCCTTGTTCATGAGCTGGGTTAGCTGGTTATCACGAGCGAGGAACTTCTTCAGCTCTTCCTTAATCAGCTCAGAGTCAAGAGAGAAGTTGGGCAGACCCTTCTTCTCGTTCTCCGGGTTCCAGCGGTACAGCGGCCAGTATCCAGCGTCAACGGCCTTCTTGGTCTCCTGAAGAACTGTGAGGGGAGAATCGGTCTCGCCAAAGTAAGGCAGGTAAGCCATAACAACGGAAGGACCCTCAAACTTGTCAGCCTCGAGGAGGGCCTGGAGCACCTGGGTGTAGGAGCTGTAGACGGCAGTGGAAGCGACGTAGACGTTTCCAAAGTTCATGGCGTACAGGCCAATGTCCTTCTTCCTTCGGTTGGCATCGGCAGTAGCTCGCTCAGAGTAGGGAGTTGAGTCAATGATCAGCAGGTTGACGTTCTCGCCGGAAGCAAGAACATGGTGAACACCAGAGTTGCCAAGATCGTAGGACCAGGCATCGGAACCGGTGAGCCAGAGGGACTCCTTGCGGAAGAGGCCCTTGGCAGTGAGGAGCTTCTGGGCAGCGGCAGAGCCGTCAGTCTCGAGGCGGGAAATGACATCGTCGGCAATTTCTGTCGACTTGGTAGCATCATCGGCGTTCACGGCCCATCGAGCGAGCCAGCTCTTGGGTGCCTCAGTGGCGAATTCACCACCGGTGGCAGCCTCCTTGACCTCGGCAACAAACTGGCTGCGACGCTCCTTGCGAGCCAGAAGCGAACCAAAGCCAAACTCGGGGCTAGCAGCAACAGTGGCGGAAAGGCCAGTGGTAGCTGACTTGACGGCATTGGCAACGTAGGCACGGTTGCCAAACAGCTGGTCGAGGATCTTGTTGTAAGCAGTCTCAAGCTTGGGAGCAGCGATCTCATAACCGGTGGGCTCCTTGTAGGCGCTCTTCTTGCCAACCTCGAGGTTTTGGATGGGCTTCTCAGCTGTGAGGTTCTGAAGAACGCCACGGAGAGCCTGTGTCACAGTCTCGGGAGCAATGTAGCCGAGCTGGTGACCCACAATGGTCTCAACGCCACCAGGACCACTCTTGACGGAGGTCAGGACGTCAATGAGGAGAGGACCCCACTTGGTAGTCTTGCGCTGGATCTGCTCAAGAACAGCGATCCTCTTGATGGACTTGGGGATGGCGTCAACTAGCCTGGAGCCAATCCAGGGTCGGTAGAGACGAGGGGTAAGGATGGCGGTGTTGGCGAAGACCTCATCGGACTTGGCGCTGTCAATGGCCTCGGCAAAGGTGCCAGCATCAGAGCCGAAAATAAACAGGCAGTTCTCGGCATTGGGAGCACCCGAGTACTCAAAGGCATTGTATTCGCGACCAGAGGCAGACTTGAGCTGGGCCCAGATACGGGTGGCGCACTTGTAAATCTCCTCGGAAGTGACCTGCGCAGGGGCAGGCTCGACAGTGGTGGCAGCCGACGACTGGGCAGCAGGAGTAGTAGACTCGCTGTTTGTGCTCGACTTGACTGATGTTCCCGCAGAGGGGGCCTTAGAAGCGGTGGCACTGGGAACGGGAAGAGATTCAGCCTGGACGGCAACTTCGCGATCCGAAGAGACGGCAATGTGGCCGTCATCAGCATAGATGCCTGTGGAGGTTGAGGCAGCACCGGCCTGGAATCGACGAATGCTGTCGATATCAAGAATATCGCGAACGACGGTGGCGTCCTCAATAGCGATAGGCTTGTCCTCTGCAGAAGTAGAGGGGGCGAAGAAGTGGATCACACCCTTACCCGTACGCACAGCAAGGGCATGGGCAGTCAAGGCCATGTCCTGAGCCTGCTGGAGTGTCTCTGACTGAACAAACGTCCATCCTGAGTTGCGGACAGCCGTGATGACCGAGTAATCGGCAAATGTTCTGGGCTGGAGAGAGACGTGGAGGACCACGGGGTGGCTAGCCAGCTTGTAGAGGTGAGAGACAGAGGGGAGGAGGATGGTGGAGGTGGTGGTGACGGAGACGAGCTTGCCGGAGCGGATTGGGGTGTAAACGGAGAGAAGAGGGTCGGCATTGTGTCGCACTGAGAGGATCTGGGAGGAGAACCAGTTAGCATTGCTGCTTTTTCAAAAGAGCTTCTCTCTTCCGCTCAACTGCAGTGAGCATGTCGTCGCAATTCAGGGTCTCAGACAAAGTTTTTGACTCAGATCTTCATGCGTCATGTTTCTTCCCTCACATCCCGCCGCCGCAAGCAGCAGGGGTTGATGGAGGGGCCGAGGGGCCGACGCAGGGACATGGGCGACCACTGGAAATAACGACCGGAAGAGGGGCAATTGTTTTTTTTTTCTTAGGCAGCGGCTTACCTCTGGGACTGAGTCGACGCCCTGGGCGACGAGGCCTTGGTCTTTGCGACCAGCGTATCGCTTCAGGTGGGAGGAGAATTCGGAATCGGTGCCGATGGCAGGCTGGACAGAGACGATGACATCGCTGGCGAGGTAGGCGATTCTTGCAACTGCGGGGTGAGAAGCGCAACGTTAGCCGAGTTTTTTTGTCCAATGTGTATGCATTTGCCCGTTTCAATGGCTAGGAATTTCGGCCTGGTATTCGACATTGAGCGCAGTGATGTCGCCATTTTCGCCTCCTCCCAAAAAAGAAAAAAAAAAGTTGCCCATTGGAGAGGAAGCAAAAGAGGCTCAAGACTACCACCGGCTCGTAATGCAGCACATAGCACCGCATTCTCACCAAACCCAATAGCCGCTTCCCATTTCCACCAATTCCGCGGCAACCACCAAGAAAGCCCAATGCGCCAGAGAAAAAAGCAAAGCAGCAGGTGTATTTGGAGGGCTACTCACCGGCCTCCTCGGGCGTGCGAATCTGGTGCTGTGACGCAGCGTCCATCTTGTGTGTGTGTCCCTGTCTTATTGTTCTCCCGCACAGCTACCTTTTGGGTATAAAGGAATTGGAAGCCAGGTGGGGGAGAGACGAGGGAAGGGAGTGTGTCAGAGGAGTATAGGAATGAAGAAAGAGAAAGGGAAGGAGAGGAAGAGGAGGAGGAGGGAGGCGGTTGAAGAATAAAGAGACGTCCCGGAGACAAGACTCAAGCTCACGCGGGCCTCTCGTGTGGAGGGGGGGGTGTTGCGTTAGATTAATTTTTTTTTTAACCCTGGGGCTCTGGGCCTCTGGTTTCTAAAGGGAATCTTCTCTATGGATCGCTTCAGATCCGGACGGACCAGGAAAGGAAAGGGAAGGGAAGCAGAGACCCAACCTGGTTCCGTCGCCGTGTAATTGCCCTTGCCGTGCTTGGACTGGTCCCGTCTCGAGCACTCGTCGCACCCCTCGCCACGGGGACGGGGGCCCTGTCTGTGGATGTGGAATACATTCAAAATGGGCAATTGGGCCCATCGTCAACCACCGAGTTTTTCCCCGCGCCAGCGCAAGAGCCCAAGCATCGACGACAACAAACGCCAAAACGACGCTTGGTGAATCTTTGCCAACGATTGCGTGATCGATTAGCGGGATATGCCAGCCCCGGACGGTGCTACGGGCCCCACCCCACACTCGCTGGGTCCCGGGGGCGCGCTGCTCCCTCCAAGGTACCTCTGCACACCTGCGAGTCCACGGCTGCGCTCCGGACAGTGAGCAAACCACTCCTCGGCCCTCGACGCCGCGACCACCGATGACAAATGGTGTCCCTGGGATTTGCCTGCGATGGTCGATGCCCCAGTTGCATCCGCCGCAGGGAGCCAATCGCCGCCCCTCTCATGTGCCGGCAGCGTCGACGAAGCCTACCCTTGGCAGCCCTTGGGAGTCGCTTGGTTGACGCTGCCCCCACCCCGACTTCCTGCTGCCACACCGACCGACGGCCCGCACTGAAGGCGAACAGCCTTGAGGCGAATGGCGCAAGGGAAATGCCTCTTTTTTTCTTTCCACCAGGCACCCCCGCCCCTCCAGGGGTCCAATGCCAGCCCAGCTCCGACTACCGACCGGCCGCCGGTCGTTGGCGATGACACCATCCGTCGATGCAGCACGACAAAAGACATGACGGCGTCTCACGCACGCAGGCTCTCTGTGATGCCACAGTTTCGGGTGATGCCACGACCCTGGGTGATGCCACAGGGAACCAGATACATGTTCGGTTGGTTTGATTTCCAGACATCCCGTAGCCCTCCAATTCGGCAATGGCACGCGGGGTATCATGTATCGATGAACCTGAAAGATTTGTCTTGTTTCCGCTCAAAGAGGCAATCTCCCCCCTTTTTCTTTTTTTGTTTTTACCATTGCACTCCTCCAGGTAAAAACTGGCTGACTGATTGATTAACACAATGTTCATTATTGGCTATTGCAGCGTCTCTAAAAATCCATCAAGTGCTCACTAATCGTCCAACAAACAGCCCTGTGCCATCTCCACCAAGCGTCCCCGTATCCGCCGCTAGCCTTCTCCGAGCCAAGTCAACTCCCGAGAAAGACCCCGACAAGGCGAGCAGGAAAACCTTGGCCATCTTTTTCACGTTTCCTCGCAGCGGTGGCGTTCTTGTCAAGGTAATTCTTTCTTGTTGTGTAGGTATATAATGCTAAGTACTGCGTGATAGGTACAATATGCTACTTGGTATTATCTCATCTCATTATTCCACCTCTTTGCTTGTTGTTTGTTTCTTTGTTTGCTTGTCCCTTGAAGTATGCTGGCCGTTAATCAATTCATGCCATGCCAATGCAAAAGCACTAAACACCAAAAAGAAATCAGCCCCCGCGCCTCCTTGTGTTGCCCAGAATAAACAAGTGATGATCCCTTCTGCACCCTGCTGCCCGACATGCCGCAAGCCGCATCACGCAATGCCGCCATCCTAATTCCATAACAGCCACGTGCAGCTAAAACCGCAGGACCGCAAACCGCAACGCCCCCCGGTCCCTCAGACTTGCCGCACTTTCGCCGCAGACGCCGCTTTTGCCCCGGCGCCGGCCGAGTCTTCAGCCATGATTCGATTTCCGCCCCGGACTGCTATCCGTTGGCGCCGACGCCAAACAAGGGTCCCGCCCGATCTGCTTGACTTCCTTTCACCACCCCCTCCAACATTGCTGCTTTGCTTTTGTAGTCGCAAAAAAATGAGACGCCGAACCACTGATTGGAAACCAATGCAATATTACACGTCTTTTTTCTTGACCATGGTCTCATCCTGACACCAGTGGGGTTGTCGCAAGCCGAAGATGCGTTGTCATGCATGTGGCACGTTGAAATGGACATGATGCCTTGTCAAGCCTCGTCTTCGAAGCTTAGTCCAAGCACATATCATGCTTCATTTCGCCTCGCCTGACTTCATGCCGTGCCCAGGACAGGAGAGGCACAATATCGGATGCTCTAAACCTCCCCAGCGAGAGTACCGACAGCGCCGGGCTTGTTGTGGTCAACGCCCAGCGCCCATTCACCAGACTCCTGCTGGTCGATCCAGTAACCGCGACCCCAAGAGACCATCAAGCGGCCAATACGACCCTTGCGGCCTTCACCATCAGGCAGATCCTCGGCGAAAGGACCATCGAACTCGTCAACACCAGGGCCTTCGAGGATCATGAGCTGCATGTACTTCTGCAGGACCTGCTTGGCATAGGCCATGACGACGAAGCAAAAGTATACGCGGATAAGCATGGAGGCGGTAATCAGCAGCATGCTGGTGGCGGCCTCTTGAGGCACAACCTTGCCGTGGATAGCTGCCTCGTGTCGGAGACTCTGAACACCCTCAACGACCATCTCAGGCAGCTTCGAGGGCGAAGCGCTCAGTGAATCCGTGCTCTGGCTGGTGAAATACCAGTCCATGCCAAAGGCGGCGGTGCAGGCGATGTTGATGCCGGTGTCGAGAACATAGACCCAAGCAAGGGCAAGGCATTCGAAGGGGCTCTGTCGTCGGATGTGAGGGATGAGTGACGCCAGCAGGACCAGAATGCCGATCGAGTAGACGTAGGTTGAGAGCTGGAGGAGGGAGAGCTGGTAGCCGGTCAAAATGGCGAGAAGTCCGTAAACACCGGTGACCTTGTTGAGGATAAGGGCGAGGGAGATGACCTCAGTGCCGGTCTGGAGGCTGATGAAGCCCAGGAGGGTCTAAAGGTGAAGTTGAGTTAGCATTCCGTTGTTGACTTGCTCGTCGCGATCCTGTCGCGCGGGAAACGAGGCCTCCGTCCCCCAGAGTCGAGTTTCTCCTTACCTTCGGCCGGGGCACCCGCAGGTACAAACTGGTGAACCTCGACATGGCGTATTAAGGAAAAAATAAAAAGAGGCGGTAATATTAAGTTATTATGTCCTTCCCGCCGGTGACGTTGAGCGGGCGCGTAAAAGTTTCCTGAGGGTGAGGGCGCAAAAGCAGACTGAGGAGATGGAGGCGGAATAGGAAAGGGAGATAAGGGAAGGGAAAATCTACGAAACGCTGTGCACGCGGCGATGACGGAAATGATGCGAACCAGGGTCCGGTCCGTCCGTTGATCAGAGGGAAATAAAAAAGCCTTGTTCCCCTTTGCTGGTCACGCCCCACTGGACACTGGCTGGCTGGCTGGCTGTTGCTGGCTTCGCTCCCGCAAAAAAATAAAGAAGTACGGTCCTTCGGACATCCGTGGCTCCCGAGATGGCGCGGCAGAGAGAGGGGGTAATTAGCTGCGCCAGCAAATGAGCGAGTCGCAAATCAGGCATGCCGTCACGTGCTCATCGACAAGACAACCAGCCCGGCCCTCCTGAGCCAACCGTTGGGTGCTGACTAAGCCTTCTCGGTTTCGGGGAGGCATCTGAACAGCCATCGAACAGCCATCACGTCACTGTACATGAGTTACAGATTCGCGGCGCAGCGGACCATAGCACGCGGCGCAGAAAACTCTATAGGAACAGAGGACGGGGAAATAAGCAAATATCCAAGAAGCAAATCCGTACATCAATTCCATCCTGACTTTTTTTATTTCTTTCTTTAATTGGTGTCTTGTATTTATATCCGCTTGCCGCTTCTCCACCCGCTCGTCAGCCTTGTTTTGCTGATCCGTATCTGTCCGCGTATCACATGTTTCGTCGCGTATACCGTCGCCAAAGTTGGGGCACAGCAGTTCATTACGCAGGTCTGGCTGGGGCTGACAACGTTGAACTGGTGAAACATAGCATCTGAATACGACACTTTCTTTCCGTGTATTCTATCCGTAAAAGATTTACTGCCGCACGAGCGGTATCAATTGCAAATACGTGTTTCCAATTATTCGTTTCCCCTGTCGCGGTACCAACAACACGCTGTAATGTCGAAATATCAACACCCACCCAACACACGTCCATGAAGTGAGACTCTTTCCCTCTCTTTTTTTCTATCTTCCGTGTTTGATATTTTACAAAGTTCGAAAATGCTCCTAAGCCGCATTCTGCACCTGCACCTCGCCGTTGGCAAGGCCGAAATAGGCGGCGACAGGCTTCTGGGCCTGTAGCTGCTTGCCAAGCGTGACAGCCTCAGCGCCATTGAAGCCGTGGAAGAGGCCAATCTCGACGATGCCGGGCAGCTTGAGCAGCTCGGCAGCCAGCGCGTTGATTTCCCAGGCACCGTCCTTGCCTTGACCCTGTACCTCGGCATTCAGGTCCTTGGCCAGCAGGAGAGGTGGGAATGGCGCGTCGATGATCCACATGCCGTTGTCAGTCACACACTCGCCAGCCTTGCTGGGCAGGCCAGAGCGGACGGCGGGGGCGGGCGAACCCATTTCGCGGAGGCGAATGAGCACATCGGGGGCGGCGAGGGGGAGGACCTCGAGAGGAATGGTCTTCCAGACGGTGCAGAGACGAGGAGACTGCTTGCGATAATCTGTTGGGGGGGGGGCCTTGAGTCAGCTTCCATTTTTTTTTCCCCAGCTACTAGTGAGGGGCACATGACGGCCCGTCACATCATGGAACATGTGAACGACCAGAAAGTAAAGTAAAAAATAAAAATAAAAAAAGACTCACCAGCAACGGCAACAAACTTCTTGGCCGCAATGGCGACAAGCTTCTCCTGGAAGAGACAAGCACCGCCACCCTTGATGAGGTTTAGGTCCTCGTCGACCTCGTCAGCGCCGTCGAAGGCGACATCGAGCGCCACAGGCTTGCCGTCGACGACAGGACGCTCGTCCAGGTTGGCCAGAGTCAGACCCGCATTGCGAATGAGGCCCTTGGACTGGCTGCCAGTAGGAATAAAGGTCATGCCACCGTAGAACTCGGGGCCCTTGCTCACAATGGCCTCCACCACGTACACGACGGTGCTGCCGGAGCCAATGCCGACATACTTGTACTCGGGGAGCAAATGCTCATTGACGGCCTGGTAAGCGGCTGACTTCTTGGCCGATTCGACTAGTGATCCTGCAGATGCCATTGTGCTTGTAGTTCTTTTTGTCGGCGCGAGACTGCGACGGGAAAATCTGCGTGTTGGTGACAATGGAGCTCGAGTACCCCACGTTTAGATGGCACTGGTAATGAGGCGGGGTGATTGTCTTGGATTGTTCGGCTACAGCGGGTGGGGTGGAGGCGTTCTTATCCTTCTGGTCCAACAAGGCGATGGAGAAAAAGTGACCAAGGGCTCAAAAATCACACTATGTTTCTCCGATATATATATATTTTTTCGGTTGCTTCTGCGACGAAAATGCTACTGCAAGGTCCGAGGGGTGTTGACCCAAACGAGCTATGAGCTAGACGCGTGTAGGGTAGGCAATGCGATTGGGCAGTGCGAGAAAGGAGGCTTGCACCAACCAAACTGGTAATTTCGGCGAGGAAGCGCAAGTATAGCTTTTAGATTTTTTAAATTGAAGTGCATCAAGAGTAGAAATAAACGAGCTGAAAGGGGGTTTGGAAATGACGTAAATGCATGGATCCTCATGAGGAGTTTTTAAACACAGTGTACTTCCATGGGCAAATGGGAAGAAAAAACCTCGCGGCTTGAGCGGTACGAGTTGCATGTAAAACGAGATGAGTGTGGTTGTAATTGCCTAGTTTGTTGGGGCTAATGTGGGAAACGAACCAAAAAAGGGAATGTCATGCACGCGAACTGCTGAGCCAAGGAAGAATGTGAGAGACCTGTTGCAAATGACGGAATTGCACGCGGTGGAGAGGAGACACGGGATAGGTGACAGGTGAGGGGCAGACAAATAAGACAGTGATAACATCGATGAGCATCTTCATTCGCCCAGCACACAAAGCACTCGGCTGCACTCGATCGCTTGTCAAATCCCGAGGATTGTCCAGATATCGATTTCCGAAGCTGCTAGGGACTGCACGTAAGTCAACCGGAGCGGAAAAAACAACGCCGTCGAAAACACTCTCGCTTAGAGCTGTTCGAGCTCACCTCGCTCGTTTCCACATCAGCTAGGTGCTAGCGGAAAATGATGGCCGACCGCCGGCGGTAACCTTGACAGAACAAACAAAAATGAAGAAAAATAATAATAAATAAGTATTGTGTGAAAGCATTAATGTTGTTGTCTTATATAACGATCGTAGGTTCGTAGTCCTGGCTGTATTATACAAGCTCCCGCGCTCAGATCCACACGCTATGCTTGATATCCTGTCCCGTGAATCAAAAGCGCAGATGCCTCATTGATGGCGCGCTGGCACTTCTTGACCTTTCCTCCCCGGATACTCCTATACTCCAATCCCGAGACTTGGTTATGGGAAGGCTATTTAACATGCGCACCCGTCTTGTGAAGGCTGAGTCGTGCTCGTCTTGACGTCGATCACTGTAGAAATGACACGTTAGCAATTGAGGGCTCGGCAAAACGCAGTGGTTTGGAAACATACTCTGGCTCGAGGCTTGTGCCGCAGCATCGGTGCCTTCCATACCAGGCAAAGCCTGGGCTATCCTCTTAAACAGGTTTTTGACGTTGTGGCCTAGCTTTGCACTGGTCTCGACAAACATCAAGTTGTTCTTCTTGGCCTCCTCTTCACCCTGCTGCGTGGTGACCTCGCGCTTGTCGTTCAAATCGGTCTTGTTGCCTACCAGGACGATAATTACGTCGTTGCCTCGCTCAGCTCGGACATCATCGATCCACTTTTTGGTATTCTGGAATGATTTGGCGTCTGGGAAGAAAGCATGTGATGTTAGCATGTAATTTGGTTGCCTACGGTGGGAGACGAGAGGGGCCGCAGGGAGCCGTGGTGGGGTCATGGCCAGCTCAGGGGGCAAACGTACTCGAAATGTCGTAGACGACAACGGCGACGCTCGAGTCACGGATGTAAGAGGGAATCAAGCTTCGGAAACGCTCCTGTCCGGCGGTATCCCACAGCTGCAATCGCACGGTTCGGTCCTCGAGGTACATGGTCTAGATGGATTGAGTATCAGTCGGGATGGTGTCGTGTACCACATATCCAGAGGTGCTCACCTTGGACAGGAAATCAATGCCGATGGTCGCCTGGTACATGTTGTCGAAGGAATCGTACATGAAACGAGTAATCAGAGAAGTTTTTCCCACTGTCGAGTATCGCCGTCAGTTAGAGTCGTCGGTTGGACGCGGGCCGGACTCGTCGGTCGGTCGTTGACGTACCACTTTGTTCACCAAGGAACACAAGCCTGGCGAAGAATTCCTGTTAGTGATGAATGCGAAAAGGCAACCAGAGAGGCATACTTGAATTTCTTCAAGGGGTTGTTGTATGAGCCGCCAGCCTGCGCCATCTTTGCGGTATTGTTGGGGAATTATTAGAGGGTCGGGAAGAGGTGAGAAAGACGGTGATGGAGCTCGACGGGAGAAGCGGCGTCGGTGGCAAGAGATGAGATGGTGGAGGGAAAAAGAGTAAAGCCGCAAGGATGGGAATAAATGCGGTGGACGCGACTGAGTCGTGGTTGTCCCGAGGCGTTGAGGCGAGCGTCGACTGTTCGAGACCTAGAAAGGAGGTTACGAAGTCAATCTTCGTCAACGGGGCCTTGAAGTGGAAGGAGGATACCGTTTGCCAAGGTCCAGAGCTTAAGGCTTTTTGGAGATGAGAGCCCGCCAAAACGACCGGGGCGCCATCTGACAGGTCTCCGTCTAAGACGGGACACGTACTAGGCAAGATTGTGGTCTCCGTCATATACGGAGACACTTGATCAGGACAAGTTAGATACCTGGCCTGGGGTTTTGATTGGACGTGGCGCGAATGCTCCACTAAAAAATTCAAGAGCCTGTCTCAATCCCCCACTACCGCCAAAAGCCTGCATTTCTCTGCGATCGCTAGAAACCTCTGAAATTTCACACAGGCCTCCGCTACCAACAGCTCGAATCTGGTGCCAGGCATGCCTGTTATCCAGTCCAAGACCGCTGGGGCCGGCGAGGCCCCCAAGCAGTTTAACCAACCCTCCCGAAAGGGCAAGAAGGCATGGAGAAAAAACGTCGATGTCACCGAGGTGCAGAAGGGTTTGGAAGAGCTGAATGAAGAAATCATTCGAGGGTATGGCCTCTTTCCTTAATCTCAACGTTTCCCACCCATACTAACCACGCCAATTCTATAGTGGTGTCGTCAAAGAGAAGGCCTCCGAAGATCTTTTCACCCTCGATACAACGGGCGACTCGGCCATTGCGAAAAAGTCTAAGCATGTCAAGAAGGGTCTGAAGGCCGACGAGATTATCAACCAGCGCTCCGCCGTCCCGGCCGTCTCTATGCGCAAGCGCCCCAGCGACAAGACCAATAACGGCATCATCCCCGCAAAGCGCCAGCGAACTGACTGGGTATCCCACAAGGAACTTTCCCGCCTAAAAAAGGTCGCCGACGGCCAGCACGACACCACAGTCGAAGTCAAGGATGCCTCCTACGACCCTTGGGACATGCCCGTTGCTACTAAGAAGCAGAATGTCGACGACTTTTTGGAAGAGGAGCAGGCTGCCAAGGCGCCCAAGTCCATGAAGCAGAAACCCATCTCCCTGCTCGAGAACGGCAAGCAAGTGCCCGCTGTTCAAAGGCCCTCTGGCGGCTACAGCTATAACCCCATGTTTACGGATTACGAGGAGCGGCTGGCCGAGGAAAGCGAGAAGGCTCTCGAGGCCGAGCGCCAACGGGTGGAGGCCGAGAAGCTAGAGCAGGAGAAGAAAGAGGCTGCCGCCCGGTCCGCCGCCGAGGCCGAGGCCGCTGAAGCCCGCGCTAACCTGTCGGAATGGGAAGAAGATTCTGAGTGGGAAGGCTTCCAGACCGAGGCCGAGGATGACAAGCCGACAGCCAAGCGACCGCAGAGGAAGACTCAGGCCCAGCGCAACAAAATCAAGCGTCGCAAGGAGGAGGAGCGCCTGGCCAAGCACAAGGCCGCCATCAAGGCCCAGCGCCGCCAGGAGCACCGTATTCAGGAAATTGCCGAGGAGGTCGAGGAGACGGAGCAGAATCGCCAGATGATCCTGGCCGTCGAGTCCGAAGATGACGAGGCCGTCGCTGAGCTCAAGGACCACAAGTTGCGCCGCAAGCAGCTTGGCAAGTACAAGCTCCCCGAAAAGGATCTCGAGCTGGTGCTTCCCGACGAGCTGCAAGAGTCGCTGCGTTTGCTCAAGCCAGAGGGCAACCTGCTCAAGGACCGATATCGCAGTATGCTCATGCGTGGCAAGGTCGAGAGCCGCCGCCACATTCCCTTCCACAAGCAGGCCAATCGCAAGTATACCGAAAAGTGGACGTACAAGGATTTCACGATATAGATCGGCAACTAGACAAACAAAAGCAGTGTTGGAGTTTAGCGAACCACATTCTTATTTACGGGTCATTTCGTTTTCTTTTTTTTTCTGTCACGCTTCTTTTATCCTGGTTATGGATCTTGGTGCCCATTATGGTTCTATGGTTTATGTACGCCAAGGAGAGCCCAAAATGAATACATGTCGATCTAATACTACTTCGCTACCCGTCACCCACAATACTCCAACAAATGGAAAAAAATAATTCGCAGGACTAATACGCAAAACTGCAGTGCGTCGTAACATCGTGACCCTGGCTGCCTGCACCAACGTCTTCGGAACGAATATTAGATGGCTAGTCAAGCCTTCAACTTTTGTCTGGATCCTTTTGTTTAGAAGCTCATCAAGTCTGTGATGTAACGGTTAGTTAAGCAATTTATTACTGATCATAGAAGGTAACTTACCTCGACCGAACAGTCCCCGTTTGGCCCAGTCCATGGCCATTAAGCTTCGAGTGCGAAAACTCACGCTCTGTGCAAAATAAACCGATCGCCATGCGTACACGGCCCATAGTCCACCGGCGTAGTTGTAACCTTGTCCGAGATCAAACACAGCTGAGTTGCCGATGTAGGCTAAGCTACCAAGATGGCGGTATTCAAATGCCTTGAAGACCGCAGCATCTACATCACCGTCATGAATATCGTTGATACTGAGTCCCTCTGATAGGCGAGACATGCGGTTAAACTTGCGTGCGAGGTACTGTCCCTGTTGATGGGCACGCTGAGCGGTTGCCGGTAGGGAGGTCAGCTTGTTGTCGATCTGGGTGAGAAGGTCCCGCAATTCGTTAAAGTCCAAGGTACCCGAACGATCCTTGTCGAACTCCATGAACAGCTTGTCAAGTCGTTTGAGATGGTCCACAGCCTGAGGGAAGCGCTTTTTGACGTCCTCGGCAACAGCACGCCAATCGCTAAAGTGTAGCTGGAGAGTTTTGGGATCTTTGCCCTTCTTCCATGCAATGGATTGGAGGAAGGTGATAATATGGTCTGCAACATTGTTTTGAACAGTGGAGCAGTCGCCAATGGCGTACACATCGCCCAAGGGGGCCCCGTTAACGCGGAGGTGTGTGTCGGTCTCTAATGCACGACGATTATTCTGGGCTTTGCCAAGTCGCTCGGCAATAGTCTTGGCAAATCCAGTTTGGGAAACGCCAGTAGACCACAGGCAGAAACCTATAGGGAGCTCTTTGGTCACAATACTGCCGTCATCTTTCTTCTGAGTGAAAATGACCTTGTCAGCCTGGACTTCCTTGACCCGGGCATTTGTTAAGATATCGACTTGGTCGCGGGCAAATCGATCTTCTGCATATTTGGAGACAGTTTCATCATAGGTGTTGAGGATGTGGCTTCGGCTTTGAATTAAATGAACAGAGATCTCATTGCGCAGGAGTTTAGGGAAATGTCTTGTCAGGTCTTCGTTGAGAAGATCAAAGAGCTCAGCAGCGAATTCAACGCCCGTGGGGCCTCCGCCGCTGATGGCGAAAGAAAGAAGTCGCTTGCGCTCTTCGTCTGATGTGGTGGGGAGACAGGCGAGTTCGAGGTTTTGAATAATCTTGTTTCGAATTAAACGAGCATCATTGATATCTTTGAGGAAGAAGGCGTTCTCAAGACCCTTGACTCCATGTGGGTTTGTAACAGAGCCGACGGCGACAACAAGTTTGTCATAGGGAACGTAGAATCGGACTTCGTTGCCCTGAGCATCCTTTTGGGAAACTTCAACTAGTTTGTGAGAGAAGTCAATGTTTTCGGCTGAAGCGCGAATAAAGTGGCCCTTGACACGGCTGAGGATACGACGGATCGGTTCGACGAGAGAGCGCATTTCAAGAGTCCCCACCGTTGCGGAAGGGAGCATAGGAGTGAAGAGGAAGTAATTGGTAGGCGAGATGACAGTTACATGATAATCATCTGGGTTTAGCTCCTTGAGAAGTGCCACTCCGCCCCATCCACCACCTAGAATTACGAGGTGAGGTTTGTCCTTGAGTTGGCGTTTTTCTTCGCAATCATCGTCATCGATGTAGACTTCAGCAATGGGCAAGTTCTTCTCGCCACCTCGATGGGGTTGGAGCGCAAGCTTGGAGACCTCTATATCGCTGGCAACGGCATGTTCCTTGTAAGTGCTGGCATCGTAAAGAAAGAAGCCCAATACGCCGAGCCCGAGAAGGGTAATTGAGGTGCCGAGTGTCGCAGCGGCGCGGTAGGCAAAGTTGAGCAATGGAGACTCCCGTTGCGGGAGAGGCTTGCCTGATAGCGAGCGCGCAAAGTGAATAGAGGGGAGCCGGCGGGCGGCTTCATTCGTGGCCTTGGGACGGCCGCTTGCGGAGGTTCCGGTGAGTTTGCTGAAGCTTCGTAGTTGGGTAGATTGTTGACGGGTGGATGTAAGAGCTAGGGCGTGTCTTGAGTTGGCAATCGCAGTTGGTCGGCGTGCGGGCGCGAGGCGCATTGCCGTTAGAGCTGTAGCTGGCATGATGCTGTTTTTAGGCGCAGGATCAAGCTTCTGACGAGGTACACTGGGTGCTTGAAGACGAAGCTGGGTGGGAGAGGGGTGTTGGGAGCTAACGCGAGCTCAGCATGTCGCAGGAGAGGTGTTTAGAGTAGAAGGAGAAGTGAGCGACGGAAGTTCAGCGCGATGGCAATGGACGGCAAAGAAAATAAAAGAAGCATACAAAGCTTAGAAATTGGGTGACGAGAGAGAAAAAAGATGGTGGGCAGCCCGTGGCGTAATAGCTGGTTGGGCAAGGTGAGGGAGGGCTGATGAAGGAACCATACAAGAGGTACTTTCCCTTGTAGCACAGTGCTTGTACTACGTCATTACAGGGACCCATCCGCGAACTCGTCCTTCTTGGATCGGCGACCCCCACTAAGCCCTCAAAACCCCTGCCAATCCCGCAGCAGCCCGCGTATGTAAGTGTCAGGTAATGCTGTCAATTGCCCTGTCATTGATGATTGAGCCATTACTCCCTGGGATCCGGCTTGTCCAATGTAATTCCCGCTGTGCCAGTCCAGCAGCGCCTTGCCGGAATTGTCGGATGATGAGCCTGCCATTTGCGACGACAGGAGAAAGACCCATCACTGTTTGTCTTGTCGGATCAGAGGTGCCGGGCCATGGATCGTGTGGATCGTACAGTGTGTCTTGTCCATCCTCTCAGCACTCTCTGCCTACAAGGTTGCAGTGTCAGCGGCTGGTCGGGCAATCCTGAACCTCTTCATATGCCGCATGCACATGAACGCCCCTCGCATGCCATGCCGCCCCAAGCGAGTGACTGACTGCACAGGCAATGCCTTTGTTATTTCTACCTGGGAAGAAATCTATATGAATCAAGCTGGACCACAAATTCGTTGACGCCCATTAACAACGGAAGTATCTTTGCTCCACCCAGCGGTCCTCCTGTGTGTCCAACATGCTGCAAACTACTACAGTAACATCCGGGAACACCGATGTCAACCGGTGCAGCCCAGTCTTGCCAGCCGAATAAGTTGCCAGCACGATGCGTGATGGTGAAACTCCATGGTCCACCAAGACCTGTACAGCCATGAGAGCTGCTCCTCCTCTAGCCATTTGGGTATCAAGAAGCAACACACTCTCCTGCTTGTCAATATCAGCAGGGAGTCGCAGATAATGCAACTCCGGCTCTCCCGTGGAAAAGGCGGACTGGATCAGCAGCCGGCCGGTCCGGCAATCAGGGATCGTCTTGCGTAGCGCCGGCTCAAACGCCGAGCCGCCCCGTAATACGATAACGGCACAGACCTCGCCCTTGGGCACGAGTCCATGATATTTGTATCCCTGGGGAGTTTCGATGGTCGCCTCTTTGAACTGGACATTGTTAAGGGCCCTATAAAACAATCGCTATGAGTCTTTTGGTTCTGCATTTTGTGCCCGAGAAAGTTTCTTACTGTTCAATGATGAGACTTGCTAGTCGATCAAAGTAAAAGATGAAATCTTCCGAGGAGGTATCAATATCCTGCAGGATGGTGTTCATGAATTTGATTTGAGGCGATTCCTTGAGAATCACGACGCGATCTGAGAGCGGCGATTCCTTACACGTGGCTTCCAGTCGTGAGAGTGCCTCTCGGTGGTGTCGCGATTTTTCAAAGAGCTTCTTCTCGATGAACTGAACCATCATGTCTGGATTTGTGTTAGGGGTTCTCCTGCGCCCAAAAATCGCCACATGGGATTCTTACCGAGGGCTACACGATTCTCGATTCCTCTGGGCACGATAAGGTCTGCCACCTTTCGTTGCGGCTCGACAAACTAGTGGACTATGTCAGTTTTTTTTCCCGTATAAACGTATTATGGCACGCAATGAACAACAGACCTTCTCGAAATTGGGCTTGACAAATCCGAACCATTGCTTGATAACGCCTTCAATGTCACGGCCTCGTTCCCGCACATCTCGAACAACTGACAACCGAAATGTCTTAGTTTTGGACTGCGATGGAGATGTTGTTGGCGGTAGATTTGATACTTACTTCGACGTGATAAGCAGGTGTCTCCGTCTGCTTCGCAGTAAATCTGACGTGTGGCGTCACCACGTCAGCTTCATTCGCAGGTTATTCACAAGTTAACAACCTACACCCATATCAAGGAGGTCAAGCACACGTGGATCATGAAGAGCAAAAATGCCCTCCAAGACGAGCACATGAGGCGAGTAGATGGTGGTCGTCTGATCTAGGCGCTGGTGTTGAGAGAATGAATATACTGGGATTTCAGCTCTCTTTCTATCCGGACACTGTTAGCTTCACTCAAATCCATCTTGAAAGTCAAGCGCAAGCGGTCAGACGCACCCAGCTTTGAGATCTCTGAGCTTCTCAACCAAAACGTCAAAGTCAATAGCCTAGAATAGAAAAGAAGACACCAATTGTCAGCATATTCTGTTTTGCATGCAATTCCGCATGGAGTTCAAAGAAAGCGGGCCATACTTCTGGCGAGTCAAAATCATACTCGTTTGCAAAGGCAAGCTTGGATTGTTCGGGCGTCAGTGACTTGTAGAAGGAATCCTGCGGAGACATTAATTACGGCACATGCGAGCGATTCGGCTGGGGTGAGTACCATAGAAAGAATGACGACCCAGGGCAAATTAAGCTTCTTCACAATGGCCTGGGACAGCGTGGACTTGCCCGAGCCAGAGCTGCCGGCGACGCCAATGATGCTGACGTCGGCCCACGGCGGCGAGTAGTAGGCTCGCTTCTGAACCGTGACATGGCTCTCAGTTCCGGCCATTGTGGACAGCCTGCTCGTAGCGTGTGACTGGCGAAGAGGTTTGATGCTCCCGGGCGAGGGATTAGTTATACCGAAAAAAGAAACCTAGATGTGGTGGAGGGGACAGGCGAGGGTGGGATTTAGCAGGCAGCCTTCTGCATCACCTTCAGGGCAACCCTGTCCCTGTTACAGAGAGTTGTGCAGTGTGTAGTGGACAGCGAGTGGGCTGCTCTCGTGAGCACGAGCCTTTTAGACCGAGTGAGATCCACAACCTTCACAAGACGAGAGGATGGCGAGAGGCGGCTGGTGAAGCTTTGAACCGTGGGGGAAAATAAAGAAGTAGACGCGAATCTGAGAAGAAGAGCTGGTAGAAATTTCAACCTAGATGTCAAACGAAGGAGGTTTAACAGAGTTCAAGCTGGAGACGGGGAAAGGAGGTGTGGGATGATGGGGATGGGTGGCTGTTATCCGTGCTGTAGCCGAATCGCAAGACGGCGGCGTCCGGGGGCGAAAGCCAAGTAATTCGGTAAGGCGATGCAGGACGATGCAAATGCATTAACGGTACCCGGGCCCTGGTCTGGAACGGGTGAGCTAGACGCCGCCTGACTGACTCTATTCTGTCTTTGGCATCTCCTGTGCCAGGAGATAAGCACTGGACCAGGGCACGCGAGCTGAGTTCACGAGGGGCCGTGTGGCTTGACCTGGACTTGACTTGACTTTGGACTGCAAGACATGATGTAACCTCAATTCCTGAATGGATGCTGGACTTTAGATGTGACAAAACGACTCTCAACAAGGGATCAGTAGCGGCCAGCCACTGTCATGACACACGATCTTGAGATCTGCTGGGTTGTAAGTGACGGCATGCAGGTGTCTAGTCCTGCTTGGCGTGGACAGCCACGATGAGACCGCCATTTGATTGACTGAGCAGAAACAAACGACAGTCTAGGCGGTATGCTTGTTTTTATCGACTTGCTTTTTACGGATATAGAAATACGAAGCAGGTCAAGATATGAATCTGGCCAATATTTTCCATGAGCTATCGATTTTGTCCGAGGTGAAGCTTGGATACTTGGTGGAATAAGGTGGGGTTTGGCTTGTTGAGCAAGTAGTGGACGCACTGAAGACAGCGCATGCCAGGCCTCAGTGACCCGCCAGATTAGTTGGTCAGTACCTCGCTGCATTATCAGCCTAATACTAATGCGTTCCACTCGGCAATTTGGATCCTCAGGCAACGTCAGGGCAGAAGCTCCAGTGGGTCACGTCACATGATTGGCTCGCCAGCCACCCCATCCGTTGCCAGCCGACTGGACCCACGGAACCAAGCGGCTCTTTTCTTTCGCCCCAATCAATTTTAGTTTTGCTTTCTCTTCTCCTCCATACATCTCTTTTCCACCGCAGTGTTTTCCTCACATCTTGCAAGCTTTGGCACTCAGACACAGAGCAGAGCTGGCTCTCTCTACATCCCAAATGCGCTGAACCACTCTACTTCCGCTACCCTTAATCCCTCATATACCCTCTGCCTAATCTTGAAAATTCCCGTATCCCTCGCAAGACCGGTCATCATGGTATGTCCCCCGCGGCGGTCTCTGTCGTCTTTCAGACGCTGACCTGACGCGTAGACGTCCTCTGCTTCCACCGCGACTCCGGGCAAGCATGCCTTTGATCGCCATGTTGAGGAGATCAAATCACCCAAGAGGTAAGCAATATTCTTGTTCTTCCCCCGAAACTGGAGAAGTCTTCTTGGCTTTCTCCCCCGGTGATCTGATGAACGCTATATCAATGGGAATCTCTCCTAGCATATACTGCGGAAACACGATATCAATCTTCTTCTTTACCTGATTCACCTCACACCACTACTCTTTTGTTGCTGCCTGCTAGACTTGACATAGGCTAATGGTCTGACAGTGATATTAACGCTCTCATTTTGGACTACCTGACGATGGAGGGGTACCCCAACGCTGCTGCAAACTTTTCCAAGGAAGCGAACCTCCAGCCCCACCAAGACGGCACCTCCATCTATGCAAGGCAGGACATCCAAAACTCCATACATGGTGGTAACATCCAGACTGCCATCGAGGCGCTGAACGATCTCGACCCAGAGGTACGCTTGCATTCTCTTTCAAACGCATCCCTTTTTAAAATGATTAAAACACGAGTTTTACATGCACCACTCATAGAGCCTTCGGGCCTTTGATGAGGAACAACCACTTTACTATGATTTATTTTTCATCATTCACAACTTATTTTGCATTGCTTTCTTAGAACTGTTGTCTAACAAAGTGATTAGATCCTAGACGAAGATAAAGCCTTGCACTTTGCGTTGCTTAGACTTCAACTTGTTGAACTTATTCGCACTTGTAACGCGACCAATGGTGACATCACCCCCGCGTTGAAGTTTGCGACGGAGCAACTGGGACCAAGGGCGCCGACCAACCCCAAATTCCTGGAAGATCTGGAGAGAACCATGGCTTTGCTTCTGTTCCCTGCAGACTCCCTTGAGCCTCGCCTCGCTGTGTTGCTTCATCCGGATCTGCGAAGGGAGGTTGCAGACGATGTGAACCGAGCCATTTTGGATAGGCAATCCCAGAGACGGGAGGCTGCTATTCGCCAGCTTGTCAAGATGCGCGTTTGGGCTGAAAACACGGCTCGTGACAAAGGGAAGAGTCTGCCCGACCGCCTTGACATTGGTTTGAACTCGGAAGAGCCGGAGACATCTTCAAGACGGTCTCTGATTGAGAATGGTCATGAGCCGATGATTACGATTTAATTACATGGGGGTTTGATTTGACGAAGGGCGTTATTCAATTAGTTAGCGTGAGGATTTTCCTGCTTAGATTCATGATAGGCGTATTGGGTTGTCCCTGGGTGGGACAGAATATCCGGAGATGGTCCATCTCCACGGCGTTGGAAAGGGGACGTCACTGTAAGATGAATTTGTGATCGTTCCCCTAAGGCATAGTCGTGCTGCTCTGACGTTCATTGTCACAATGTATGATAACATTCATACTACCAGACCACATGTCCCTCTTCTTTGCGAACTTCACTGGCTGGTCGTTGACGATTTTATTTCGAACGTTGGTTTCGATTGACCAGATAATCTAGTATTGCGACCGAATACCATTGTGCTGGACAAAGAAGAATCTATTTACAACATGATGCCACTGTACCCTGACTCGAGCCACTCGTTTATTTTGTCCTGACCATCTTGAGCTTCTTGGGCGAATAGAGGAAGTTGTTGGCGTAGGCCTTGGGGGAAATCTTCCTCGACTGAGGCTCCTGAACAAAGTACTCGTAGCCCTGCTTTTCGGCAAAGTGAATGGCATCCTCCTTGCTCTTGAAGTTGATGTGGGTGCCCTGCATGAAGTCACCCGAGGACTGCCAGCCCATCAGAGGGTTCTCCCATCGGTGACCCTTGGGGAGGATATCCCAGTCCATGCGCCATCGCTTGCCACGCCAATCGCCGGATTGGGTCGCGGGCTTGGTCTCCTGGTAGATGCTGGATATTGTTGTCAATTTATGCACACCGAGAAGGAGTGAATTGAACTAGACTCACCGGACGGTTCGAGCCTGGAGTTCCATGGGAACACCGGAGACGACCGCGGCAGGGAGAATATCCTCGCTGCCTTCCTGAACTCGCTTGGGAACGGGAGTGTAGGTGCTAACGACAGGTTAGCATATCGGTGTATGAATATCTATGTGTCTCTAGAATCGCGTACGAAGTAGCCTTGTCCGCATGAACGCTGTAGTCGGGGGCGTTGACGCTGGGAGTAGCCGGGACGGTGCCGGGTGAGGCCGTAACGGAGCTCTGGAAGCGGCGAGGGGTGGCGGCGAGGGCGACGCGGGGGGCAGCAGCGCTTCGCAGGATGCGAGCGGCGCCTTGAGATCGGAGAGAGGCCATGGCGAAGCGATGAGCTCTCAATTGGGGCGTGGGCAGTTGTTTGACGACGACGACAGCGTTGGTGGTGGGTTGCGGCGATTGTGAAGTTGAGCAAGCTTGAACAGGGCGGCGCTGATTGGCTGGTGCGGAGCGACGTTTTGCCGAAGAGGCAGACGAGTGCTTTTCGGCAAGGCCAAGAACCTCGCGACTAAACATCTCGACAGAAAACCCACCCCCATAGCAATTGAGCGTCATCCAGACCCTCGACGGACCCAACGCGGCAATTCTTGAGTTTTCGATTCCTCCGACCACCCGCCATCATGAGCTTCGTTACCCGCCGAGCGCTCTCGACGCTCATCCCCCCCAAGGTGAGCAAAAACCACTTTGCTCGGTTATGCCCGCGGCGGGCCCCGGTTCTCCGATTGCTTCCGTTGCTAACATTGAATGCGAAAACAGATCGCCTCTCCCAAGGTACGCATCCCCGAAAAGAACCACGACGAATTGCTTGGAGTACTTGGAAAAGAATGGGCTTGATTCTCGACTTTTTTTTTTATCGAGATTCCCGGACGACCGATGATGGAATTGGCGCCGAGCTAGGCAAAAGATGGGAGGCTGACCAGGTGAACCAACATAGGCCATTGGCGCCGCTCCTGATGCTATCCGCATGCAGCGCGTCGTCAGCTTCTACGAGAAGCTCCCCCGAGGTGCTGCCCCTCAGGTCAAGGCTAAGGGCATCCTCGGCAAGTACCAGGAGAAGCACTTCGGCAAGAACCCTTCTGCCAAGCGTACGGATACCCCCCCTTGACTCCGAGTCCGGAATTGCCTCTGGTTAACTGACATGCGACACCAGCCATCATCCACATCATTGCTTTCCTCGTCGCCATCGGCTACGCCCAGAACTACTACTTCCACCTCCGTACGTATTTCCGAAGGCGGCCCGCCGACAAAAAGCTGTCCGCCGAAATCGCAGCAGCAACACCTAGCTAACCTGAAATCTCTTCTTTAGGCCACCACAAGAACAACGCCCACTAAATGTAGTGGAAGATGGATAATTGGATGATTGTCTAAAAGGGGGCAACTGGTCGTGTACATATTTTCCCGAAACGTGTGTGATCGAACACGCCGTTGGCTTCCCTATGTATCTCTAACACGCAAGTGAGGCGATTAAAACTTTTGCTTGTTCTTGAACCATTCAGCTTTGATTATATGTGTGCATTTCTATGACATGATATTTGAATTGAGCTTAATAGTAAAAGCTATGTATGCATGAGCTCAACAAAGCTCGGTTGATGGGCATTACAGGCCAATCATTTACTAGAACGTCGCTTGACGGGGCTAGGAATGCAAGTTGCGTGGATTGACATTCTACGCTTGTTGCTGTATCCAGGTAACTGGGTAGCTGATTGATAACATTTGATCTGCCGGGCTGACACAGCTGGGTTCCAGACCAACAGCGGGGACTCCCTGTTTCCCTTCCCTTCCCTTTCTTTTCTTCGGCCGCTCGGAGGGTCGCGGAATCGGAGGCCGGTGACCTGACATCAGGTTGCCGAGGATAGTTGCAATTGGGGAACAGTTACAAAGCGCGAGGCTTGATATTACCTTCATGTAGCCAATAGAAGAAACCATGCACCTGCCCATTGCGTTCATTTTTTTTTTTAGCCACCTTGGCTGGCCAAGTACCTAAGTTTGCGTTTCCCAAGCCGTTGGTGAACCGTAAGGAGGGTAGCCCGGGGCGGCTGAGCTGTTGGTCAAGGCAGGTACCCGCTCCAGCTGCCCTTAGCAGCCCCAAAAAGAAACATGATGGCTGATGGCTTTGTCTCCTGCGACGGCGCCCAGATACAAAATCTTCTCTCTCAAAATACAAGATGAAACTATTGACCAATCATATAAATAGCACTATTCAATGGGTACAAAAAAAAAAAGAAAAAAAGAAAAAAACCAACCCACCAAAATCAAGGTGATCAAGGTGGTTTTCTTCGTTCGTTGGTTCGGTGTCCCCGTTCCCTGCCCTCACATGTTTGTTTGCCTCCTCCCTTCTCGCCCATTCCTCCCCCGCCAGAGAGCGCTGTAGTCCGTGGCGCCGCAGTGACTCGGATCGCCCTGCTGATGCGGCTTGGGCGGGTACTTGGAGTGGAAATTTTAGCGGATGCTTGCAGCCACGTTGGGCTGTGTCTGTGGGTGGTCGGAGGGGCCCTCAGATTGTACACGGCACCTGACCTCCTCTCTCTCTAGAGGGGAATGATTAAGTTAGTAGTTACTTGTCAAGAAGGATGTATAGGATTCTGCCACAAAGCCTGCGGACGTAGGATGAACAAAGAAAGCCAACTAATGTAGTGTTGTATTATTGCCTGTTTTATTTTATTTATTTATTTTTCTTTTTCTGCACAATCGCAAGCCAGAGGGGGACGGTTTGGGTATTTTTGGCAAGGTGCCAAGTGATGCGAACAAACACTTGTCCTATGTTACATTCTCGGTACATCGATTCTACTGGGCAAGCAGCCTGGGTTCCCCCCCCCCCCTGCACTGACGCATTTGCTAATTAGCACAGTCATCAGGCCACTGTAGGGCGAGACGGTTGGATGTATCACCCGTACGTAGGTGCCCCATTCGCTGGCACTAGACCCAAATTAGGCGGGCTCTAACCCCTCCGCCAGGGAGTACCTGAGTAACTTTTGGAGGGTAGGGGACCTGTCGGCCACGATGGCAAAGGCAAAAAGACTCGGGCCAACCGCCGGGACCTCTCAACCTCGTCTTGCCTGACCTCACATCTCACTGTGTGCACATCCTTTCGCCCTCGCAACCCAAACCAACCCCACGGCCCGCCTCTCCCCCCCCGACGACGGCTCTCTCCCTCCCCATCCAGCTGCCTCCTCACCACTTAATTTTTTATTCCATTTTTGCGATCGGCTCTGCGAAAGGCTGCTCCCACCTCCCGATCTACCACCTCGCCCACCCTTAAGTCATCCACGCCCAAACTTGGCTCCCCGCCCCGCGGCGCAAACCGATTCGATCCGCACGCTTCAAGCATCGTCTTTGAACACCCTCGAGCGCACGCCTAGCAACGAGTTTGAACGCGACGAACTAGCGAACAGTCTACAAAGGCTCCCTTCGCTTTTCCCCACCCACGAAACGGCGCATACCACGACGGATGATGGCAACAGAGGCTGCCGTTGACAAAGCCGCCGATGCCCCTGTCTCCGAACCTCAGCCTGTAAGTTTGCCTCTATGCTTCTCCCTAGGATTTCTGCGATTTGATTTGCGTTTCGGAGGGTCATGGTGGCCTTTTTCTGATGCATATTGAATTCGTGGTCGTGATATCGAGAATCTTGAGTGGATCACCTATGAGCTCATGTTCTTGACCCGCCTGGATCGTTTGTTAACCAAGTCCTCGTTTTGAGGCCACGCAGGCACTCGACGCTCAGAATGCCGACGTCAACCGTTCTCTAAATGGTACCCCCGGCATCGACGATCTTGAGAACAAACATATCACCAGTGTTGACGACCAGATCAATTCAGCCGATGCCAGCGCAAGTGGAGGCTCCGACACGGAAGCCTCGAGGGCTGATGGCTCAAAAGGCAAGGATGGCGACAGAGGACACGGTCGCACAGGTTCTTCAGTCAAGAAACCGGCCACCTTTAAAGCGGTATCCGTGAATAAGACGTTTTTGGCTGCCAAGGCAAGCGTCAACAACGCTACAGCCAAAGCTGCTGAAAAACCCACTGGCTCTAGCACACCTCCCACGGGCCACGCAAGCCTGACTTCGTCTCGACCCCGGCTGATAGCCAAGACGGGCAGCAGCGCTCGCGATTCCTCACCCCGATCCTCAGGCGCGAATGGAAAACCAGGTTCGGCACCCGATGCGAGCGCCGTTTGGAACAAGAACCGCCGTATGTTGTATTGCATTCGGAGTATCGAATGCCAAAAGTTGCTAACCCAACTCTCTAGCTGTCCCCGCCCCAGAACCTAAGAAGTTGACCGACGAGGAGCTCAAGAAATATGGCATTCACATGGCCAGCCGCCTTGAGGAGGATGACACTCAGGGCCAAAACAAATGGGCCGACATCGACGACGACGATGATGACGACTGGACTCCGGATATAATTACCTGGGGGGACGGTACCAAAGTGACACTTCCCCATCCCGACGAACATCCTACCGAAAATGTAATTGAACACGCCGCACCACCTTCTGAAAGCGGTTCTGTCGCTTCCAAGGGCAAGGTTGTTGAAAAGCCTAGATCCCCAGCGCCACCGCCGTCCGTTGGATCACCTCTGGCAAAACCGAGCGGCCTCGCATCTGGCAACAAGGGATTAATTCTGAAGCCTGGCTCTCAGGACAAGCCCACTCTGGTTGCCAAGCCTCCTGCACCTCCGGCTCCCGTCAAATCCCCGTGGGCGACGCTTCCTCCCGTGGACAAGGCTTCGCCAGGCGCACCCGAACACGCACAACTTGCGCGCGGGCAGGTCAGGGATTCACCGTTAAAGGGCATGACTCCTCCTCCAAAGGAAATTGCTGCCGATGATTTCAATCGATCCGGTTGGAGAGAAGGGCCCCATGGGAACAGGGAACTCTACAACCCCTCTGGACGCCAAGACCTTGGATCTGATCGCCGCGGTTCTATGCGCATGGAACAACACCCTAGGCACCATACTTCAGTACTACAACGGCCCCCGCCATCATCCGATTACCCTGAGCCATCTGGCGCCTTCCAGACGAGCCGAGTTTCTCAAGAACCACCGTTCGGTAGACGTCGAGGTTCGTCCAATGTGAGCGGAGGAAGTGGATCGGTCATGCGCATGGGCAAACCCAATGACGGGTCGATGCCACCACCTGAGAACCTGAATGCTCGCCGGACCTCTTTCGCAGGCTCTGTGGACAGCCCGGTATCCCCAGGAAACCTGTCCGTGTCTGCCCAAGGCCCTCCTCGACAGTCGGGATGGATGCCTCGTGCATCGCCTCGTGCCGCCTTCGCAACGCCTCACCAAGCTGGACCTCCTCCGGAAGCTGTTCAAGGACCACCTCCCCCACCGGCCCAGCCCACGGTTGACGATGTCGAGTACCAGAAGAAGCTCATGCGGGAACGAGTCGAGCTGGCGAGAAAACGACGTCAAGAGGAAGAGGCTCGCGAAGAAGCCGAGCGACGAGAGCGCATTCAAAAGAAACTGGATGCCCTGGGCCCTGCCCCTGAGAAGAAGTCGGATAAGAAGGAGGCGCTTGCGAAAGCGGATGAGGCCTCGCAACCTCCAAATGAGCAGCGTGATGGTAGTGTATCGAGCCAGGGCGCGTCACAGCCACCGGTGGAGAATGGCAAGGCTGCGGCTCAGGACGAAACGGCTGCATCGGCAAACAAGACAAGCCCCTCGCTCAACCCCGGAGTTCCCGCTTCTCGCCGTGTTTCCCACAGCCAGGAGCCTAAGCCCGTGGACCTCTGGGGTGCGGCTTCCGCAACAAGGCAGGAGCGATTCCCCACGTGGGCTGCAGGCGCTCAGCAGCCTTCCCGCAACGTCTGGGGCTCCCCCAACAACGACCGAGGGCTTGGTAACGGCACCTTCGCCACTGACCTTGGACGTGTGCCCACTGACGGTACCACAGCACCAGGAGGAAAAGGTCCAGCACCTATTGCGCCCCCTAGCGCTTCGACTCGACAGCCGCCATCCCAAAGCCGACCGCAGCAACCTGCACCTATCGGCTCCCGTGGCCCCCGATTTGGTTCTGAGCTCGCAACCAAGTGGGTGGCGTCAGTCTCAGAAAACGATAAGAAGATATCCTCGCAACGGGTGGCCGAGCGAGCTGACCGTGAACGCCAGCTTACGGAGCGAGGCTTGACTATGGAGGATGCTCAGCCAACCATCAAAGATACTTGGCGCCCAGTTCATAATCCTGGAGATGGCACTCGACGATCGTTGAACACCTCAGAGACACAATCGCACAGACCTGGTACGTGGAGGGCCTCTGGCGACGATCCTCTGAAAAGCTCGTCTGGTTCTGGTCGAGCTTCCAGTGCCCAAGATCCGGTTTCCCCACAAGATGACCATACTTCTGGTGCCAATGCTGGGATTATTGGTGGAAGTGGTACCAACTCGTCTGTTTTGTCACCTAACGGCAAGGGAGCCAACTCACAAGGCCGCCCGTCCCGTTTCTTCCCCCCAACCAAAGATGCCCGCGGCGAGCACAACGGCCCTCACGATGCCTCACGACCAAAGTCCCCGACCCCACCGCCCCCCACAATGGAAGGACACCCGGTGTACGAAGGGGATGTCATGCGCCCTCATGTCTCTTTGCCCAAGCCTCAGCCAGTTGTCAAGCTCCCTCCTACCATGGCAGCGGCTCACCCCCCGCAGTCCCGACCACAATTTGGCTGGGCCAACCCTCCTGCCTTCAAGGATGCCCGCGCGCCGCTTAGTCCGCACCGCGCTCCCTTGACCGCCGGTGAGAGCAGTCAAGAAACGTGGCAGAACCGAATCAACACCCTCCTCAATGGCTCCAGATCGCCACCACAAAGGTCGATTGGCGTTGATCCCGCGAGTAAGAGCGCGCTGGACCAGGCCATTCAACCAGATTCTGCTACAGTCTCGCTCCCAGGCTCTACCTCTGCTGTACGACAAGTGAGCGTTCGCGCCACTCCTATTAGTAAGCCTATGGCAGAAGAGTGCTTTGAGGAGCAAGAGATGGGATCCCTCCCACAGATTAGACTGCCACACAAGGCACCCGAGGCAGCTTGGCTTCCGGCACTGGCACAAACAAAGCCTTTGCCGAAGCGATTCCTGATTCAGCCAGCCCTTATGGAGCCCTACTACTTCCCTGCTGAAGTTGTTGGAGGTGGAAATGCCATGAGGATTCACTTCCCCGGCATGACGGAGCCCAGAATTGTCACTGTTCCCTTCTCGGCCACTCGAGGCGGACGCGGTTCGCACACTCGATCAAACGGGCCACGACACCGTGGATCAGGTCACGAACGCCGCGGAGGCAAACGAGATAGCTCTAGCACACGCGGGGAACACGGCACGCCTTCTGGGCGAGGTGGACGCGGAAGCTACCGCAGCCGAGGAACGGAAAACTGGAGCCGAGCTTCAGCTGCTCCTACCTCATTATCCGCCTAATAAACAAGTCAAAGATGACGGAATCACATGTGGCATCCACATGGGGCAATCCCCCACCATACAAGTAGAGATTGCTCTCTACAACCTATCCTATATGCATCTTAGTGGTGCCTAGGTTCCCGTGCCAAACGTACAGCATGAGAGTATCCCTCGCTATCGATATACTCTTACCTCACTCTGTTATCGGAGAGAGCTGTTCGCCTACGGCGAGCGTGTAACATTTTGGAGCGCGCGTGTATTCCTTGACCTATTTGGCATTGTGGAGTATGAAGATCCCGTTTTGGGGTTTCGTATAGGCGTGAACCATATCACCTTTGAGAGTATTGCTCTCACCGGATTTCTTATTATTTCTATTTTGCCCTTTTTTTGCTAGTCTCTCAACCTCCTCCATCATAACTATGTCCCTTCAGCGCCAGCCCGTCGGATTACTCGACTCTTACTCGATTGGGTTGACAATGATGAGACGCAAGGGGAGCCTCGAATCCCCATTTCTGAGTGGAGAGAGACCTTTTCGAAGATCTAATCAATTCTTGGAACGGATGAACGGTAACAGCGAAGTCGGGCGGAGACGGGACAGACCTCTCCTTGCGGGAAAAGAAGAAGGGCACTAGCCCGTGAACCGACGACGAACTATTAAAGAAAAGGTGCCTTGGCTTTGCTTGGTTTTTTTGTGAGGGTGGCTTCTGTTTGACATAACGACCTGCTGCGGGTTAATGTTTCTGGCCGATCCGGCGAATGGGGTAACCAAGGGAAGAGATGAAACGCCTTTTTTTTGTTGTTTTTGGAACTTGACACGACCCGGAACTGGACACGGATGATGGATGATGACGGGGGCAGTAGGCCAGCCTGACGCTGTGGAAGATAGTCAATGGACTGACAAACGCACAAAGTACGCGAAACCTTCTCAAAACAGTATCTTTGGTTCCCCAGAAGTGATGTAAACTGCTTGATACCGTGTTTCTTTTCTGCGTGAACAAGGACGTCAACCTGAACAGTATCAGTTTCAATTGTACACTTCATGCTAATTTACTTCCATTTATACCACCATCCGCCGCCTATGAAACACAGAATGGCCCGCATAGACACATACACCTAGACCGCCATCTCGTCTCGATTCACTTCATAACTGCATCTATATCGCAAGTTCTATCAAGCAACAGTACCAGACATTGAAATGCCACATGATATTTCCCATAAGACTCCAGACGCCTCTCCCTTCCACTTTTGGCACTAGATAATTCGCTTCGTTACCATAACATGGTCATTACTCATCGTTTCAACACCAACATTAGTTAGAGTCGATGCTTGACAACCTTGGACAAGGATTGATGATCATCCACCGTTCGTAAACAAAGGCTTTTTTTTAGTACTCTTCGACCGCGCAGTTAGGGTGTAGAACATAGACGACCTGAGCGGCCGATGCAGAGCTGCTGGTGCCAGTGTCGTCGGAGCCATCGGCGCGCAGGGCCATCAGGATGTTTTCCTAAAGCAGGCGGGTTAGTTTCCGTTATGCATAAACCATAGTTTCGGTGCCCAAGGGGGAGGCTTACCTTGACCATCTTCTTGAGTACCATGTTGGCCAAACCCTTTTCGCGGTGGTAATCCTCCTCGCCTTCGAGCTCACTCTCCTTCTGTTCGAGGTACCAGTTGACGAGAACTTCGCCATTTACACCTTCACCAGTGCCGCTCTCGTCATCATTGACACGCTGAACAATCATGTTCACCATCTTGATGTAGTTGTCGTACGTAATAGTGTGCTTGCGCTTCTCAGCTGCGGCATCACCCTCAGTTTGCTGAGACTCTGCCATCGGTGTATCAACTTCGCGGGTAACGCCGGCAGCAGCGTCGGCAGCACGGAGGAGTGTGTCACTGTCCTCTTGCGTCTCCTCGTCGATTTCAATATCGTCATGCTCCACTGATATGATACTCTGTCTAAGAAGGTTGTACGCCTCGACAACCATTTCAGGCCCAATGTCCTCAGTACAGTTGACCTTGGCAATAGCCTCTGACAGACGAATCATACTCTCCAGCTGACGAACCGTGATACGGTACGAGTTCTTGCCAACACCACCTTGGGCATCATCAGCACGGAGCTCCTTGTATTTTTGGACGAGGATATCCTTTGCTTCGTCGCTGAACTCTGGTCGGAAGGTCTTGGCAAATCGAATGTATCGCTGGAGTTGCTCAGTGCTAAATTCGGGCTCGACAGCCTCATCACGAAGCTGGTGAATGCCAACAATGTGCTCTGCAAGGTGACGATCCACTTGCTCATTGCACTCATCAAGGACCACAAAGAAGAGATCGAAACGAGACATAATAGGTGCCGACATGTTGATGTTGGTACGTAGAGTAGTCTTGCGGTTGTAACGACCACCGACAGGGTTGGCAGCAGCCAAAATACTAGTTCGAGCGTTGAGGGTAGCTTGGATACCGGCCTTGGCAATGGAAATGGTCTGCTGTTCCATGGCTTCGTGAATAGCAACCTGGTCGGCAATGTCCATTTTGTCGAATTCGTCAATGGCGCAGATACCGTTGTCTGCAAGCATGAGGGCACCGGCCTCGATCGTGAACTCTCCCGTTTCCTCATCCTTGACCACGGCCGCAGTCAAACCAGCAGCAGATGAGGCTTTACCACTGGTGTAAACAGCTCGAGGAGCAAAGGAGCAGACGTATTTAAGAAACTGTGACTTTGATGTTGAAGGGTCGCCAACAATACAAATGTTGATGTCGCCTCGAAGTTGCATGCCTTCCGCGGTGGACTTGTGAACACCAGACATAAGCTGGAGCAAAAGACCCTTCTTGACTACTTCATGTCCGTACACCATAGGGGCGATGGACTGGACAAGGCGAGAGTAAATGTGGTCGCCGTGGACCATTGCTCGAAGGTCTTCAATCTCGGACGGGTTCATAGATGCCAGAACAGCAGCTTGTGCATCTTCAACTGACTCGTCGCCTTCGTTGGCGTTGTTTTGGGTCAATGCGTTGACGACATCGGCAGCACCTTGGGCGGCAGATTGGCCAGAAGAAGTGTTGTCCGGTGTGACCATGCAGGCAAGGAATGCCAGACGGTAAGTTAAATCACGTACACCGAGAGCTTTGAGACCACTGACTCCCACCCCACCAGCATCGGCTCCTCGAGGAGCATTGCGGTCGTCGCGGATAGCGGTCGGTCGCAGACCAGGGAGACCCAATTGGCTAACATCAGGAACGACAATCAGAGCACCAGTAAAGATGCACTTTTCACCAGCCTTAGCTCGATCTACGATCTCACCACGGAGGATGACATCCATAGTTCGGGGCATACTTCCAGTGGGAATTTCAGAACTGTTCTCTTGAATACGAACCTTTTGCCAATCAACAAAGGTGCTGTGGCGAATATCCAATTGCCAGGCGATGCGGTTCTGGCAAGTGCTGTTGGGGCACTGTGTAGGCTCGGTGTATCGGAAGGTCTGTTCGACATTGGGGACGACGGTACGGCAAGCCTCGCAGACAAATGTGGCCAGTGACAACTCAGGGCGGACTTCGGAGGTTCGAGTAACAGTTCCCGAGATGGAAAGAAGCTGGCCAATGTTGGCAGCTCGCAGGGCACGCACTCTCGAGACGAGGGGCAAGTTGTAAAATGCGATGGAGAAGAGTTTGTCTGTCTGTTGGTGCTCATTCTTGCGGTGGGATGAATCCGACTGGCTGGCAGAGCCCAGGTTGCTGGCGCCAGAGGTGGTCAGGTTGCTCGAAGCGGTGGGCTGACGATGCTCGCGGAAATATTGGGGTTCGTATTTAGCGATCATGTTGTGAAGGGCGGCTGTGAGGAAAGGAAGGAAACGGTAGTATTGGCGCATTACACCGTCTGCCAAACTGCCGTTCTCCCATGAGGCCAAGTGCTTGTAGTCGACGTAAAAGGTGGAAAGCTGGTAAGCCTTCATGCCCTTGATTTGGGCAATATAATACTTGTCGGTGGTTACAGCGCCGGAAGCAGGGGCGCCTGATGAAAGGGGATCTTCGATGAAGCTGCCATAGTGTGTCAGTAACCTGTGGAGAAGAGTCGCATTATGCGCTGCACTCACTTCTCGACGAAGGACTCGAAGTGCTCCTGGACCAGCAGGCCAATTCGATCCTCAACCTTGGAAATGTTGGCGGCGTCTGGAATCCTCGAGCTTCGGGGGACCTGGTCGTCTGCGAAGCCATCGGCCTCACCGCCATAGTCACTGGGAGTGGGCGCGCCCATGGCTTCGGAGGGAGGCCCTCGAGGACGACCTGCTGACGACGAGGGGTAGCCATAGTTGTTGCGTCTGGGGGTTACTGCGGCCCGCGAGGGGGCATCAGACATCATGAATCCGGTGTCGCTTGGGGTGGCCATGGCGGGCGACACTGGTTTGTTATCTCGTGAGATCGGATTGGCTGCTCGCCTGGTGCACCTCGCTCGTTGTGGGTGGGAGCACTTGTCTGAAGCTGAAGGCTGCTTTGTGTTGGTTGTCAAGATCTGGTTGTGGGGGAAACCAGGAAGTTTTGCTGGACTGGGTAGGGATTTAGGTGGGACACGTTGGCCAGCGCTAATTGGGGCCCGGTGAGGCGCGTCCGAACGCGTCGAGGGGTCAATTAACGCGTCACCACTTTAATTGACTGCATGAGTCCAAGCATGCCAGGTGCACCCTACCCGAGAGCATTTTCAGATACCTGGCTCGTCACTGGTTCTCAGTATAAATGGATAATTCACGATATAATAATATCTCGATGTTTTATGATGTATATGTTGCAGCTTGTTGTTGCTACTGCAGAGGATACGCAATGCAGTTTGGGTGCGTTCACGGCATCACACTTAATACTGGTTTGTCATACCGGATTCATCCAAGAAATGATAGAGGTGAAAACAAGTCACGTTAGGCACTACTTCCATATGCAGAATCACAATAAATGAAAGAGGAAATCATGATCACTGCATACCGTTGTCATTCCTATTGCGAACCACGAGGCAATGTGGTCGATCACCTGATGGTTCATTATCCGAAAGTGCAGTGTGCACTACCCGGAAGTGCAATAAACTGTCTGACACTGCTGCCTATTGCTGTACCTCTTTGCCTCTTCTTTTAATGACGCATTTGATTTAATTTAGGCTAAATATATGGCTTACTTTGATTGAAAGGCTTACCACAAGGCGTTCTGTGATGAACGTGGAACCTGCCACTATACCTTGTTCAACGAGCAATGGTCTGGCCGCATTTCCCAATTTTAATCTGACTTGTCCCTCAATTCTTAGACTATCCAATTACTTTTGTGGTACCAAGGTACAAACACGAATTATCGAACCAAACTTGCCCCGGAGAAGACCACTGTGACGGTATGGATTTGTTGAAGGAGTTAGCAGGTATTCTTACACTTGTGGACAAGGCAAGAAAGCCCGCCAGCTTCGTGCAGGAAGTTGCAGAGGTTGATAATGATCTTCAGAATCTGAAACAGAAGGTGAGAAAAGAACCAGTTGACCAAGGTGCGACTGTGCATAATGTTTTGTTCTAACAGCGCGCTTGTAGATCAGTACTATCGATGCCGTGATTCAAGGCTATCAAAAGACAAACGGCCCATTTCCGAATGACCCGACTCCATCAAACACAAGCGAATATTTATCCATTGCCCCTGAGATCCAGGAATTGGAAAGGATCAAGGATGAGCTCAGCTTGATTGACTCCGAGTGTGCACAAGCGTCGGACAAGAAACTTTCGTCAACCAAGCCGTTTAAATTGTTGCTGCATCGAAGAAGAATATCCAGACTTTCTGAGAGATTCAGTGACGAAAGATACAATATACTGTTGATTCAGACGAGGGCTATCCTTGAAGCTGTGTCTGAAGTATTGAAAAACAGGTGGGTAAACAAGCAAACCCCCGCTGGCCTTCCCTATCCCATATGCTAAAAGTTGTTGCGATGAGATCGGAAAGCTCCCTAGAGGCTGAAGACATGACGAAGCTGTCAAGTGTTGACAGTATAAAGAACCGAGCCCAGGATATTTCATCAGACCAGAGCACCTTGGACGAAGGAAATTCAACGCACATGGCCTTGAAAAGGAGCTTCTCAAAGGGCTCTGTGATAAATTTAAACAGCTGCACAAGCTCAAAAATTTCAAAGGATTTCCATGTCGCTGTTTTTAACTTTGAACCTCATTCACCAGATGGCCAGCAGTACCGATGCAAGTGCCGCCTCAAACAGAACCGCATTCAAGGCCCGGCATATCTACAAACTATATTTGGGTCATTGCTCGTTGACTACACCGTAAGGTCCAGCAATGACGTGTGTATATGCTCCAAGCCTCAGCTTGGGCCTGCAAGAGAACCCCTTATCAATCTGCAGTATCAACTCCCATCCTGGCTTTGGGCAAGAGAATGCTTGGTCAGAGCGACTTACGGCAACTTTAGTCTGAGTTTCGCTCTGAGGCCTGCTAGGGTGCTGAATTTCAACGACCCTATGTGGGGTTGGATTGATCAATACAGCGATCATTGTGGTCCGAGGGGCGACACTTTGCAGTACTATCCCCATGATCATGATCTCCACGGGGAAGGATTGATTGAAGTGAGCTATTTCTAGCCCTGCAAGAAATTAAGAGCTACTTACTAAATGAAAAGTAGTATGCAATCAGCTGTGGTGCTTTCGGGGCTATAAAGGCTCTCTTGACGCAATGGCATAATTTGTTGAAGGAACAAGGCTTACCGAGGCAAGGCAAGCCCATACTTTGACCAAAGTGACCACAAAGCTAACAATCCCCAGAGAAGCTGGACTTCAAGCAGCGTATCAGTTAAAAGAAAAAGAAGAAAAAATGGCTGATAATGAAATTTACTTGCTGAAAGAGGTGATTCGTTGGACCAAAGATATGCCTGACCGGGAGCCAACGAAGGTCCATGAGGCGGCTATCCGAGGCTGCAAGATGAATGAAGCACTTCAAGAAGAGGCCTGGGCAATAAACGAGATCGACCGTGTTGGGAACGCCCCACTTCATTATGCCGTCAGAGAGGGGAATGTCAACGCAGTGCGAGAATTGATCACTGCGGGTGCGGACATTGACCAGGCAGACTATGACGGGTGGACGCCACTCATGTTTGGTGCGAAAAGTGGCCATGTTGAAAGCATGAAGCTTCTATTGAAGGAGAAATGCAGCATTGAGCAGCAGAACAGAGCTGGTCATCGGGCGATCCATTTGGCTGTGAGTAATGGTCGCATCGAAGCGGTTGAATTGCTTCGAGTGGCGGGCGCCTCGGCCTCAGCACCTGGTTATAGTGATCGGACACCATTGCACTATCTCGCCGAATACATTAGTGAAGACCACGAGAGCATAAAGAAACTAACATGTCTGTTGTTGGAGGATAAGAGTGTGAGCATTGAATCCCGAGACCGCAACGGATTCACACCAGCTATGCTCGCGCTGAGATACAACAACCCTCCATTCCTGCGTATCCTTGTCGACAATAAAGCGTCCTTGAAACAAATCAGTTTCTTGTCGCGTAATATTCTTCATATTGCCGCATATTATTCCAATGCCGAGCTTGTGGAATGTCTTACAGGCTTGGAGGATGAAGTATTTTTGGGCATCTACACCGAGCTCTGTGATGGGGACGGTGACACCCCGAAGCAAGGGCTTGAATGGCTGATGAAGGTTTCCGCACTGGAACGAGGAATGGCTCGGTACCCTTCGCTTCCTGAGCGACAAGCATTTGAGAGGCTGTACCGAAAGGTTCGAGTTGTGAATACCCGGCACGAGATTCGGATGCTGGAAGAGGTCGCTGGCGCGCTGTTCAATAAAGACAGTGGTACAGCAAAAAAGCTGGTTGGCGACTTGATCATGCAAAGGAAGGAATGGGGGCTGGACAATGACGTCGCATATTATCGTGGAATTCTTCAAAGAATCCAGAATGCTGATTTCGAAGGAGTAATTTGTGCTTTGAAGGATGACATTGCAAATTTGAACGACGAACTGGGCGTGCTGTCATACGATGGGGAGAACGCCAGCGCATCCTCCCAGGGCGGTGATAACTCTTCCGAGCTTTTCAGCTCTGAAGATGAGAATGAATTTTGTGACTATGTTCTCGAATCCAGGGATCAAGATTGTTCCGTTGAAATGCAGGCACCGCGGAAAATGGGCAACTAAGTGCCTGTAAAGAAGGAAAGAAAGCAGGTGTTTGAGGCATAACGCATCGGATTGCGACGGATTGATGCCCTGTTGTTTTAGTAGCCTTGTAAGCATGGAACTGAATGCTATAGTAAAATCATAGCAAATATCGAATAAGACTCAGATCAAAGTCACTCAATATAAAAGAAGGCATTCTTAATTGTCAAGTCTGTGATCTCTTTGGAGATGAAGTGTCTCCTGGGTGATGGCAAAGTCCGAGAGCGAGGGGGTATGGAAGCACAAGAATTTAAGCAGTAATCGATGATGCCGTTGCGAATCCAGGGGTGAAAGGATACAATGCCATCTTTGAATGACACCCAAGAAATAATTCTTAGGTAAATGCAATTATTTGGATTCTCTTTTTTTTATTTTTATTTTCATTTTGATATGTCAGTTTAGACGTGTTGAGGATTGTGGTCTTTTTGCAAGGGGCATATGCAGCAGAGTATTGGATTGACAATCATTCAAGGGTTGTATTATACAGGGACCAAGCTTACCATGTGCGTTGCGTGCCAACGCCATCGCTTATGAATGTGATACTTGAAATGAATTGGCATGCGGAACATGATGGTCGGTTTCCTACGGGTGTAAGGTTGGATCAGCAGGCAAGATATATGCAAAATCGTGACTCGAGCACGTTGCACCTCGAATAAAACATCGAGGAGCATGCTTGGCACCTTTGTGGCGGTGTGTTGTGCCAGACTCGCTGATGTTTTGCACTGCATCTGGTTGACGCTCGGATTTTTCATGGCCATGGTTCCTCCAGGTGTTGGATTTGACATGCCTGATCCCTGTGCTGGTGAACTGAGACGCGATTCTAATTTTTGGTAAACAATAAAAGACTGGGGTGGCGTTGCGATATTTTTTCTTATCACAAAGCAGCGACAACGTATTGCGTCTCGCGCTCGAGAGCGACGGCTGAATGGCTAATGTGTGCTTTGTGGGACGGATTGCAGAGTGGCTGGGCGAGGGTACAACTCACATGCATGCAGTGTCCCATTCTGCGGTCCCTTGACCAGCTGAAAGGCATCGCACCAAAGCCGGATCTGATGTGATCTGGTGCGACATGCATATCTTGGCCGGTTGAGTGACAGAAATGATGGAAGTCGAGTGGTTCGCAGGTATTCCGGTGGCGCTGTGGCGATGCAAGCCGACAGAAGCTAAGGACTGATGGGACTGGACAAAAATTCAAGAACGGGACAAAAGCAAGATATGGGGACAAGAGAAGCTGAGACACACGACTGGCGGGACGTACGGTCATGGCTGTGGTGGTATGTCGCAGTGCTCAGTCAAGTGCGACGACGACACATCGTCAAGGTGTGGCTGGTTGAGCTGTTTGTTTGTGGAATTGGCCGATGTTCCATGGACAAATCAGAAGTGCCGGTGCCAAGAATTGGATGGGATGGATCCTGGGCGAGGAGGGTGGCACACAGCCTCTCCAGACTTCTCTGCACCAAACCTGTTGGTGTGCACTGGTGCTGGTGTGTGTGTTTGGATCAGACGGTCCGTTGACCCCGCCGTGGAATGCAACGGTGTAGTTCGGTAACACCAACTTTGATTACAAGGGAGGCTAAAAAGAAGAAGACGGAAAAACAAACAAACCAAAAAAGGTACGAGACGTTAGCTTGAAAGTAAATTTTTGCTCCCCCCTTTTCTTATGAGCAATTGCAATTGCAGATGGGGTAGCATGATCCATTGCATCTTGACAGCCGCGGCGGCGTCTTCTCCAAAAAAACTTCCAGCTCTTTTAGCATGGTTTGCAGCAGGGCCAAGGCCAGAAACCCAGAAACTCGGGCCCTCCCCTGCACGACTCACGCAAGCAACTGGGTCAAAGCGCTTACACAGCACACACTCCAGATCTTCATCACTGTAACGCTGACTGCAGAACGATTGCCGATGGAAGACGTCACATTCTTATTTACTTCATTTCCATTTTTGATTTCTCCTTCACTCCCCCCCCGGCCCTCTTTGCCATCCATCAGCTCGCTGTCCCTTAATCAATAGGAAACTCCACGACATACGACACTATCTGGACATGGCCCGGATGACCTGACTCCACCGCTGGCGGACGCTTCCGCTCGTCTCTCCAATGGGTTCAAGATAGCGCTAGCCACCCGCTAGCCCACCATAACCTTGTCCGCGACCCCGCCACAAGCCCGCTACGCCAGGCCCACCCACCATCGAGCTTCCAATTCGGCCAATCAAGTCCGGCACCTAACGTCATCCGTGGGTGATCCTGCCGCCCTGAGGCAGCTCCTCCTGTTTGTCGCACGACGAGCAGGGCAGGACGGGACGAGGGAGAAGCTTGCTTTGGCCGCGCACACACACGATCTCTTCTTCTCCTCCATCACCCATTAACAGAGCCTCGTGGGCGTTGGGGTTCGCTCTTGCTTCAATCTCTGCTTTCTCCCTTGCGTCGCCCATCGACTCTTCGCTGTCGCATGCGCTGTCTCTGATTTTCTGCACGAGGGCCTTCTAGACGCGCTCTGTTCCGGTCCCTCCTCCACCTTCCACCTTCCACCTTCCCCTCGTCCTCCCTTCCCATCCCGCGGTGAGAGGTCGCACTTCCCGCTCGGCAATCGAAGGGAACACAGTCGCTCTATCCCCTTACGACTGTCGCCAGAGCGCTGGTGGAATTGGGGCAGCCCATCTTTTTATCCTTCTCTGAAGCTTGCAACGCTCTGCTTGTGTTTCGTCAGTCGTTGAACAATCGCAATCACCAACTTTCACGGCTCTCTCGGGCGCGCTAAGATCGTTCTTAGCTCACTACAAGACGCCTTGATTCTTGAAGATGAGTTCCAATTGGAATCGTTGGAAAGGCATGTTTGGCCTGGGCAATGGAGCCAACGGCACCAACGGCACCAACGGGTCGAGTTCCCACCGCCATGCCTGGCTCCACGAAGAGGAGCGCACTCGTAAGTCGCACTGCTAATGTTTCCCCCATAGCGCTGTGCTCGAAAGACCAGGAGCCACTGACCTTTCGAATCTCAATTGTAGTGCTCCCTCATTATCGAAACCAGAACATAGACTCCGCAATTCCCCCAATTGACGTCACCCGCGTCTGTTTGCGACTACGTCACTTGATCCGCGAATGCGTCCCTTGCGAGCTTGAGGAGGCTCAAATCACCCGCTCCCACAGCACCGTCATCACCAAAAAAGTCGTCCAGGCTGCCAGGGAGGCTGGCGGCTCCGAGCACAAGGGATGTGTTGTATGTTGAACCCCCGCTAATGTTGTCTTTATCATATCTCATCGTTGCTTTTTCTAGGTCTACGCTTTGCTGGTCAATATGCAATGGTTCCACCGCGAGGCTGTTCTCGAGCTGTGGGATGCCACTCTCCACCAGCTTCGTGCCACTGCTTGCGCTGTCATTGCCAAGCAAATGTAAGTCTACTTTTCGAAAAAAGAATCTGACTATTCTGACTTTCGGTTCCCGTCTTAGAATTGAGAGCGAGGAGGATATGGAGTACTTGCTCCATACTATTCTCCTGCGGCGATATTCATTTATCGTCGACCATGTTCCAACTGCCCCGGTGAACGTCATCGAGAAAGCTGTTGATCTGCATGCAGTCCGTGTTATCGGCTCATCAGGTTACCAGAAGTGTATTGCCTATCTCTGGCGTGGCTGGCTCGTTCAAGATGAGGATGACCCGTCTGTCTTTGTCGATTACAAGGACAAGGACAACTGTAATTTCATCACCCATATGGACCCTGATCGCATGCGTGCTCCTCGCAACCAAAACGCAGCCCAGGTCCTCTTCTCACTCATCTACCTTGGTCTCTACACTTTAGCCATCAACTCAGTCAACCCCACTGGCGAGATTGATGGTGCCGAGATCGCTCTCTATGTCTTTACTTTTGGCTTTGTCGCTGATGAACTCGTCAAACTCTACAAGGCTGGGTACCATATTTTGGGTTTCTGGAATGCCTTCAATGGCACTCTATATGCACTCCTGACTGTATCACTCATCTTCCGTATCATTGGTCTTTTTTTCACGAAAAGTCTCGAATCCCAAACTCACTATACTAAGCTCAGTTACAGCATGCTCGCTTTTATCGCGCCCATGTTTTGGGGTCGCCTACTTCTCTATCTCGACAGCTTCCGTTTCTTCGGCGCGATGTTGGTAGTACTCAAGGTCATGATGAAAGAGTCCGTCATCTTCTTTGCTCTCCTCGTTATCTTGATCATCGGTTTCCTGCAGGCTTTCGTGGGTCTCGATCTTACTGATGACAATGTTGCTGGTGATATCTGGGCTATGGCAGAGTTCATGCTGAGAGCAATCATGCAAAGTCCTGAATTCGGCGCCATTGAAGGTTTCGCTTATCCATGGGGTCAGATTCTTTACTACTGCTTTACTTTTGTTGTGATGGTAAGTTGAGCAACCAATCCTTTGGCTTGAATCGAGGCTCATATGGTTCTCCAGATCATTCTTCTCAACATTCTCATTGCGCTCTACAATTCGTCCTATAGCGACATCTATGAAAATGCCGATGACGAATATTTGGCACTGTTCGCGCAGAAGACGATGCAATTTGTTCGGGCCCCCGATGAGAATGTCTACATTGCTCCCCTCAACCTTATTGAAATGGTTGTTTCAGTTCTGACTGAGTGGTGGATGCCGAAGAAGACGTACGAGTTTCTCAATGATTGCGTCATGGCCGTTCTCTATTCGCCTTTGCTATTTGTCACCGCGTATTTCGAGACTCGCACCGCCCATGATATTCGCCGCAACAGGGCTCGTGGCGAAGAAGATGATGATCAGATTCATGAATGGGAACAGCTGGCGCATTCGATGGACTTTGAGGCGGAAGGCTGGGCAAAGACGTGTGCGACCGCCAAGCCTAATGTGGAGGAAGAACCAGCAGTGCTCGAAGTTCGCAAGCTTCGCGCTGAGGTTGAAGACCTGAAATCCATGCTCTCTGGTATCACCAAAGCTATTACTATGCAGGCCGAACAACAGCAAGAGAATATGAGGCTCATGGCCGAGACTACGAAGCTGACGGCAGAGATAACCCGGGCGAGGTCTAGAGAGCCGGCTCTGGATGCTGAGACCTCAGAAGTACCCGAGACCCTGGTAAACGTTGAAGGGACTGAGTCAGAGGTACCGGAGACATCGGAAGCTGGCGACACGCAGGATGCACCAGAGGCATCAGAGACATCAGAGGCCCCAGAGGCATCTGAGAGCAGCAAGACCGGCGGGAAGAAGAAGAAGAACAAGAAGAAGAATAAGGGCGGCGCGGGAGGCTCTGACGCATGAAGACTGAGTTGTCATCAAGAGAACTTGAGTGTATTTCTTGCTCAGTAATTTAGTGATGACGCTTTCTTATCGGGTTTCGGTTCATGTTATTAGTTTTAGGTTTGGAAGCGTGAGATGGGTATCGGTTTTTTATGTCACGATCGCATGTTTTATGGTTGTGGTATGTTGGGGTTGTTCAAGAATGAAGCGACTAATTCAAGATTGAGAGTTGAGTTATGAATGAAAATTGCATTTTTCGAAGCTGATTTCTATCATCACCTACACGCCCGCGATACAGCTCATTCGGACAAAACCATCGTTACGGAAATGGAGCCATTACGTGGATAAAATGATAGAACTAGAGGGCCACATTTGGACCTTAATTGATATTTAAACATTTCGCCTTTTTTTGTGCCGTGACATGGGTTGTCTGCTTTACCCATAGCTAGCGGAACCAGTTTTAGATGAATATAAATTGCATGGGGGTAATTTAAAAAGACATGTATTGAAAGTTAGTCGAAGATTTTGTGTCCTTGACGTGGTTTTTTGAGGGTTGAGCTCCATTTTCTGAAAATGTCTGGTCGAAGTCATCTCGGACTAAAGCGACTCAAGAGTACTTATGATTGAATGCTAATTACATCACTGGCCAAGGTGGGTGGAGGCTTACAATACTCCAAAGAAGAGTCTCATGAAGGCAAAATTTATGCGACCACTTGTGAAAGAAATAAGGGAGCCTGTTTGAGCTAATAGCATGACTCAACTGAAGGGCACTGATAAGCTAGCAAGGCAAATAGGCCAATAGAGCGTGCAGCAGACCTGGTTAGATTACGCGGTCAAACTGCGATGTCGGCTGGCTCTTGGCAAAAGTCAGCGGCTGCAAAGCCAGCACGCGCAAGCCAGGTGGCCGACAACCTGAGAGACAGACGTTTATGTAAACTTTGCCAAATACATTGTCCATTTTAGGGACTTTGAGGAATACTTGAAGGTGGATAAATGTACATTGAATATATGTTAAAGAGCCGCAGCGACTTGTCTGCCAACTACTGCTGCCACTTGTGAGTATAATAATACCACCCACATCCAATCGCGGCGCCTGATACTCCAATAACAATTGCGCACAATCTCTTGACGGCCGTTGCCATGAAGCGTGAAAGGATCTCTTCTTCCTTTTGCTTCCATCCCACACACCTGGTATTGACGTGGGGAAACGGCTCGTCGGGCACAGGCTTGCCCAGAAACTTACATAGTGGCTCCCAGCCGTCCTGGACGCTCCACTCCAGCAGCCGTTCCTTGGGAACCATGCCGCGTATCATGTTGCAGTGCTCTGATGAGAAATTTGTTAGAAGAGACATCTAAAAACGTCCACAATGGAGAGGGAAAAAAAAAAGAAAAAGGAAAGAAAAAAAAGCTCACCCCTGTACACCCACGCTCCTCGGGCAGCAGTGCATTCTGCAAAGCCGCCCCGCGCGTCGAGACAGCGGAACATGGCTGGCCAGAGAAAGCGTTCGTACACGTTCCAAGCCCAAAACGGGGCAGCGTCAAACCAGTGCAAGATGTAAAATGTCCAATTCTTGTTGACAGCAATCAATGACCCATGCATGCTGCCCATCCAGGCGTCCAAGTCCTTACGCGTGTTGAGCACAACTTTTGCTTCGGGATATGCCTCGATCATCTCGGCAGCAAACACGCTACCGGCCGCATCGGTAACTGCCGTGGAGTGCCCCAGGAGAGCATCAAAGTCTTCCGCCGTGATCCTCACGTCACCTCGCGGCTGCTTCAGGCCCGGTTCGTTGCTATCTCCAAGCCACTTGCGGCGCACCAAGCGAGCCCAGCCGGGGGCGCGAGTGGGCTCCTCAAAGAGAATGTCCCAGCCATGGTACGTGTGATCGTATCCTAACTTAATAAGGGCCGCCTGGAGCGATTCCGTAGCAGAGCGAGGAGGCCCTACGCAAATGACCTCCAAGGGTTTGGTGCGCTGCCGAGGAGGAGGTTCGGGGAGGTTGTAGACATAACGCTCTAGGAAATGCCACCAGGCAGATGTCAAAACCATTTTTGGGAATATTGAGAACAAGGGAATAAATGAACTATCAAAACAGAAGGGGAAAAAAAAAGAGGAAAAACCATGAACAGAAAGCTGCCGGCCGGCCCTCTTCTTATTCCTCTGGCTCCTTTTCTCCATCCCCCTGAGGCCCGATATGCTTGTGGGGGCGTCCCGGGTCGCCAAAAGCAAAACGGTACTAGACCTCGCAGCAAATATTGTTAGCTTTCAATGTCTTGTTTGACAGTCCACGTGTCTATGAATCCTTGTATTCGTTTCGAGGTGCGCCCCGCAAGCATTTCAGGTCTTGCTTGACAAAAGGCCAGGCCAAACAACGCAACGGGGGTGTAAGACGATGCCAGCATGGTGCGCCGAAAATGGGAACATGTGCCGCCGCATGTTTTGAACTTCATCTGCAGAGACGTATTATCTCTACTCTAATCCCTTCATTCGAAAGCCTCGCCCGCTGATCGTATCATGCAAAAAAAAGAGGGCGTATGCTTACGTGAGAAGAAACCTGGCCGCATATTGACCGCATCGGTAAAATGCACCTTTTTCTTCAGCTGAAGCATGTGCCAGGTGGATATATGGCTGATTCAGATTCGGGGATTGCCAAAACTGGCTTCTCACTGGTGGATACGAACAGGGCTTCCTCGCAGACTTCTACTTTATTCAGCGCGGTATCACTCTTCTGGCTCCAAAAAATACGGAGCTGCAAGAGCGGTGTCGGCTTATCGCTCGTCAGTCTTCGGCTCGTCGGTCAGAATTCTGATTGACAGATACCCGAGTTCGTGCCGAGACAACACCAATCAGAGAGCCCCTGACATTTTTAGTTCTGATGGCAAGGCAATGGTTTGCTTTTTCTTTTTCGCTAGAAGAAATTGATGAGTTAGGTAGTCTCTTTCTCTCAACGAATAGGGCGTGCGAAATCGAGTCTGAAGTTTTTGGTTGCAGCAGCTGCTGGTGGGTGTTTTGGATAGCAGTGAATAGAACCACTAGCCATACAGCGTTTCTTTAAGCATCATTGCTAAACGGAACTGAAAATTGGGTCTGGCGCCACGTCCCAATAGCGAAACAGCGAGTGCTTATTGAAGGCAGTTGTTGGTAGGGGTTATTAACCATCGCAGCGCGCTTGCTTGTGCTGGAAGCAGACGTAGAGCTGGGGGTGAGTTCCGAGCTGGAAATCGAATCTGTCGCCCGGCACCTGGCACTGAGGGATGAAAGAATCTGGATACAGAGAACGGAACCAGCTACGTGACTGGGGCGTGTTTAATTGGAAAGTGTTGACTTGCTAGTCAGCTCGACGTCACACGGCATGATCCAGTGGCTGCCATTAGCCTCAAAGCCATTCCTCAACTGCATGTACTAGTGCCAGCCATGCTGGATGTTGTGGATAGACTGACAGGGTCGCTTGGAGTCAGAACCGAGCTAATTGTCCCTGACTACAATTGAGAAAATGCAGCAGAGGAGGAAAGAGGAAAAAAAAAAAAAAAAAAAGTGGCGGGGCTGGTATTTATTTCTAGCATCCAAATGATCGCAATCTAGTTATTTAGCCAAGCCTTTATTCCATCTCAGCATCCAGCGGCTTTGGATAGGAGAGCTAATTTGTTGGAGAAAAATTGAGGAGATGGCCGTTGCGGAAACCTTGTGGAAAATTTGGTTCACGGGAACTGATCGACACCACGACCAGGATTTAGCGAGCAGGAGAACGGTCCAGCTGCAAGCTTGACATTAAGCTAGGAGAAGAAGCTAAAACACGGCTCCCGAATCATACACACTTGGCAGTAATTGGTTGCCAATTAGACAAAACCGGGATTTAGGGGTAGCATGACAGGCTCTAAGCCTCACCCGCCGAACTGTCTAGGTCACCAAGTCGCACCGCCATTTACATGCACCGCGATGGGTTCTTTTTTTTTTTTTTTTTTTTTTTTTTTTTCACACATTCGTGCAAGTTAATTGGTGTCGGATGAGTCTTCTCAATGGAGGCATATTCTGCATTGCTCAAAGTCCCGTTGTGAACCTGCAGGCAGCTTCACGCCTTTGTTCGCACCGACCGACACGACTCTGTATCATTTGTGGCCAAGCAGCAACATGGCCAGCTGTCTCAAATCGCTAGCTAGTTTGGGTATTGAACAAAGGGAAAAAACCAAACTACTTGACCAACGTGGAAAAGTTTCAAAATACGATTGCCGATACATAGGACGAAAGTTAGAAGCCCGTCTCCGTGGCCGAGTGCTTTTAGCAACATGGTATTCATTGCCGGTCATCTAGACTTGCAACAAACGCTCACGTTGCAAAACTAGAAGTCAGAGTATTATCCAAGCCACTCGGCCCTCACCATGACTCGTAGCCTCGGCGAGACACAAACAGTTGAAGGGATTCGTATGTGTCAGGTGAACCTCACAATCAGCCACAGCCTGGGTCACCAAGACATCATTTGTTCAATGTCATGTCTTGATACACTAAGGTAAAGGGAATGGTCCACATCTCAGCTAATTAATTAAAAAAAAAACACGGTTTTTTTATACCCCCCATTCGCGCGTGAATAGTTTTCTCAGACTCTAGATGGAATACTGCAGTTAGTAGCACGTGTGCGTTTCCTCAACCAGCCACATTCGAATAATGTGCATCGCCGAGAGTGGACCCCATGGTAGTCTAGACACTTACGTGCGCTTGCTTGTGGTATGTTGAATATGTTAAGCTGGGCAGAATATTGAACCCAATCTAGTTCCGAATTTACGTCCTTTATCCATTGTAGTGTGCCGCATCCAAGCTATCTGAAGGCTTCTCAATCTGCGTCTTGATGTATCTATGAACACTAGCAGATTCGGTTTCAAACAGCACTGCTTTGACCAAATTCCAGATCCATATCTGGGTTCAGCGATGTCAAGTTTGATCAATATTTCATGGTCATTTTTGCTAACCAAACGGAGAATCTGACTCGGATCCAAACTTGGGGAATAAAATGGAAGACTTGCTCAAAGCTTTGTAATTCGGAAGCACTCAGCAAATTTATTTGGATCCAAGGTTAGCTCGCGTGGTAGTATTCTCTGTTTCTCTCCTTGTGCATTTGGTTGCTTAAATCGATTTGCGCTGGTATAAACAGACGTGACCATCTCGACCAATTTCCGACCACACAATCAAACGCATCAAATGATACATATCAATCAATTGCTGCATACGGCCATTCAATTATCCCATCGACTCAGACAAATATATTAGTTGCAGGTGTTTGGCAATGGTAATAGCGGGGGGTTACTGACGTTTCTGTATTCCGAGAAAAGTTCCCTTCAACTGCTCGGAGACACTCTATATGCAAAACCCCATGTTCTGGTTAATAGGCTAAGTTAAAAGGATCACCTACCGGGGGAGGAGTCGCAAGGAATGGCCCGATTACATGCTGTACCATAATCAACCAGGGTGGGGGTATAGCGCTTACTCTGCTGTGCCCCCTTCAAATCCTGACTCGTTTATCTGTTTTGTCTTGTTTTTTTCTTGATCTCGCAACCCCCATTCCCGTAAATCTCACCCAGATCGTACCTTGTGAAGCAACAGCGTGGAACTATGAGTCTCGCTCCAGGTGCAGCCCTGTCGGGAGTTCTGCTTGCTTCTGCAGAATGGCTGCGATCCCTGGGCCTGCTTCAGGATGGAACCCCTCGGCTGTTGACAGGGGTTGCATTGGCTCTCGTTGGTCTCATCGGATTGAAGAAGGCGAGCAACGTCTTCAGCCAAGCAAAGCTCAACAACCACACTAAAGATGTGTACGACTGGCCACACGAGACGGTCGTCGTGACTGGCGGTTCTGGCGGTATAGGAGCTCCCCTTGTACGGAAATTTGCTGAAATTGGCGCCACGGTCATCAGCCTCGACATTGCACCACCAAGAACGACACTACGTGCGTTCTCCCTTCACCTTCACCTCATAAGAGCTGGAACCTGGCTGCTAACTGTGACTTGTGAATAGCGGCCAATGTCCACTTTTACAAGGCGGATCTCGCGGACATTGCAAGCCTCAAAGTCGTTGCGGCTCAGATTCGCCGGGACCATGGGGACCCGACGGTGCTCGTCAACAACGCCGGGGTTTCCAAGATGCTGTGCCTCCTTGAGGAAAGCGTGGAAGAGGTGCGCCAGACGTTCGACATCAACATTGTCTCCCACTTCGTCCTGATCAAGGAGTTCTTGCCAAAAATGGTGGAGCACAGCCACGGCCATATCGTGACGGTGGCCAGCATGCGAAGCTTCGTGGCGGGATTCAGCGGCGCCGACTATGCCAGCACCAAGGCGGGCGCGCTGGCCTTGAATGAAACCGTGGCACAGGAAGTGCGCAGCCAGTACAACGCCCCAAAGATCCGAACCAGGTCAGCACGAAAGCTCTCCCTTCAACCCCCCTCCTCTCGAGAAAGCTGTGGTCATTGACTGACTGTCGCACAACAGCATTGTGCATCCCTCCTACGTCCGGACACCCATCATTGACAAGGTCATTGACTATGCCGAAGCTCGGTATACCGTTCTTGACCCCGAGGATGTGTCCGACGGCATATTTAAGCATATTCTCTCTGGCAACAGCGGTCAGCTCTTCTTCCCCAAGAAATTGTCCATGGTAGCTGGTATTAGAGGGTGGCCAGCGTGGCTTCAAATAATGGCTAGGGCTAAGCAGTTCAAAGGCATGGTTCCCTATCATGTCCGGAACAAGAAATAGCATGTTTCGAGAGAGGGCCACCAAACCTGTCAGTAGCACGTTACATCATTGCACAGTATAGTATATGGGGGGTCGATAGGGATGCCGCTACAACGTGGGAAAAGCTGGTGGCCTAAGATAAGAATGACCTCGTATAACCATTGCCCGACCCGAGTTCCTGTGAGAACTTTTCAAACTCCTGCTTCTAAACAGAGTATGAAATATGGCACTTTGCGCGCTGTGGTTAGCCAAGGCCGTTGGCGGTTAAAGCATGCTCAATTTTATTAATCCTACATCCGTATACATGAAGAACAGGATGACCAAACCGTGATCCCTTCCAAGCCGCCCCATTTTTCTAATGGCGAATAATAGCGCTCCTTGATCCTGACCTCTACTTATTTTGAAGGAGGGAAGTATTTTCTGTCTTCGAGTCAGTATGCATGAAACCAGGTAGATTTGGGGGAAGGGGGGGGGGGGGGGGGGGGGCCAAACTGGGGGAGGGGGAGGAGGGGGGGGGGCCAGTCGCATAACTTCGGAT